>JADLZL010002744.1:0-292250 GCA_015844335.1 Chrysopogon serrulatus | reverse complement strand
GTGCTATTGGTTAACAACTTTTATTTAGAAAATTAATTACAATTAGCTCACCAAAATTGAAAGTGAAATTCAAAACCCAACACTTAGCCCTCAAGCTAGGGTTTAGGATTTTGAATTCCAATTTCAAATTTGTTCTTCATTGTACCTCACTTGACTTGTAAAACATCTTTGAGGTGTGAGTTAGAGTTCGCCAAGCACTAGCAAACATCAAGATTCATTTTAGTTGATGGCTTTTATTAATAAAAAGTAAACATGTGAGTGAAGTTTAGATTATCAACACATACACATGTGATATAAAGAACTCAAACAACACCCTAAAATCATAAACTCATTTTAATTGTTTGAATTAGGGTTTTCTAATCATGAATGCTCATGCAATGATGATGATGACATGGCAAAGGGGTTTTGCTTAACGTAACACGGGGTGTTACAGCGGGCGGGTGCGTGAGACCGGGTGCGAGTGCGAGGGGATGGGGTATGGGAAGGGAGCCTAATTACCATATTAACCTTGAGCGAAAAAAATTGATTAGTTGCTTAGGCACCAAGAGGCACTGAGAAGCACCCCCCAACCACCACCGTAAAAGGTCTCATAGGAATAAATATATATCTCCAACAATCAGGAATAGCGGTGCTAAATAAACCAAATAGTGGCGTTTAGCGCAGATGAAAAGTCACTAGTGGCAATAGCGGGACAATTGGCAATAGCAGTGTAACCTATGAAAAACTATAATGAAGCTGTAACGAGCTATTTAAAGCGATGATTACAATAGAGGAGAGCGTCACAATGAGAACATGATAAGAAGATCTCAACAAAATTTTCAATAATTAATACTCGCGGACCCTCAATTCCTATGCAATATAACTAAGGCCTTGTTTTGTTCCTTGTGAGGAGGGAGCTACTGACTATTTAGTAGTTCCAAATAGTTTTAAATAAACCAAACATAGGGCTACTGACAATTTAGTAGATAGAAAAAAAATAGCGCTTTAAGGGTGGTTTTTGGGGCTACTAAACCTTAATTATAGCTCATGTTCCTCTCTCTTTAGCTTTATTAATGATTAGTAGTCCCTTGAACCTGATCAATTGGCTACTAAATAGTCTTTATAGTGGCACTACTAAATAGCTCCTCTAACTAAATAGGGCCTAAATGTGTGAAACCATTTCCACTTATAAGAAACTGAGGAAAATAATACTTAGTGTATTTTGAGAAATAAAACGTAATAACTAGTCTTATAACAGGTTCAACCGAGCGCGCTGAAGAGTAAACAATGAATGTTCTACTGACATGGCATTGGTCTATTTTGTGAGGCAGGGGATTTCGGGCCAGGCCAATGACCATGCGTTCCACGGCCAGGCCACGAACTTTAAAACCGATAAAAAACACATCCCTCAATTACATCCCTCCCTCGGTTTTCGGCGATTGGTTTTGCTACAAACTGTGATGGTTTTGCTTTTTTATTTGTTTTTAGTGAATTTTTGAAAAATCATAATAAATCATAAAAAATCATAAAATGGAAAAAAACTAATTTTGTTGTTCAATGGTGAACATATAATATGGTATACTTTAGTACAAAGTTTTTACTATATATTTTATTTGAATTATAAAATACACATATCTAAAACTGTTACCAAAGTATATCATTATGTGTTCATTATGTAGATCTACTTATGTGGAGTCTAACAAAATTTATTTTATAATTTTTATATGATTTATTATGATTTTTTAAAAATTCAACCAAAATAAATAAATAAAAATAAAAATACAAAACCATTGTTACTGTAGCAAACCACTTTGAAAACCGCCGGCCAGGCCAATAGCTTCGGGGATATGTGCGTTCCACGCGCTGGCACTCGGCCATGCACGCAAGCGGCCCAGCCGCGACTTCTCGGCCTACAGCATCATCTTCTTGGGCCTCTGCACTGCATGGCCCCTCTCTCCCTGCAGCTGATCCGAAATGCTTGTGCGTGTGCATCAAATAGACCAAAGGCGTCAGTTAAGATTAATAACCTAATGCCATCAGGATTCAGGAATCAACCTGGAATCATGCGTAGAGAAACCTGATATATATCTTATAGGTTTCCTAACCATGGGCGCCTTGGAAGAATCATGGAGACCTGGCCTAGAAAAGGTCATGGAACCTTCTTTGACCTGGCCTATGGGCAGCAATATATATATATATTATATATATATATATATATATATATTATATATATATATATATATATAATATATATATATGTATTGGAAAATAACATTCCTTACGATAATTACTATGCTAATTTATAAGAATTATAGTAACTCAATTACTATAATCGTTATAATAATCGAAGTTACTATAGCACATAGTAAGGAGTTACTATAATTCTCGTAAAATTAGTATTAGGAGTCACTATAACACATAGTAAGAAGTTACTATAATTCTCATAAATTGGTATTAGTTGAGTTACTATAACACATAGTAAGGAGTTACTATACTTCTTAAAAATTAGCATTGTAATTATAAAGTGGCTATAGAATAAGTTATTCTATATACATAGAGTAGTAGTTATATACATATATACATATATATACCTCGTCAAAGTAGGCACACAACACAATACAGGTCGTCAAAGCCACGTTCCAACTCCAAGTTGCATTATCTGATGAGTAAGTAAATATGAGCAAATTTAAAATGAGGGATCATTCATGTCAAGATTCTTTTTTTTTCTTTTCGGTTTTTTTAATTATGCCGGTACCGTAATCACTTTAGCTGTGCCACTTGCCAAGTTGCATGCATTGTTCCCCTCTCCATGTTTGCATCTTTTCTATCCAGGGATGGCGAAGACAAGCACAAGCAGAAACAGATGAACTCGTGCAAGAAAAGTGCACGGCTCGTCACTGAAATTTTTTTTTTTTTTTTTTTTTTTTTTGAAATGCGTGGTGTATTTAAAACCAGAGTATAGTCAATATATAGAGCACACGTATCACTTGGTAACCGTGTCGCTACACAAGCTAGTGATCATCTCAATATATATAAACCACACTTGCATGGCCTACACAATAAATATTTATATTGTACTGCTTTATATATATATATTTATATATATATATATATATATATATATTTATATATCGATATATATATATATATATATTTATGTTTTAGTATTTTGCAACTAGCTAAATTTGTCGACCTAGATGATTTATGACAATCATGCAAAAAAAAAAAATGATCGGTGACACTTGAAAAAAAAAACCCTGAGCGGCATGCAGGAGTTTCCCAACTTCTCCAAAAATCACCTTGCCAAGAACTTGGTTCAAAGGAATAATTGAGCTAGCTAGTCATCAGCTAGCATAGAAGGTTCTGGTTTAGGAACCTTTGCCGAAAACTACGAGAACATATGGCATCCCGGCACAGTAACTCATCGATATCTCACAGTTACGTGAAGATGCTCACTTACTCGAAGATTCTCACAGTTTACTCGTTAATTAAAGTAGGCATGCAAATCCGATACAAGCCGTCCAAGTCACATTCCAACTCCAACTTATTATATATATTATCCGATGAAAAAAAATCTTGCACGCATGTCAGATTCTTTCTTTTCTTTTTCTTAATTGTTTTTTCCCCATGTCTTGTGTCTCCCTTGAGCGCAGCAATCGCCTTCAAGGTGTGACTAGCTCGCCAACAAATCGTCCATTTCCCATTGTTCGCATCAGTTTTAAGTAAATAGATCAGACATAATATAAGGAGGGGGAGCAGATATGTAAACCAACGTAACAAAACAAAACTAAAATCCAAAAAATTGAAATGATTCATAATTTGGGTGGAGTGAGTTAAAATCCAAAAAATTGAAATGATTTATAATTTGGGGCGGAGCGTGATTATTTGATTAAATTTAGGATTGTTTGACTTCTTGTTAAGTGAACTAGCACCGTAGATGCAAATACGATTAAAGTCCAACCACATAAACTCAAGAAGAATTGATTTAACGCATCACCTTTACGAACCACGCACCATATATAGTGGTGACAATGCTTCATCACGTTGATTCCTTTTGCAGACTGCAGTGCAGGACCAACATGATCAGGGAATCGAAAGAAAATTCAGAATTAATCAGAACCGCACTGAATCGCACTAGCCAGATTCTCCCAGCAGTGCCCGAGCCCCGAAGAGAATTTGCAATCCAAGCTTTTGGGAAAACAACAACAATGGTTTCATGACGTCGATTCATTTACATTGCATCTAGATTACTGATGAATAAACTTCACGATCAGCGAGGCAAATAAAGCCAAATTCAGAACAACCTTGAATCGGAAGGGCAAGGTCCGCTCTGCATGCATTTCACAGTAGGGGTGGATGCATATGTTTTTACTTTTTATTGTAGGAATACGTCTAGGGTGAAAATTTTATCAAAGACACTGTTTTTCATTTTGCTGTGGGTGCGCCCGTACCGACAGTTACTTATATAGCGCCATCCCCTTTAATTAAGGTGACCGGATAAATATGAAGACACCTCTAAGTGTGAAGAACATATGCACACATGTATATCTCAACAATTTTTTTTCAATATTTTACATATGTAGTTAGTATTTATAACAAAACTTATATCTAATAAAACTAGTTGTTTGTCTCCAGTTTCACCCGACCAATCAAATTTGTATCAGTCTACTGTTATGCAGAAAACATATATAAAAAAAGAAACGGTATATTTTTGTTTGTTGATAAGTGCATTCTGTTTGGTAGATAAAAGCCTCCTATTATTTTTATCAATATTTTTCAGGTAGGCAGAATAGCCATTTTAGTTCCTCAACCATCATTCAAGATTTAGTTTTTCATCCCTTAACTTTCGTAATTGAGGGATGAAATTGAGCCCAAAATACAGATTCTAAGGACTGATATGGTTAATTTAATATTTATCGGATGCAACTAAATCTTAAAGTAAAGTTTTAAGACTAAAAATGACCATATTGAGTTCAAGGATAAAATTGACCCTCAAACGAGATAATTGAGGGACCAGATTACTATTTTGTCTTTCAAGTATAAAAGTAATGCTAGGCATACACAGGATTTAGACTGCTTACGAAATAAAGCCATGCAAATGGTGCACACGTCTTTTGTACTGTTCTCAGTCTATTTTAAAATCTCTATATACACTTTTATTTTTCAAAGTTGAGCCAAATGAGGACCCTGGGTTGATGAAAAAGATTCAAATGAAAAATAAATTTGTGGTAACAGCGTCCTAGAAGGTGCAGATTTTGGTAACCACTTAAATGATGGGACCCAACAATTGAAGAAGACAGTTTTTGGTCACCCTTCTGATTCTTTTGCAGTGCACCTGGACCACTAATTATGCTTCAAGAACACGATCAGGAAAAACTAAAAGAAAATTCAGAAAGGCCACATGGGCTAGATTCCCGCTGTCAGTCCACGAGTCACCAAAAAAAAAAAACAACCGGAAATCTGTGGGTCATTGTCTTATCCAACACAATATCCAATGCTGTGGGCGCCCATTGGTTTCTGAACAGGAAAAATCTTTCCATCAGTTTCTTCCCTTGTTCATTACGTATGGTTAGACTTGAGAAATAAATTCTGCAAGAAGATATTTTATATGATTTCAAATACATTTACAGAAGAACTGGTAAGGCCTGTTCCATCCTCTGAACTATGTAATGCTAAGCTCATTGAGGTCAGAATAGCGGCCACAAACAAAATAAAAAAATAAAAGTAAAATTAACCATGTGATTTGTGCAGTCAAACCTAACCAGTTTGATCAAAAGATAATTTATAAAGTGTATATACTTCGTATATGTGAAGAACTGAAGATCACATGGATATTATAATTTTACAACTTTTCTTAATAAATAATTAAATACATGATGCCAAATTTAGTTTGTTGGTGAATTGACATTTCTCGTAGAGTTGTATGGGTCATTGCATAAAAAACGTCACTTTCAGTAACTCTTATTGGGGTAAGATGATCCACCCTATTCACCTAGACAAAGACAGCAACGTTAGGGTAAATATAATTAGCACTATGTCCTGTGTTTTGCCTGGGTTATTTGAAACAGGTAGTATCAAATGAAATAACCGGACGGTGTACAAACACATAAGTACAAGTAAAAAAATTATATATATTCTCCTCTTTGCCTGCCACGTCATCGTGTCAATTTCTTGCCAGAAATGTCGAGCCACTTGTCCACGATTCCTTGGTCCGTGGTCACCGCAGGAATATCTTGAAAGTTTCCTTTTTCCCACCAATTAGCGAGGAGACTGATGTAACATGGCACTCAATATTCATATTGCAGGGTTTTGTTTTGTTCATACTATGTGACTAATTAGCATGCATCACGGCATATATAAGTTTATCTATTCTGAATACAACGCCAATCACTACCAAACGAATTGATGAGAACTTTAGGTCAAAATGAACGGAGTTTTTTTTATTGTGCTTACGGAATCTATATGAGCATGGTTTGAGAGCGATAGATAGACTGAGGGGGTGTTTGGATGGTATGGAAAAAATTTTGCCTGTGTCACATCGGAATGTCGGAGGGATGTCGGAAGTGGATTTCAAATACTAATAAAAAAATAAATTACAGGACTCATCAGGAAACTATTTGACAAAATTTTTAAGTATCATTAACCCATCATTAGCAAATATTTACTGTAGCAACACATTATCAAATCATAGACTAATTAGGCTTAAAAGATTCATCTCACAAAATTATCACAATCTGTGTAATTGGAGATAAACCCTTTGGATTTGTATGTTCGGCTTTGGTTTGTGAAAACATTTTCTAAGGCAAGGGATTTGTGAAAGTTTAGAGCATGTCTGGAACACAGGAATTTTAGAAGAATCGTGCAGAAATTTTATATGAATCAGTTCAATTTCACAAACACAAGAATATAATTTTTCCCGTTTCCAAATAGGCCCATAGTTAAATAAGTAGTTATGTAGTACATATAAATTGGTTGGATTCCTTGTGGCTGAACAATTTGTATTCTTTTGAATTTATTATTGAAACTAAGCGGTTATTTTGAATTGAAAAATATGGCTCTAGGGACACTTAAACATTTGAGAAATATCTCATACCTTTTTCCACAGAGAGAGAGAGAGAGAGAGAGAGAGAGAGAGAGAGAGAGAGAGAGAGAGAGAGAGAGAGAGAGATGTCACAGTTGTGGATAATTTTCCACATAAATTGGGGCAATTCTGATGAATACTTTGTGGTGCAGGAAGGACAGGAGGAGGGCCCTTCTCCTGTAGTAGCACAGCCAATCTGCAGCATGAAAAATGTTCAGAGAGCAGCTATGTTCTTTAATTTCAGGTAGGGTGTTTTCTGAATTCATTGCGCTTCCACTGCTCGGAGTAAGCACCCATCCCATGACAAGTCCCTCAACAACCACCCGATTAAAAGCTCCGAAGCCGATCTGATCTACTACTAGACTCCTGGAGATTTTATCGGCAGCTGAAAATCATTGAAACAGACTTGTTTGACCATGGAATGGAAGCATATGGGCACACGTATTTTTCGCCGTGGGCAAGCTAACAGTGAGGAGCTACTACTATATCTGGTTCTAGTTCTATCCGCTTAGGAACATTTTGTTTCCATGTTCAGACTACGAAAAACAAGCTGGCGATGAATGAATTTTGCTTCCTTTTTCGTTTTCCCTTGAGAGTTGAGAGGCTAAGATGAAGAGACTTTTGCTAGCCAGTGCTGTTTATACGCATAGATAGCCATTTGTTTATGTGTAGCCAACGGGCCTGGATCGAGATGGGAGACACGACACGTCTGTGTCACGTACTCTTCTTACTAGTGGAGGTCGTTTTTTTATGGCTCACCATATATATACTATTGCATTACATTACCATACATACGATAATTACTTTATTTATTTATGGCTATATATACGTGAGGGGAAATTGGAAAGGAGTGTGTGTGTTGGTGCGTGTGTAGCTAGTGGAGTGGAGCAACCTAGAGTGCTGCGCCAGTCACTGTCACTGTTCCTGATCCTGATCCTGAAAGAGTGGCGGATCGATTCCGTCCAGCACGGAGCCCGTGAGTGAATCAGCGCGCGTCTGGTGTTGGATCGATCAACTCCCGTCTCCTCCTGTTTTCTCTCGTCCCACAGGCCACAGGAGCAGATTAACACGACTGGTGTATATTTAGTAGCAGTGCTAGCATTATTAAAAATCAAAAGCAAAAGCTGCGTAAAATAGAAAGGTTCGACGCGTGATGATGATGGGGACATAGCAGAGCAGCTAGATCATCTCGATCATTTCAGGCACAGGCAGATTTCTGAATTCGTCTCATCGCGTTTCCTTTCCACTGCTCGGCGGAGGAAGCTCTCATGAGGATGGAGGAGGCCATGGCATACTGACATGTCCATCAACTCCCCAAGCCAATCTGATCCACTTTTCCTGGAGATTTTTCTCGGCTGCTAGCTCATCAAAGTCATTGAAATAGACTTGTTTGACGACGGAAATCATTGTAGCTAACAGCGACCCAAGATACTGTATCCGTTTGGAAAATTTTCTTCTCCAGCCTAGCAATCTTGGCGTTCCTCTTCCTTGATGAGATCGAGCCTGTGATGAAGAGACTTTTGCTAGCCAGTGCTTGTTTACGCATATGTATATGTGTAGCCAACGGGATCGATATAACATGCACGTCCGTTTCACGCAACGTACTCTTAATTAGTGGATGTCATTTTTATGACCCCACCATTATTCCATTAGATTAGCATACAAGATATATTATGTGTGTGTGTGGACCGGAGGAACCGGATAGCTGCGTCAGTCCTTGTCCCTGCCTCCCCGAAAACAACAGTGGCGCCGGCCGATTCCGGCCACGGAGTCCGTGAATCATCGTGTGTGGTGTGGGATTCCCGTCTCCAGTTTTTCTTCTATGTTCTCCTTCTCCTATAGGCCACAAAAGTAGGGTAACTAGGATTCTATAATAATCTGGTAAAACAAAACAATCTAGAAAAACCAATCTAAACGGAGGAGCTTTCTAGGGTATTCTGATGTGGTTTGCAAAATCCCAAATATGTTATCCAGTAGCCTCTCGCAACGAGCCTCCAAAGGGATTCTTTTTACAAGAAGATGTAATTGTCATGGCTCATTGTAACATCATTTTGGACAGCGCAATAGAAAGATGTGAATTTTGAGATGTATGACCATGATGAAAAGTATATGCCAATCCCTGTGGCTTCTTCACATAATCTCGTAAAGTGGTGCTAATAATCATTAAGGTGAGGAAGATGAAGACATGCATTTTGTCAAGATGAATATGTTTATGATCATCTTTGCCGATGCTTTGTATGTCATGTGCTTGTAACCGAGACTACCAATTTTGTATCAACTTGCATTTTACATTTTTGTGATGATCTAACGATGAAGGTGGGGGGGGGGCTCATGCCCCCTATAATCGATAATCCTGCATTACAAGGTTTAAATCATGTTTGTATTTTCTCCTCTAAACTCTAGAGCTAAAGCTTCAAATGAGTGGTCTAAGTTAGCTCTAAATTTTAAGGGCACCCCACCATTAGTTGCTAGCGTCGACCGATTCAGGGACTAGTAGCTCACTGCCAGATCCTTGAAGCTGGCGCGACTTGACGACACATCTGTCGCAATTGCAATCCATGACCACTTTCAGCATGAAAGTGGCATTCTCGCGCAAGCTGCGTCTTCTTGTAGTTACAACTGGTGTTGGCACAAGTGTTGGCTATGGCTTGTTGGATGGGATGGTGGAGGCAAGGCGGCTGGGGCATGTTGAAGGCTGGTTCTTCTTGTAGTTACATTTGGTGTTGGAATAAGTGTTGCCCATGACTTGTTGGATGGGATGGTGGAGGCGAGGTGGCTGGGGCATGTTGACGGTGTGGAAAAATATCGACATCGACTGAATTGGAGAAGTCGGGCGAGAAAGTCGAGTAAAAAAGCGAGGCATGAAGTCTAGTCAAAGAGTCGAATCGAGGCGAGAAGTGTGTCAGTTGAAGATTTCATCGAACATGGATAGGAAGATTTTGTCCTTTGTTCGGCTATTCATTTTATCTCGGTCCCCTACACCCTCATTGGGCATTTACATGTAAATCGGATATTTTCAATACAACCACTTAAATCACCATGCTGGACTACCTATCTATATAGACTTGCATTTTACATTTTTTGTGACGATCTAGCGGTGGGGTGAGGGTGCTAAAGCCTCCTACCCACACTGATCCTATTGAGCTCCTTTAAAATTTTTTGCATCATAGATACTTTAAGCAAGAGAGGTTAGAAATTGAAAATGAACTTTCAGGCCCCAAACAGAGGGAAGGAGTACGTTGCAAAATGAATCCAGAATCTAAACAAAATGATTATTAATGTCTAGAATCTAGATTCACAATCTCTTTCTACTATCCGGATTTTAATAATCCGGGGCCCAGGACTGATATTTAGTACTAGTACTAACAGTAAAAAGCAAAAACAGAGTAAATAAAATGGTGGTAAAAAAAAAAAAAGATTGCACGCATGGTGGTGAGGGAGTAGGCGCACCAGGCCACATATATAACCTCTGCTGCCTGCGTACGGCGTGTCCCTGTCTGTTTTCCCCCAAAATCCAAATATGCGTGGCAGTGGCAATGGCAATGGGAATGCACGGCCACGGGACGTGCGCGCGGTGTGTCGCCGTCGCCGGCAATATCTGCGGGAAGTGGCCGAGGTCCCGGCGGACCGTCGCCGTCGCGGGCTCGCGCTTGCGTGGCTGCGGCCGCGCTTGGGCCCCCCACCGGCCAACCCCGCGTGGGGACGAAAAAGGAGACGTGGCGGACACTCATCAGCCTCGTCGTCGTCGCGTACTGCTTGCTGCCGTCCGTCCATGCCATGGCAAATGGGGCGCATCATCACCCTCGCTCGTCGCCGTGACTTCCGTGCTGACCATGCCATGCCACGCGCGCGTTTGGATGGACCGGTATTCGCCTGACGCTCCGAATAACAAGAGTCGTTTGGATCTCTCGCTCCCCTTCTATTCTCGCCAGTCCGACTCACCCTGGGAGCCTGTTGCCTCCATGGGCGAGTTTGGTTTTTTGGCTCTGGCCGCGATTATCGCCAGACCAAACGCCCCTTCGTCTCCTCCCTCACGTCTGGATGCCTGTTGCCTCCATGGTTTGGTCTGCCATCAGCCAATCCTGACGATGCCCAATGTTTGATTTCAGTTTTTTTTTTGTTTGTTTCTTTCTTCTCTATAGAAAAACAAAAACAGAGAGAAAGAAAAGGAAAAGAAAAGAAAAACAAAATCTTGCCGAGAAAGCTCCGAGCTTTGCGTGTCAAATACGTCCGTCGACAAGATTAGGGCCGGTATATATGTATGGCGTATGGGGTTAGATGGTAAGACACGGTTGATGCTTTATTACCTGCAAACACCGGCACTGAATGCCACGTCACGTCGGTCCTCAGTTCACGAGACCCTCACCTCTCTCACCTTGGTGGTGGCTGCTGGCCGCCGCTGCTGGATTCCATCCACAGTAGCGTAGTGTAGTGTAAAACCAAGGCACCAAAAGCGACACAGACCTGCCGGATGGATAATAAGAGAGAGAGAGTTTATTAGCAGCAGCCGCAGCGCTGGATGCCAGGTGGGGTCCACGTCACGCCATTAGCCGCACCGCACTTCATCCCCCGTTCCCCTCCCTCCTATATAAACCGCCCCCGCCCCTCCCCTCCGTCGCTCCATTCATTCATTCACTCACTATTTCACCCGATCCACGAGTCTGGAAGGAAGAAGCATCAGCTTCGTATGCTACCTTGATCCATCCATCTGTACTTGAGGGGAGGGGGAGATTAGTACCAGCTAGGAGTAGGATTATTTCTTACTAGAAGAAAGTAGGTAGCTAGGGTGTTGTGAGCGATCCAGGATGTTGGCGGTGTTCAGCGGCGGCGTGGTGGAGGTGCCGGCGGAGCTGGTGGCGGCGGGCAGCCGGACGCCGTCGCCCAAGACCCGGGCGTCCGAGCTGGTCGGACGCTTCCTGGGCGCCTCCGAGCCGGCGGTGTCCGTGCAGCTCGGCGACCTCGGCCACATCGCCTACTCCCACACCAATCAGGCCCTCCTCCGACCGAGGTATACATGCTTCCGGTTGCACCGTCCATCCATTCCATACTTGCTTGCTCTGATTCATGATGCTCTGCTTGCATCTTCCTCCATGGACGTCGACGTTCCATGGCTGGACTGGAGGATTCTAGTATAAAATCTCAGTATCTCTCTTCTATTTTTTTTTTTTATATATAGTATAATTATTAGGATGCTTTGATCCGTCGAGTCAAAAGCAGTTCCCTTTTTTTTGTTAACTGGATTCTTGGATGGTTTACCCACTACTTCCTGATATGCTTATTTCCATAGATCAGCCGGTAGTTTTCCTATACTTACTGTATTTATTTGCTTGTCATGTATTTATTGTCTGAAAGAAACAGAGTCAGTTGCTCTGTTTCGGTTCTTCTTCAGTTACGAACTAACCACACCATCTCAGCCAGTCACACGTTACATACAAATAGGGAGAGGGATAGGGACAGGAAGGAGAGGGAGAGGGAGAGGGAGAGGGAGAGTGATGTAGAGATGTTCTGTATGATATATTCAGTAATCAGGCTGTTAAATTCGACTGTTTGCGAGATTTACTAACCTGATGACATTAGTAGTAGTATGATGAATCCATGGCTCACAAGTCACACCCACTTGTGCCAATAATTGGACAGCACACTGATCTTTCTCCTCCTTATCGGATGACATGCTGCTTTTCGTCTGAAACAAAAGTGATGACTGAGGAGCAATAATAGACACTGCTGTTTCCTCATCCGTTTCTGTAGCGCAGGACCATGCCACCAACCCTACCAGGCTTATCGTTTTCTGACCTCATGATAAGTGTGAGCCACAAATATTATCCGCACACAGTTTTGCATACCACTGGGATTTTCAGGCCACAAAAAACGGCATGTTTATTTATTTATTTATTTATTTATTGCATACATACTCATACACATACACATACACATATACATACACATATACGTATACATGGTCCAGAAACAGAAAACCAAATAAACCTATACCAATAATAAATACACTAGAAAAAGACAAACAGAAGCAGAAGACACTAGTATAGTATCGACGACTCATGTACTCTCTCCGTCTCAAAAAAAAAAAGATAACGTTTTAAGTGTTCATACCATAAGTTTAACTCGATTTATATAAAATATATGTACAATATTTATATATCCAAATAAATTTGTAAAAAAACTAGATCTAAAGATCTTTCCAACAATACTAATTATGATACTAATTGATGATATTTATTACTTTTAAAAAAAATTACCGGTAATCATTTCTCGAGAAGTGAGAATAACATCTTTTGTTTAGGACGGAGGGAGTACGTGGCATACGTGTACAGCATCTAGACATCTCTGGTCATCGCAGCCTCTGCTTGAAATCCAAAGTTACCTGCGTCAAAAGGGTTGGTGATGATCAGACCAAAGATCACATCACATCATCACAATGAAGAAACCGGACGAAAGCTGCAATATTATCATATTTGTTTATTTTATCTTATGAGAAAAAGGAGGCCTTGTTTTTCCAAAAGAAAGTCATCTTCTTGCCCTAGGCAGGGGCAGGGTGCAATTTGCACGTCCACATCCTGCCACCACCTTCCATAGACAACAAGGCGTGCCGTCTGTCAGCTGACTTGCCAACAAACAAACCTCGCCAATAAACAAACCGTGGAGCTGCTGAATTATTAGAATTTACAATTACTATGGTTTTATGAAAGCGACAGGCCTAGTTATCTATGCAATCTGCTGGTTAATTGAATGACCACAATGGAAATTTAATTACTAGACTTATCTGACTATCTGAGCACAGTGACACTATTTAGTAACTCTGATTTGGTCAATCTTTTGTTGTTAATCTTAAGAGCACAAGGTCCACATCCACATCCACATGGTTGGCATCATAGTACAGGGAACACACGCACAGGTCACTTGGTATGGTAGGAGTGGTAGTCTGGGCAATCCGGGTTTGCTGCCCACAGATTTCTGAAGAAAAGTAGGTAGCCCATCCTGCACGTACACGCACTAGATGGGGCCAGGCCCCGCGGATGGGGCTATGATTTGTGGGCCCTGCTTGCTGCTCTGTGTGCTCTGTTGTCTTATCCTACCAGTACTAGGCTGATTCACTGAAGAAGTAGCATCCAAGGAATGAGGAATCCCACTCCATTCATTCTGTTTTGACATTTCTGTTCTTTCAGTGCTTGCTTCAAATCTTTCTTACCCCTTTTCGTGCATGTTCAGATTCGTATCATGGAATCCATGTGTACTCTTTCTCTTTTGTTAAGAACAAGCTTAAGTACTCTAGCTCTCTCTGTTAGGTGCATCTCTAGTGCATCAAGTCAAAACGTCCCACCTAATTACTCTGAACTCTGAATGACATAATCACCATGTTTCTTCAGTGAGTCATTCAATAAACAAGTGAAATTGAGGTGCTTGTTCTAGGCACCACCAACCAAACACACCAACAATGTTCAGTCCCGTTTTTCAGAGACCTATTTGTTCTTTTCCTACCCTATACACCTGATGATGCATGCACACACCGTGCAACAACAGTTGCTGAGTCACAAGTCATACAGCTCACACAACTGATGCCGACCGGACAAAATTTGTTCTTGCTAATTGACCAGGTCGTTCGCGGCGAAGGACGATGTGTTCTGCCTGTTCGAGGGGGTGCTGGACAACCTGGGTCGTCTGAGCCAGCAGTACGGGCTGTCCACCAAGGGCGCCAACGAGGTGGTCCTCGTCATCGAGGCCTACAAGACGCTCCGTGACCGGGCGCCCTACCCGGCCAGCTTCATGCTCGCCCAGCTCACCGGCAGCTACGCCTTCGTGCTCTTCGACAAGTCCACCAACTCCCTGCTCGTCGCATCTGTAAGTTTATTATCTCTTCAGCAATGGACATACTCTTCAGTAGTGCAATATGGTGATTCAGTTTATTTATTACCTGAATCATTGTTCTGTGTCAGGATCCTGAGGGCAAGGTGCCGCTCTTCTGGGGGATCACTGCCGACGGCTGCGTCGCCTTCTCTGATGACATTGACATGCTCAAAGGATCATGTGGCAAATCGCTGGCGCCTTTCCCACAAGGTAATTAATCGCACTCGAACTCATCAAGCAACTGTCAGATCATGTATTGGCTTGTGTGTTGCCAAGCACCAAATCTCTGAAAATGTTGCTTGCCAATACCAACAACTGCTGAACGTAGTCTGAACATTGAAGTTTCTGTACAGCATTTCAAAGAGCACCCATCCTCAATTAGTCATTTAGCTGATCTCATATATGCTGTATTGTAGGTTGCTTCTACTCTAACGCCCTTGGAGGCCTCAAGTGCTACGAGAACCCCAAGCACAAGGTCACTGCTGTTCCTGCAGACGAGGAAGAGATCTGTGGTGCAACTTTCAAGGTAAAAAAAATGGTTTTTATTCTTGGAGAAGATCAACTCCAGTTTTATGTAGTTGTAGTAGTTATTACGTTAGAGATGCATCAATCATGCAATGTCTAGTACAGTACTAGTAATAAATCGGAGCACTCACAAGAAGGAACACTTTGGTACTTACAGTTTTGTTCCTAGTGAGTAGAAATCATAACTGCAGAGGAACTGAACATGACAATGCTAATTAACTTAACGACAAAACTAACTGTGTTCCATTCAGATTCTATGTATGATACATATGCACAATTTGTATATGATGCAGTCCTATCTATGCGCTGTTGACTGAGCCCAAACGAATTTGTAATTTGTAATTGCAGGTGGAAGGGTCTACAGTCCTGACAGCGCTGCATTAGAATGAGGCGATTTCCGTGTGGAGGCGTGGATGATGGGGCTCAATGCAATGCAGAACTTTGTACATGTGTGGTGGTGGTGTGTAACATAGTGGCAAGTCATGTTTCATGCAACCGAATCTATCTGTATCATCTTTCATAAAAGAGAAGTACTGTTGGCACTTGAGGAGGGTTGATGGTTGTGTGTGTACCCTGTATCCCTGGTGTTCAACTTACATGGAACTTGGTAGTTGAGACATGGTGCTAATATAATCGATCGGTTGCGTGGAATGTGAAGTCTGTAATGTGTTCCAAATAACAAACCTTTGTCGCTCTGTTGTCGTTGTTGTCCGTGCGATGACAGCTGATGAATGTACTCAATCCGTTTCAAATTACATATATAAAATGTTTTCTAAATTATAAGATGTTTTATCCTTTCTAGATTCATAAAATCTGCTATGCATTTAGATATATGTTGTCTAGATGCATTTAAAAAATAATATATTTAAAAAAGTCAAATCGTCTTGTAACGGAGGGAGTATAATTATACTTTTTAGATAAAGGGAACCAAGGTTCCAAGAAAGACTCTACCATCAAGGATGGTACACAACCGATCACAAGACGGACAGCGTTTAGAAGAAGAAGATCAACTAGTGATCAACCTCACACAAACTCACACACAAGAAAAAAACTCCAAAGAGAAAAGAGTACTCAAAAATACTAGAGAACGGACTCCAAGTCGAGGCTAAAAAAAACAACTAAGCAGGTAATCGACACCCAGATCTCCATCCAAACTTATTGAAGATTGCCATCATTAAGTTCTCCCAGTGTCGACAGCCATCCAGAAAGGGCTGCTGGTCCTCCTCCTTATGTAGCATGGACCACTTCCTGATCCAGTACGTCGTTCTGAAAATCACCTGCACAAAGGAATTAGAATAAATTTTCTTAAACACCATATCATTTCTATTCAACCAAATGGCCCAACATAGTGCAGCCGCCCCAACTAATATTTGATTCCGAAGCTTAGATCGCAAACCGCTCAGCCAAGGTCCAAATAAATGTGAAAAACTAGTAGGAGGTTGAATTCCGAAAATGAATTGTACAGTTTTCCAAATAAAGCTGGAAAACCTACAATCAAAAAAATAGGTGTTGAATAGTTTCCAACGAACTACATAGGCAACAACTATAATTATATAGTTGCGTGATGCAGCAATAATTCAGAAGAAAGACTTGTATACTAACTAGAGTTTGATTCTGCATCCAACCCAATCACAAAAATCCATGCTCACACACAGCAGCAGCTGATGGGCTCCTACAAGCCCAGCTCTGTTCCCCCAACTCTGCAACTGCAACCCGTCAGTCCCCGGCCTCCATGCTCCCAGATGGCCGCCGAACAAACGCGACCCCGCCGGCGATCCGCATCCCAGGGAGCTCACATGAATAATGAGGGGGGAATCGGAGCTTGGCTGGGCGATCCGCATCCCAGGTATCCCCTTTGGCCACCGGAGCTTGGCTGCGCAGAGCGTAAACTCTCTACCCCTGCGGATGGATGTAGTAGTGGGGGGGGGGGGGGGGGGGGGGGGGAGAGGGGGGGATGGGGTGGGGGTGTGGAATCGGATTCCCACGCACTGAACCCATTTTGGGGTTGATTTCGACAGGAGCTATGCCAACCCACAGGTAAGCATAACTGACAATCTGAAAGCTTCCTGGGGTTGCTACTGGCAAGACGATAGGCTGTACAGCGTGTTTCAGACTTTCAGTTCTTTATTATTATTATTATTATCGAAAAATCAGTTGAAGCCTACCGTGTTTGCCAAAGGATTTCCACGATTGATTGCTTTTAAGATGAAAACCATATTTTAGAATATTGTTGTGCAAAAGAGGGACAGGGTCAGTGGGTCCCATTTTTTCTTGCTGTGCCATTTGATTTGATTATATCAGAGACTATGGAGCAACTTATATATCAGTGTGTATGGTTTATTGTATTAAGATATTTACTTGTGTGGCCCTCAAAAAAAATGAATTTTTCTTCTTTGGTTCTCTTTATCTCACCTGTATGACCCCAAAATTAAATTCTCTTCCTTATATGGGCTTCCATCCATTTTTGGCACTTAATAATGGTGTTAAGTCAGGGATAAAATAACCATTTCACCACTGGCTAACAAAAATGCAGTACGTGCACCCCTGCGGATGGATCTCAATACTGAGGGGAGGAATCGGATTCCCATGCAGTGAGGCCTTGTTTAGATGGGGAGAGGAGAGAGATTGAAAAGTCCTGTAGCACTTCGTTTTTATTTAGTAAATATTGTCTAATCGTGGCCCAACTAGGCTCAAAAGATTCGTCTCGTGATTTACAACCCAACTATGCAATTAGTTATTTTTTTATTTATATTTAATGCTCTTTACATGCGGCAAACAATTTGTGAGAGGAGAGAGATTGAAAAGTCCTATAGCATTTCGTTTGTTTATGGTAAATATTGTCCAATCGTGGCCCAACTAGGCTCAAAAGATTCGTCTCGTGATTTACAACCAAACTGTGCAATTAGTTATTTTTTTTATTTATATTTAATGCTCTTTACATGCGGGTACAAATTGATGTGATGGAGAAAGAGTGTAAAAACTTGCAAATCTAATGTGCATCTAAACAAGGCCTCTGAATCAATTTTGGGGCTTGATTTCTACAGGTGCCATGCCAACCCACATGTAAGCATAGCTGACAATCTGAAAGCTTCCAAGGGTTATAAAAAAGTGCAGCAGAGTATGAAAGATATGTAGGAAGTCAGGAACATGGTCTCTGTAGGTCCCATTTGTCTAGCTGAAGACTTGACTAACAAGTCAAGGTCTCTGTAGGTCCCATTTGTCTAGCTGAAGACTTGACTAACAAGTCAATGTCCTCACTTAGGTAATTTGTAAGAAAGCCGTTTCGGGCTCATTTCAGTAGTCTTTATCATGTATAAATAGAAGCTAAAGGCACCAGCCAGCAGCAGTTCAGTTGCAACACATATTCATATTCAGTTCAGTTTCCCACATTCACAGAGCAGTTTTTACTAAGTGCAGAGCTTCTGCTCGTGCCTGTGTGTGTGAGTGTGCTGTGCCCTGTGCTCATCCCCCTCTCTTCTACCTCCTGCCAAGAGTGTTTGTGTGGGTGCTGGTGAGGTGATACTCACCTGTGCAGCAAGATCAAGGGCCAACACTCTTTTCAGGAAACGAGTACTTCATGGCATTAGAAACCTACTCGGCGTTATTTAAGGTTGGCGGCGTCAACGATCCCACATCTGTTCCAGCTCGCAAGAATCAAAAGTTGTTGCAGGTCCTTGTTTACTTCCTCCTTCTGATTAATCATGCCGTAGGTTTAGCTAGACTTTGCTGCTTCTGCTAATTTTGCACGGCTGGAGGAGATCGAGCATTTGATTGGGTTGGGTTACCTTTCATGTCTTTTTCTTGCCAATGAAGACGAAATTGTCTGTCTCTTTCCCAGATCTTGTTAGCATACGTACTTTCTCCCATATCTGTTGATCTTATTTTTATTCACCTCTTAAACCAATTCGAAGCAGCATGCAGCAGTAACATGATCTGCCAATTGTTACTGATATAGATCCACTGAAGTTGGAAGCCTCCAATCCTGATCCATCGTCTGTACTTACTGATCATGATGGACAATTACCACAGTAGATATCTTGACTTATTAGAGAAGGCGTTAGCTGATGAAAGATTGGCTCCAATCAACCTACCTTTCTTGTTTCTCAAGGCCATCACCCAAGATTTCTCTAATGATCAACAAATCGGCTGTGGTGGGTTTGGATCTGTTTATAAGGTATATGTGTGTGCACTTAATAAGATAGCAACTTTGCTCCTCATGGTTTTACAAGCTGATCAAATCAACGTTGTGAACTGCAGGGAGCGCTTCGTAATGGGATGGTCGCAGTGAAGAAGCTTCATAACAAGATCGAGGTTCAAGAGAAGGATTTCGAACATGAGGTTGGTTGTCTCATAAAGGTGAAGCATAAAAACATAGTACGGTTTCTAGGCTACAGTTATGAAACGCAGCACATATTATGTGAGCATGGAGGAAGACATATCATTGCAGACAAGCCAAACATGTTGTTTTGCTTTGAATACCTAAGTAAAGGGAGCCTTGCCAACTATCTTATCGGTAAGATCAGCCATAAGTACGTTATTTTTACATAGCAAAAAATAGTTTAAGCCCTATATGTTTTCCTGTATAATTAAAGGAATATTTGAGCTTTACATTCTTATACAGAGAAAATGCACTTGTCTTGCACTCTTCTGTTTTGTGTATTTTTATCACTGCTCTTTGGGTACGCTGTATTGTTCTCTTTTTCCATCCTCTCTTTCTCAAAGGGTATAATAATACAATAGTGCACAATTAAAGAAGTATGCAAAACGAAAGTATATTTTTATATGAGTAAATTGCATCTATAATACAACAACTAGGTAAGTGGGTGCAAATTAGTCCAAGAACTTGTAATTTGCTCAATTTAGTACAGAAACTTGGCATTTGTGTGCGTCTATGGTTCAAAGACAACCCATGTGCATATGGAGAACGATCTCATGTTATACTAGACGAATTCAATAATAATCAGTCTGCTCCAAGGAAGAATATGACTCAAGAGGAGCCAACTTCTGAAAACTTAGATCTACACCTCTGATAGTTACATGAGGAATCTGTATTGCTCGTGTAAACTAAATGTTTATTTTTTTCCTTAAATATCATTTGGACATGTAATTATAGTTGGGTATCATACCAACTAAAGTAGATAACAATGGTAAGAGTCGTCGTAACCTGCAATGCAGTCCATAAGTTCACAATTTTAATAGGATAAGTAATGAACACATACACAGGCTGCTTCAGTGCATAAGCTGAATGAATTTCACATTTCTACATTACAGAAGCTAAATCTGCAGTTTGACTAAAATCAATTCATTTTTTTTACAATCTGAAATTATTTCATGGCCTAGAGGACGGGAAAGAAGTATCACAAGTTTAACATAGCAGATAATCAAATGCCCATGCTATTGGGAAGGTAGCAGGGCTGGTTTAGCCTTTGCCGCCGTCAGTGATAGTTAGCGAGCTGGAAGTACCTGAGCTGTCTAGCGTGTATGAGTCATCCAAGTCAAGCCTGCTGAGGCCAACTTCATATATGCTACCAGCGATTTGGCTCGCCCTACTCCATCGTGGCAAAAAAATACTACGCAGAGCTGTATTTGGACCGTACATGCACCAATTAGTATAGTTGTTCTACTAAATTAAGCAAATTACAAGTTTTTGGACTAATTTGCACCCACTTACCTAGTTGTTGTATGATAGATGCAATTTACTTTTTATATTTCACGTCCTAGAGCAGTACATAAAGTTCAAATAATGATTGTCAAAAATAATTCTGACCACCCCAATTTGCTTTGCTGCAAATTGTGACACCATGTCAAATTTTAACCAAGAAATTAATTGGTCCCAGTAGGCCAGTAGCCCAGTAGTACTCCCTTTTTGTTCTAAATAGTAAACCGTTTGAGCTTTTCTAGGCATATAGTTTTTGCTACGTAGGATAAATTGGAATGAAGGGAATAATATATTGCCATTGCATATTACTAAACTAACCAATAGTTGGGTGTTTCTGTTGGAATTTCTGATTTTTTTCATTATTGGGCTTAACCCTAGAAGGGTAGCATATAGTCAATACATGGGCCTTATGGGCTTAGTCTCATGGGCCTAATACACACACATACTCCAACACCCCACCCCCCCTCGCAGCCTCGAACTACCGGCGCAATGGGAGTTTCGGACCGGTCATGAAAAGAAGCACACACACACGAGCCCCCCCACAGACGCAACTAGCCACTGGTGATGTTGAGGCTGGAGTGAAACTCGGTGAAGGTCGAGGACAGGAGGCCCTTGGTGAAGATGTCGATGAACTGGGAGGTGGTTGGTACGTGAAGGACCCGCACCTCGCCGATGGCTACTCGATCACGGACGAAGTGAAGGTCGATCTCCACATGATTGGTCCATTAGTGCTGAACGGGGTTGGTGGAAAGGTAGACCGCACTGACGTTGTCGCAGTAGACCAGCGTGCTCTGGTGGAGAGGACTCTGGAGCTCCACGCCATTGGCTGCCGTTGGCGACAGCGCGGTACTCAGCCTCGGCACTGGAGCGGGAGGCCACCGGCTGGCGCTTGGGCGACCAGGACACCAGGTTGCCGCCCAAGAAGACAGCGTATCCGGAGGTGGAGCGCCGAGTGTCCGGACAGCCGCCCCAATCGGCGTTCGTGTAGACAACCAGCTCGGTGGAGGAAGATCGCCGGTGGAGGAGCAAGTCGTAGTCAACAGTGCCCCTGAGGTAGCGAAGGAGACGCTTGAGAGCAGTGAGGTGGGGCTCCCGTGGATCATGCATATGGAGACATAGCTGCTGAACTGCATATGTGATGTCCGGCCGGGTGAAGATGAGGTACTGAAGTGCACCAGCGAGACTCCGATATGCGGTGGGATGCATTCTTTGGGGTACCCTCGGTCTCGGCAGCTTGCCCTGTGTGTCAACCGGAGTGGAGCGGGGGTTTGCGGTCGATCATCCCGGCTCGCTCCAGGATATCAAGAGTATCTTGCCCGGTGAAGAAGAACCCTGCAGGATGGGGTTCAACAGTGACCCCAAGTAAGTGGTGGAGCATACCTAGATCCTTCATGGTGAACTCCTGCTGAAGAGAGGTGAGGATGTGGCGGAGGAGTGACTCACTGGAGGCTGTGAGGACAATATCATCGACATAGAGCAGCAGTGCAGCGGTCTCGGCTCCATGGTGATAGATAAACAATGCGTGTCCGACTTGGCCTCCACAAACCCCGGTGTCGGTAGGAAGGCAGCAAAAACCGATGGTTCCACGCCCGGGGGCCCGCTTGAGGCCGTAGAGACTTGTTGAGCCGGCGGCAGACCATGTCGGGGCGAGAAGAATCAACAAACCCCACCGACCGACTAGCGATGAAGCTGTCTCGGTGAGAAGACCATGCAGAAAAAGCATTCTTGACGTCTAGCCGATGCAAAGGCCGGGGAGCGAGTGAGAGCCGGAAGGAGAGCACCGTGGCGGACGGTGGCCGGCTTGACCACGGGCTCAAAGTCTCATCGTAGTCGACTCTGTGGCGCCGAGTGAAGCCCGGAGAACCCAGCGAGCCTTGTACCTCTCAAGAGTGCCATCAGCCCGGGCGCTTGTGTGTCTGCATCCACTTGCCGGTGATCTACATTGGAGCCCGGCGGACGGGCACCGGATCCCACGCCCCGTGGGCGAGGAGGCGGCGTCTCCTCTTCCATCGCACAACGCCAGTGAGGGTCGAACAAGGCCTCGCGGACGGAAGAGGATCTTGGAGAGACCTTTGTGAGTCGCCGGGCACGCCGCAAAGAGCCCGGGCTCAGGAGGGGTATCAGCCGCATGCCACGTCACCATATGGTGAACATGACGCTGGTGTCGGTGAAGAAGCGGTGGGTGGTACACCGGGCGTCACGACACGGGCAGCCGGGTCGCGCCTGCGGCAGAGTCGGCGCCGCCGGGCGGGAAGCCGCCCGCCTGCGATGTAGATGACCCCGGTGAAAGAAGGCCACCGTGGTGGTGACGAACGGGCGCGTAGGACCCCGCCAAGAAGGGGCCACCGGTGGTGACGACGGGCGGCGGTGGCGGGCGCTAAACCGCGCACGGGCGCCGGTAGACGAGCACGGCCGGGCGAAGCGCCGGTGGTGCTAGGGTCGACGGCCCGGATCCACGCCAGGTGGAGTGACGGGGGCCGTCCCGGAGGGGACCCCACCACACCCGGCCAGGGAGCAGGGCTAGGGGTGTCACTGGCAGGTGGCGAGCTGGGGCACGGTCCCGGCGAAACACATGGTGTAGCAAGCATTCAGGAGACAACCGTAAAGGTGGCGCGACCACAAAGTGTCGGGGAAACAACGAGGAGAAGTCGATCCGGGGTGGAGGTGGTGGTGGTGGAGAAGGGGAAGATGGACTCATCAAACACCACATGGCGAGAGATGAGGACCCGACGAGAGATAAGGTCAAAGCATCGGTACCCCTTGTGATCCGAGGAGTACCCGAGGAAGACACAGAGAGTCGACCGGAGAGCCAGCTTGTGCGGAGCGGTGGCTGTGGTGTTAGGGTAACACGCACACCCGAAGACTCGAAGGTGATCATACCGAAGAGGGGTACCGAAGAGAGCGTGGTGTGGTGTGGGAGCTGGGCAAGCAGCGGAAGGAAGCCGGTTAAGGAGATAGGTGGCGGTGTGTAGACTCTCGGCCGGAAGCGGCGAGGAAGTGACGCTGAAGCGAAGGGTGCGCATGGTGTCATTGGTGGTGCGAATCATGCGCTCAGCCTTGCCATTTTGAGAGGAGGTATATATGGGCAAGGCATGCGCAACTGGACACCGTGAGAGAGGAAGAAGGCACGAGACGTGGAGTTATCGAACTCACGGCCATTGTCGCACTGGACGGCTTTGATGGTGAAGCCGAACTGAGTGGACACCCAAGCGAAAAAGTGGAGAATCGCGGGAAAAGCATCCGACTTGGCACGTAAAGGAAAAGTCAACGAATAATGAGAGAAATCATCAACCATCACAAGATAGTATTTATAGCCAGAAATGCTGATGACAGGAGTCGTCCATAGGTCGCAATGTCCATGATCAAAAATGCGGGCCGCATGAGAAGAAGAACTATAAAAAGGAAGACGAAGATAACGGCCCAGTTGGCACGCATGACACGAATGCTTATCGTGAGCCCGAGTACATCGAATGTCGGAACTACGACTGAGCTGCATCAGGGCATCACGTCCAGGATGGTCGAGGTGCCGGTGCCAAGTAGTGGAAGTAGTGGCGGCAAAAGCAGCTGACAAATCAGGCGGCGAAGAAGACGAGGTAGAAACCGGGAAGCGCAGAGTGTAAAGAGGCCCCGTGCTATCACATCGGAGCAGAGGACACCGGGATGCCAAATCCTTCACAGTAAGACCAGAAGAGTCAAATTCCACAGAACAAGAATTGTCAGCTGTAAAACGACGAATAGAAAGAAGGTTGTGAACCATCGAAGGTGCAACAAGAATATCAGGGAGACGAAAGGAACCATGAGTGCCGGTAGCACCCACAGAAGTGACAGGAAGACATGAACCATTTGCGACCATAATGGACGAAGGATGAGAGGAAGAAGGAGGGTAAACGGACGAGAGAATACCGGGGTTGGGGGTAGTGTGGTAGGTAGTCCCCGAGTCGGCGATCCACTGTGGACCGACAGGGGGTGTCAGGCTCACAGTGCTGAAGGAGTGTGCCAAGGCCGCCGGGTCCCAACCGGCAGGCACGGGCGTGGCGCCGGAGAACGTAGGGTGGAACCCTGTAGGAGCACCAACGAGCATGGCGGCCGGCGGGCGAGGCTCACCACCGGGAGCCTGGAAGGGCCACATGGAGATGCGCCCTGACCATGGGTTGTGGAAGGATGGCCGGGGGGCACCTCGTGGCGGCGGTGGAGCCGGTGGGCCGATTGGCCCCCACGACCCCCCCCCCCCCCGGCGTATGGCGAGAACCTTCTAAATTATATGGCCCACAAGCACCGACATTGTCTTTAAGACCTCTATCGGGTGTGCTTGTACACCACATAACCTAGAATGTTCCGTCGGGTGAAACCCCGATAAACCACGATTCCTCCGGGATCGATACTTACGAGACATCACAAAGATTACAACAGTTTTCATACAAAAATACCGAAGTAGCTGAAGACTTACAATAACTTAATTTACAAACCATTTGATAAACTTATACAAACTAGTGCATCATTATTACGTAACAAATGAAGTATCATTACTTAACTTTATTACAATCACACAACGAAAGGTGCCCCGCCCACGGGCCACACAATCTACTCCTCGTCGATCCTTCCTCGATAACTGTCATGCAATAAGGGCCATAGCACACTTGTTCACACGGTTCACCTGCAACGGGGATTTAACAAACCCTGAGTACCAAAAGTACTCCGCAAGACTTACCCGACTAAAAATTGGGGAGAAGACTCAGGAATGCTGGCTAATAGGAATCAAGGTAAGGCTTTAGCAAGATCAAAAGACACCTTTTGTGAAAAGAGACTAAGCCAGTCCTTACTATAACAATCACTTGTCAAACATGTAACGAATTCAAAATTTTCCAGTCTCACAACTTTCATCATTACTACGATGCCGGGACTCGGATCAAGTCTCCCATATCGTGGAGCAACGACGATTTGAATCGCTTTATCTACACAGCTGGGGCTTCCTAGCCACACGATGTATGCAGGACCGAACATCTTACATACATCAACTCATGCTTGTATTTCTCCCTGCCAGAACGGGTCCTAGCCACGAGTAGTACACCATCTCCCCTACGCCGTCTATACGCCGACGGTGCGCCGTAGTGTGGGTACACGCTACTTCCCGTCCCCGGTATCCGTTCTCTCGCCACGGATGGTACAAGGGAGCTTACCGCCATTAGCATGCGACTAGTACTATCCAATAACCTCATGATCTCAGGGCCAAACAACGGACGGTCCTTAACCGACACAAGTGGACGACACTACACCAGGGCACTAGCCCATCCTGGTGCAAGTCACTCCACCGACGTCTCGATTTACTCATATGTCCTTGTTGCATACCCTTGACCCGATCAAAGTGAAGGGTACCAACAAGAAACATCAAGTTTTATCACTTTCTCAAAAGTTGGTACCATTATCACACTTTTGGAAACAGTTTATCAAAACCCTATACTAGTAGCAAGACTAAGCGTATACTAAGCATTTCAAAATCAAAACAGGTATCCAGAGTAATATATCAAGGTACGGTAAATGCATCAAAGTAGGATATCACACAACTCCTAATACCTAATGCATCATATCAGGAACATAAAATATAAAGCTTTTCGAAATACAAGGAACTGTTTAAATGCATCCGAGGCTTACCTTGGGGCTCGACGAAGTTAGGTTCAACTATCCAATTACCAAGATCAGATCCCACCTCCTCACGACGATCCCCTTCTTCAAGAGCAGGAGTTAGATCAACTCTTTTCTCAGATCCGACAGCTACACGACAGAGATGCATGATTACAATGTAGTAAATAAAGGAGCATGCGATAATGATGCAACGACAACTAGTCCATCTTGAGTACAACTTTCCTTCACGGTAACGTTGCACTACGGAAGTATAGCTAGCGTCGACGATGACGGACTAACGGTACGCAATCAACATAAAATACCGAAGGTCATTAGGGTTAATGACCTAGGGTCATCACTCAATCCCAAAATCAAGCAACCCTAATAGTGATTAAGGTTAATTACTAATTTATTAACCATTTTTACAGTTGTTGAAAGCCACTAATTAACTTGCTAATTGGAGATTAATCAAACCCTAATTAATCAAGGGATTAATTAATTAAACATTAATTAATTAAGGTATTAATTAAGCATAATACAAAAATTAGTCAAAGCATGATCAAACTTCATAATTAAGATCATTATCATCTAATTAGCACACAAAACAAATTTCATGATTTTTTAGATTTATATTTTATTTATTAAAAATCATGGAAGTTGTATTTGTCAATTAAAGAAGCAATTTTTGACATGAAGAAAAGTTACTTGAAAAACTGAAGTTAGTATTTTTCCTACACGAGCATTTCACAAGGATCACATACATATTTTTCTCACATTTTTTAACTGCCCAAAATAATTTATTACAAAAAAAGATGAAAATTAGTTTCAGAAATTCAAAACAGAAAAAACATTTTTCTCTTTCTTCACTTTCAGCTACTGTCAGGCGGCCCAACGGTGTGCACAAGCAGCCGCAAGACGCCCCCGGCACGGCCCGCTCGGGGCGTCTTGGCGTGGCTGCCGCGCCTCCCTCTCTCTCGACGACACGGCCCCCGCGTCGGTTCTCTTCCTCTCCCTCTCCCTCTCTGCCTCCGACGGGAACAAGGACGGCGGCGGCGCCGCCGATCGTTCTTGCCGACGGTAGCCTCTCCGACGAAATCAATCACACCACCGACTCCTCTCCCGAGACGCACCTAACGAGCTATCATACGCCCTCTCTCACTCACCGGAGCTCGCACGGCGACGGCCATGGCGGCTCGGCGGCACGCGGTGCACGACGGCCGGGCTCACCGGAGCAACCCCGGCGAAACCAAGCACACCTACGTACTCAGTAACTTCAAGCGAACTTGATACGGTACGAACGCGACTCGAAGCAACACGAGATAGGCGCAGCGGCGTGCGCGACGGCAACGGCACGGCGGAGCTTGTCGGAGAGACACCGTTCTGACCAAACTACGGCGACAACAACGTAACCAACTCCCTGGATCGACTAAGAGGCTCACCCTTGCTTCAAAACAACTGAGCAGTGGACTTGGAGCTGGGCGGAAGATGGTTGACGGCGGCGGCAGTGGCTACGGCGGCGTGAACCGAGGAACTGGCCGACGTTCCGGCGCGTCTGGTACTTGGCTGCGATAGCAAAGAGACCGATCATGGTCAGTGAGTCAAGGTGATGCGAACGCGACCAACAGTGGAGCTTGAGACGCTCTGTGGAGCTCGAATGGCAACAGAGGGCTCACGGCGGCGGTGGCGGCCGGAGACGAAGAAGATGACTCGGCTGGGGCGATTCCAGTGACCTCAGCTTGCACTTCTTAGCTCAGATGGTGTGCAGAGGGGTGGCGGACAAAGTTGCAGTGGCAATTGGAGAATGGTGGAGCGTGGAGCGTGAATTTTGCCGGCGAACCGAAGTGAACCGAAGTGAACGACGGCGGTGCAGAGGAGGAAGAAAAAGAGAAGACGGCGACGATGGCGGTTTATATAAGGTCGGGAGGTGCTCGACAGGTGGAGGGTGACTTCGCAACGCCGGTGAGCTGGTCGGCAACGCCGAATGCCGAGAACCAGCGAGAACAGCCACGGCGACCGTCGAGGACGGCGGCCATGCCGGCTCCTATGCTAAGTACTGTAGCAGTGCCACATCACCCCCATACATTCAAAACTGTTTTGCTCAAATTCTCCCAAAATTTGAATACAAGTTGAAAATCTACCAAAATACAGATTGCTCAAAATTTTATGCTCTACAACTTTCATTAAAGAAGTTTTGTCAAATTCCAAATAATGTTTGAAGTGCATTTCAAATTTGAAAGAAAGGCAAAAACCCTAACTTTAAGGATTTCAAAATTACTTTTGAATTTTGAATAAAAGATGAAAATCTCCAAAAATAAAAGTTGTTCCATTTTTCAAGATCTACAGCTTTGATTTAGAAAGTTTTTCATGAAATTGAATAATTTTTGAGTTGGAGTTTAAAAATCAAAAGAGGACATTTTCTAATTTATTAAACTTTTGAAATTAGTTTAAATTCTATTCAAAAACTTGAAAAACTTTATATACCAAACTTGTAGAGCTCAAAGAGATGTACAATCTGTATTTTTGAAGTTTTCCCAAATTTTGAATATTTTGAGATGAAATTGAGAAAAAGGGCAAAAGGCTTTTGAGTTTCAGCTTTTGAAAAGGATTTTTAAATTGAATCTTTTGGGCAATTAATTAATGATGTTGTGGTGAGTTTCAAACCCAACCAATGGCATACTCTCAAAGTACAAAGTTCATACTTTGAAATAGTGCCAATGGTTAGCAACTTTTATTTAGAAAATTAATTATGGTTAGCTTATAAAAATTGAAAATGAAATTCAATTTCCCACACGACCACTTGAGCTAGGGTTTGGGATTTGAATTCCAAATTCAAATTTGATTCTTCCTTGCATCTCATTTGACTTATAAAACAGGTTTGATGTATAAGTCAAGGTTAGCCAAACACTTGCAAACATCAAGGTGAATTTTAGTTGATTGCTTTTATAAACAAAAATTAAACATGGGTGGAATTTAAATGGTAAACACATACACATGCAATATAAAAGAGCTCAAACAAACCCTAGAATTGTAAACTCATTTTAGCCATTCTCATGAGGGTTCTCTAATTATGAATGCTTATGCAATGATGATGATGACATGGCAGGTTTAGGTTAACGTAACACCAGAGGTGTTACACCGTGGCCACCACGACGACGACCGCCATGGCCCCCCACCCCTGCTTGGCCCGGGAGGAGGAGGACCAAGAAGAGACGACATAGGCGGGGCGGTCGGACGTAGTGGGGGAGTGGCGGCAAGAGCAATCGAGGAAGAGGACCCCGGTGCGGTGAGTGACCCAGGCGGGACACCCTGAGTAAGCTCCTCCATCACAAGGTTGTCGCAGATCTCGAGGAAGGGTGGGAAAGGCCGCTGACGGGTGATCCAGGTACGGAGGTGAGCGTAGCGGTCGCTGAGCCTGCGGAGGACGTTGAGGACCAAGATGCGGTCCTCCACGGGCCAGCCAAGGTTACCCAGGGAGTCCGCCATGCTCTTCATCCGGCGGCAGTACTCGCTGACGGAGAGGTCTCCCTGGACGAAGGTACGGAAGCTCACGTCGAGACGCAGCGCCCGAAGCCGGCATTGCCCAGAATGGCCCTCAGCGCCCGGCCAGCCGGCCAGGCGTCGAGTGTGCGGACGATGTCGTGGAGCTCGACGGAGATGGTCCCGATGAGCCACGAGAGGACAATGCTGTCGAGTCGCAGCCACGCAGGGTCTGGGCATAATCGAGGCGGCCGACGGAGGCGTGTCGTCGAGGCGTAGCGGCGGGCGTGAGGAGGACCAGGTCCCGCCAGCGGGCGTAGGACGGCGACTCCGGCTCGAGGACGACCGGGACCAGGTTCCGGATGTTCTGGACGGCACCGGCGTGGTAGTGGAGCTGCGCCACGAGGATCCGCCCGGATCGTGCCGCAGGATGGCCGTGGTCGACGCTGGACCTGGCGAGCCGGAGGAAGTGGCACCGATGTCGTAGTAGGTGGCACCGCCAAGGAGCTGCTCCGCCTCGGGCGATACGACGGGCCAGGGCATCGGCAGCGTCGCCAAGCTCCTCCCGTGACGAGGGCTGCCGCTACAGCACACGCGCCTGTCCTTCCTCGGCGGCAATCCGGGCAGCAACAAGGGCTGCAGCGAGGTTGCCATCCGCCATGGCGTGATGTTGGGGGAGAAATGGCGGTGGAGGTGGCGCCGGGAAGGGGACGTAGCGGCGGCGGGGTGTGGCGGCAGCGGCCGCACCCCGCCGCGTCGGTGCCCTCGCTTGGCCAGCAGCGGCGCAGCTTGCGCGCCGGGCTGGCCCCCGCTGCCGCCAGCGCCAAGGGCAGGCCGGGCTGCTGGCCGTGCTGGCCTGCGCCTGCGCGCAGGGGCAGGCCTGGCTGCTGGCCGTGATGGCGGCTGCGGCGTTGGGGAAGGCCGCCGCCGGTTGCTGGCTGCCACGGCCAGGGCGCTGCCACCACCTGCAGCAAGGGGCGGGTCGCCCCGCCGGGCAGGTGGCCGTGCTGGCCCGCGCCGCCGCAGCAGCTGCGACGGGCGACAGCGGGCGCAGGCAGCAGCCGCGCCCGCGCTTGGCGCCGCCCGCCAGCTGGAGGAGGAGGTCCCGCCCGCCCGGGAGGGGCCGCCCGCGCCGGGGCAGCCACAAACGCCGCGGCCGGGCGAGGGCAGCGACCCGTGCCCCCACGAGGAGGAAGGGAGGGAGGGAAGAAGCCAAGATAGGAAGGAGGAGGGGGGGAGGAGGAGACCGGCCGGCCATGGAGGCGGCGGCGGCGGCACTGCAAGGGGGCGCCGGCGGCTGGGTGGGAGGGAGGGAGGGAGAGAGAGAAACCCTAGCTTGATACCATGTTGGAATTTCTGATTTTTTTCCATTATTGGGCTTAACCCTAGAAGGGTAGCATATAGTCAATACATGGGCCTCATGGGCTTAGCCTCATGGGCCTAATACACACACATACTCCAACAGTTTCTACTTTTGTTGCATCAAGCGTCACGGGCAGTGGGTGCTCTGTGCTTCATCTATTTGAGATTCTTGAGTGATCTTTGCTCTTCAACCACTGCTGCTGAAGCCTGACCAGTGACCACCCTCGAATCAAAATCTGCCAGCGACAACGCTGACATATGCATGTTGGACTGCTCGTCTCATTACATATATAAATCACAACTAACTTTTATCTTGTATAAATATTCTTCATAGGGCCATCTTCTGGACTTCAGTGGGGGTTGCGCTATCAAATAATCAAGGGGATATGTGGGGGCATGGATTATCTTCACCAACAGCAGCGTATTATTCACATGGATCTCAAACCTGATAATATACTACTGGACGATAGCATGGTGCCTAGGATTGCAGATTTTGGTCTATCGAGACGCTTCAGTACTGAAAACCAAAGCAAGATCATTACTGAAAACATAGTTGGATCAAGGTAGGCTACCAAATTCTATATGAGACTTCCACCATTTGTATTGACGGGCATCAACCAGCTCTCTTGCATTCTGTTTATTCTCACTGTATTAATTGTATTTTTTATGTAGGGGGTATATGGCACCAGAATATTTAAGATGTGGAAGAATCACATTTAAGATAGACATATATAGTCTCGGTGTCATAATCATAGAGATACTGATGGGATATAAGGAATACTGCCCCAATGTTGACAAGGTATAATACTAATTATATTTCTGTATATTTCAACATAATGGCTACGTTTTTCAACTAGTTTGTTAAGTGCTGTTCATCACACTACTAACAACGTTTCTAAATTTCTTTGGTTCCCTATCTCTAAACGCTGCCCCCCTGATATATTTCTTAGTACTTCAATTGTGACATTGGTAGGTGCTTGAAAGTTGGACAAAGGCGTTTGGGACATCAAAGAGCAGTCGTCTCCTACTAGAACAAGTAAAACTATGTGCAGAGATAGGGATAGATTGCATGCATGATGATCCAAGCAGACGACCTGATATACAGGAGATTATTTGTAGGCTTAATGAAACAGATATTACAGGGCAGGTAGTGTCAGTTACACTAAATGCACAGGTAGTATGAGTTACACAAAATGCACATGCATGCTTTCCCACATACTTCTTATAATTGATATATAGTGTCTTCATTTAGTTTAGTAGGTTCTATCAGTACTACCGACGGGCCAAACATGCATGCAAGCCAACGCCAATTACTGCATCCATGGTGCCAGAGGCGAGTTTACACATTGCATTGCTACAACCAACTATACTGGAGAGCAAAACAGGTATTTGTGTTGATTTGACATTTTAATTTGTCCATGCATATATAGAAAGATTGTCCATGGTAAATCTAAACTTTATATCAAATATATAGCTATATAATCTCTTTCCTTTTGTTTTGAAAAATCTCTAGTTAGACAGAGTCTATTTTATTCAAGCTTGGCAGTATTTTCATTTTCTTTGCATGTAAACTGCAGTACAATACAATGTCGTCTATTCTTACTAAAAGCGAGAGTCCCCCCTTTTTCTTTCAACCTTTGATATGTTATGATATGATTAGTGTGTGCGCGTCTGTGTTACGTATATATTATGTTATTGCAGCTGCACCCTTGTTCATTAAGCGGGAGTGCGCTACTGGATATCCACCCTCTAGAGCTCTGCTTTCACTTCAAGGCCAAAAATGTTGCACGGTGCTCACTAAGCTTAACTAACAGGACAGATCGTTATATTGCCTATTTTATTAGGCCGCAGTTCGAAGATATGTATACTATCAATGTACACTTCTACAATATAAAACCAATGTTCACTTTGGTTTTAAATGTGGAAATGGTAGAGAAAGAGCTGCCACCATTAGACACGGGAATGTTTGAGATACTGATGATCTCCATGAAGAGCAGAGAGGCCCTTAAAAATTTTTGGTCATCCAATGGCATGGGCCCCCAGAAAATTGCCGATGGTTTGTTGAAGCGGGCAAAAGAGTTGAATGCTCAGGTACATTTAGCAATGTTGAAGGCTGTTGTCTGCCCACAAAGGGATGCTGCCTCTAAGGTGAGTTCATCATCCTGTCCTCTTCGTGCTGGGATGATTGAAATGATGTTTCATGTTTTTTATTCATTTGGCACTGTTTTATTTGTTAGCCACGAGCACCTTACAAAGATGTATATGTAAGACATAATATCCCATAGGAAATGAAGCAGTTTTACCTATTTCGCCATAGCAAGACAAAATAATTATTTTCACGAATTACTAGGCAACAATGATCTGCGTGCATTAGATGTCTAGTAGGAAAGTAGGCACATTATATTCCATCTCAAGCAGACTATACCAAGTAATATTCCATCGCAAGGAGCTTATCCCATCACATGTACCAGAACATTCATTGACTCGATTAGATTCATCCCAGTGTTAGCATATATTGGGGTACCTCTAGATATGATAGATTTGGGATCATCTGTAATCCTAGCTGAACTTATCTCTAAGGTAGGCTATTTGCCCCCTAAGCAATGTACTAATGTTCTAGGACCATATGGAGGCTTCACGTATGATCGAGATATTCTATTCAATGTAGGACACGTGATGAGATCGGATTAGTATTGTTTTGGTTTGGGAGGAACGTAGCATTATAAGATTCCAGGATACAGATCGAGAGATCAACCTCGTACGGACTAGTAGACCTGTTCTCCAAAAGTTCACTTGTTACCGGTGAATTTGACTAGGTCTTGGTTCCTTGCCATCAAGTTTAATTTAATCCAAAGGACCCTGACATATTATGATTTAGATTATACCATTTCTTATAGTCTGGGTGACAGATACATTTTGACTGTGTCTCAGCCACATCTATATTTTTTTATGTCCTGCAAACGGACCCTCGATATGAACTGAGACACAGTCAAAATGTATCTGTCACCCAGACTATAAGAAATGGTATAATCTAAATCATAATATGTCAGGGTCCTTTGGATTAAATTAAACTTGATGGCAAGGAACCAAGACCTAGTCAAATTCACCGGTAACAAGTGAACTTTTGGAGAACAGGTCTACTAGTCCGTACGAGGTTGATCTCTCGATCTGTATCCTGGAATCTTATAATGCTACGTTCCTCCCAAACCAAAACAATACTAATCCGATCTCATCACGTGTCCTACATTGAATAGAATATCTCGATCATACGTGTCTTACAATGGACGAAATGAAGAGCTTAAAAGCAACCGGTGGTGGTTCAATCGAATCATTGGCGATTCACCCTAACTATCCATACCTGCTATCAGCGTGCCGAGACAACGGCGTTGGCGTGACGATTGAAATCTGGGACTGGGAAAAGGGCTGGGCATGTTCTCGAAAAGTTCAAACTCATACAGGTTACAGCCTGAACCATGCCACGTTTAACCCATTGGATGCCAACACCTTCGTCACTTACTAGAAACACAGGCGCGGCTTTGCCGCGCCCTCGTTGGGGTGAATGAGCCCGCGATCAGACTTTTCTTTCACTCGAACTTCTTGGGATTTTTTCGAGTACTTTTTTCACAGTTAAAATACATTCTGAATTCATTTGCTTAAAGCAATCAGCTGTGTATTAAGCTTGCGGGCACGTTTTGTACTTGCTACTATTGAACATACTGCATAAAGTGGGATGGATTAATTTAACTGGATTACAGATCTGGTGTACCAAGTACAAAATTTGAGCTTTGAATGAAAATAGTTTGAATATATTTGAATATATATAACTTGATGTGAAAAATAGAAATTTTCCCACGTTTATGATCATATACCTTCTCTTTTCAGCGCTTATGATCATAAGCAGTGAGCAATGCCTTTTGTATGACCTGTCGCTTACTTTCCCAGCTATCGTTGCCTTTTCTTATATAACTACTCATGTTGGGGAAACCAACTGACATGTAAATAAAGAGAAAAGAACCATGGACGTTTAGATTGTTTGAAGAAGCAACCTTGTAGAAATCTGACCGTGGAACCAGCAGGCTTTATTTACTGTTTAAGACACCATGTGATTCTTATCTACTTAAGAGGGTGCATCACCAAGTGTGTGGCCAACAGGCCAAGGCTACCTTGGCCCTGTTAACGTCAAGGCCAACGTGCAGAAGTAGCCCCTGAAAACCTAAGCGCACACTCCTGTGCTCCTTCTTACTGTAGTGCATTTCGTCAGAAGAGCAGGGAAACAGTACATACATTAGCACACGACTGGTAATCCAAAGTAAAAGTGAACACAAATCGCTGCTTATGAAACATGCAAGAATCTAAGGAGTAAGGGCAATAATAGATTTCGCACTCCTTAAACAATGATATATTCTACACAAGCTTCATGTAAATGCTTCAAACTGACTGCTGATTTTTTGAAATGGGATGCAACATGTTGCTATATATAATATTTCAATTTCAATTCAGGATAAATGGAACATCTAGATCTAATACTACACCCCTGTCAATTTCGGACCAGCAATTGAGCTTATTTGCTAATTAAATATGGTAGAGAAGCCAAGGTAACTGCAGTGAAAATACTCGTACCATAGCTGCTAGCTGTATCGCTGTCGCTGCTAGCTGAGCAGTGGGCAGACCAGCAGGCCAAGAAGCACCGATGTGGTGTCCCCTCGCCGTGCAGGGGCCACAAGCGTCTCCAACCTGCGCCAGGCACACGCGGCGTAGGCTGGCGATGGTTGCGGTGAGCCAGGCACACACCTAGCAGGCGCAGATAAGGCTTGCAGCGAAGCCCGTGGCTCGAGTTGGTTCAGTTGCCGTGCGCTGAATTGGAGGCTGCGTGAGGTGCGCGGCGAGGCGCTGGCAGGATCGGGTGCAGTAGCTACTAGTACTGCAACTTAAGCAGTAGCAGCATATCAGCCGTCCAAGCAAGCAGTAATGTCTGCGATCAGAGCCTCTGCATCTCCCTTTTTTTTTTCTCCCCCATATGCAATACTGCATCGGTCTCTGTTTTTCTCCCCCTATGTGCACCGCCATTTTTGGCTATACAAGGTGATTCAAAAATATTTGGCTCTACAAGGACTGCTCGTTGTGATTCAGAGTATGAAAATTACAAAACTATGTCATTATGGAGCATATATGTTCAAAATTACAAAAATATACATATAACCACTAAATCTAAAAAATATTTATAATCTTAAGGTCACAAAATTTTTTTCTTCCGTCTTGCGGCCCTGACTGCTCTTGTCCCGCATGCAGTGCCGCCGCTTTTTTCGTCGTTCATGGCATCGCCTAAGTTTGCCTCCGCTTCCTCCTTTAATTTATGCCCCATTGCAACACACGAGCATATATATTAGTAGTACAAAGTTATATGCTAGTAGAATGATTTTTCAAAAATTATTCCACTAGAAAATGACTTTAGGTAAAATGAAATGCAGGAAACACGATTTTATTTTCACTTACGCATATATGTTAAGAAATTATTATGTAGAAAAATATTACTTTTTGGCCATGATATTTTTGGATTTATGAAAAATATTTTGTGGCTGAACAACTTAACTGAAAAATGTGCTACACGCATACGCCAACTCTTCTATGTTCACTACTCTTCTATGTTCACTACACTTTCCCCCAAAAGCAGACATCGATAATAAGGAGAAAAAAAGGGAGATAATAAAGAGGCTCTTATCGCAGCCATTGCTGCTTGCTTGGACGGCTGATATGCTGCTACTGCTTAAGTTGCAGTACTAGTAGCTACTGCACCCGATCCTGGTCCCAGGCGGACGGGGTCGATGGCGGCGCGCGGAGGAAGTCGAAGGACAGAGGATGGCGAACGGCATTGGAGAGACAGGCGAAGGCGGCGGGGCAGGCGAAGTGGAGATCGAGGTCCTCATCGTAGGTTCCTAAAGATTTGCGACGTGCACACAGCGAGCGAGAAGGCATGGGACACGTGGCAGAGAAATAGGCGAGAGCTAATGGTGCTGATTCCGTCATGTTAAAGATTTCTTTGGTGGGCTCAGGGTTGGTCTTCGTCTTTTGCTACTTCAATTCTTTTGTGCTATATTATGAGCAGACCTATTAATTAATTAGTTCATGTCCTGGTTCAATCTGACTTTTATCCTTTATTTATACATGAAAACCAAACTAACAGGCCTGGTCAATTCATTCTTTCACTCAGCATTAGCCCATCACAGAAATCCCATGTCAGGACATACTACGCTATGATCATGTTTTTACTGAGGCTGCAGGTCGGAAACATGTGCTTCTCAGTTCCCTTACAGATCTACAGGTAAGCATTGATGTGTGCATTTTGTGTGCAATAGCAGTCGAGTTGAATAAGTAATTTTTTTTTATTTCTTGTGGTGTTGCATGCATCAGATATGGGATTGGCAGACACGGACACGTGTACACACAATCGGATATTTTCAGTGTACCACAGCAGCTCGCCACCCAACACTTCCGCTAATAGCTGCAATTTGTGTCCTGGCATACAGACGTCCCCAAGCTGTTTGCCTCTGGAATTCCAATAACTACAGGTGATATTCCACGTGAACCCAGCCCAGTCCCTACCTAGCTAAGGACTCTCTCTTTTTTTTTTTTGCGACAGTGATTCATTCATAGATTAAGGGGCAGCAGGTGTACAATCTTCAGTCATCAAACTAACAATACAGAGAGGGGCTGATTGCCACTCACCCACCCTGACGCCATCTGAGACCTGCTTTGTTGGAGTATGGGCTACATGATTAAAAGACCACCTAGTATACACCAGAGAAAAAGCATGAAAAGAACATAAAACTCTAATTTCTCTTAGTATTGGGGAGATACATGATCGCTGCAGCTCGCCCATCTCCCAGAGCTTTGACCAATTCTTGGCTGTCTGTCTCAACCTGTGGCTTCTGAATGCCTGGCCTCCAGCAAGGATCAAGCCCTCACGAAAAGCTGTAGCTTATATAACTTTGTAGTTGACAATTTTTCATTTGAAATCATCTATCTAATAAGAAAAATTACATTTGAGTTTCTCACATTTGAAATTCAAAATTTTCAAACTACCTCAAATGGAGAAACAACCAAAACTAACATTGTAGATATCAAAAAGTTGTACAACTTTGTAGAACCTTTTTATTTGAATTTGTTTAGAGTTCTAAATACTTATTTTTAAATTGGATGAATATAAAATGAGTAATCGCCATATAATAGCAAAAAAACAGGGACGACGCATGCACCGAGCTGTAGTAGGATGTTGCTAGATATAAATATTGCACTGGACACTAAAAAAAATAGGAAACAGGCCCTCTGATTAATGGAGGCGTGTATTTTTGTACGCTACATCTAAAAATAATAACAAGGCAGCTCATGACAAACACCCACCTGTGTATGTTAATCATTACAAAGATTAAGACAATCATCTCTATAAATTGATAATTAGGTGGTTCTCTTAGGTTGCTCGTCTCTATAAATATATTATTTGAGACAGATGTTATAAAGAGGCCACCTTTGTGAATGTTTTTAGTTTCAGGGCTCTTAAGGGCATTGTCCCTAGAAATCAATTAACAGAGGTGACACTCTTAACAGCCCATCTTTATGAATAGTTGTCTCAAAAAAATTATAACGTTTTTCATATGAAGTCAGATGAAGAGAAAAATTTTATATTAAAATTGTAGAGCTCAATGTGTCTACATCTTTGTAGCTGACATGTCTTTGATATGAAACTATTTAGATCCCCAAAAATTCATTTGAGGTTCTTAGATTTTGAGAATTAAATTTTGAATTTTGCAAACAACCTCAGGTGTTGGCATGGTATGTATTTGTCAATGTGATACACAAACTTTTTTAGTTGACAAGTTTTTTGTTTGAAGTCGTCTAAATGCTTATGTTAAATTCTCATATGTTGAAATTTAAAATTTAGATTTTTCTAACAATCTCAAATGTTGACATGGTCTGTTCTAAAGTCGTAATGCTCGATGAAGTCTACAACTTTGTGGTTGACAAGTTTTATATATTAAATCCTTTAGAGTCCAAAATATTCATTTTTAAATTACCATAATTTAATATTCAAATTTTTGAAATTTTGAAATGATCTCGGATGGAGACATGTCGTATACCAAAGTTGTAGTAATCGATGAGATCCAAAACTTTGTAGTTCAAATTTTTTTTCTTGAGCATCGTTTAGGGGCCAAAATATTCAATACATGATTTCTAAAAGTTAATGCAAAAGGATAACATCCTATCCATAGTCACAAGTGAGTGTCTAGTGTAGTAGTAGTAGTAGTGATGAGACACGAGAGATGAGACGTCTTATGTTTGGATCTTAGGAAGCGCACGCACTTGTAGTTCACATGAAAATTGTGCGACTCATGACTTGCGATGCTCGATCATGATGCGCTTAGAGTGGCATCCACCTCTTCAAATGTTATTTGCAGAGGTACGGTGGGCACCTTAATTGATTTACAGAGCTGGTCAGATTGAAATCTAGTTTGCCTTTGACATGGCACATTATGTTTGAGAAGTGCAAACAAGTCTTTGATTAGTCTGCAAGGCAAATGATATATACACGCAAACGGCGGAACCCACTTCACCAATGGATACCTCATTGATAAAGTGAGTGTTGATCTTGATATGTGTTGACACAATTATGGTTCCACACCTAGAATGCACAGGTTGATTCCATGTAATTCTGCAGGATTCAACCTTGACACATCGATTCCATGTGACTATTATTGTTAATGATGATTACAGTTTATGAAATTAGTTGATAACTAGACGGTTTTCACTTTTTTGTTTTTTTAGATTTATATTTTTCTCCTAACATATATGTGACAGTGTCGTTTGTTCTTTTGTGTGTTAAGCTGTTGAAAGATACCACTAACCATAGTACTGCTTTGTAAGTTTCAGGCTTGAGAAAACTATTCGGTGCACATCTAACAGGCGGATCAGACATCTTGGATTTGTAGGCTCAAGGAGGTATATGATCCACTATGTTGCAATTTCTTTACTTTGCTACTATTGACGTGTGAATTAAGGACTCAGTGGTAGCTTAAATCAGAGTTTATTATATATATATGGTCTTTAGTGAACTGTAACCAAAGGAACAAAGCATCTGTAAGTGATCTGTTTCATCTCACCTCTGTTGACCTTGTTTTATTATAAGTTGAAGAAGTCATAAACTGTGAATTTGAGGGTCAAACACGCAATTCCATTCTTGTGAACGTTCACTGCTTCGTGAACGAGCGAACGACCCGACCGCGCGTCCACTTTCTACCCCTAGTGCCTGGCCCACTGGTTATAGAGTGGAAGGGGGTAACTGTTTAAACGTTGGGAGTCACGCTTCCTCTCCCTTCCGACTGCACTCACCCGTTCCCTACTCGCTTCGCCTGTCTGCGCCGCGAGCAACCCGGCGATTTCGCCGGTGATTTGGAGCTGTCCGCCAGCGACCTAGATCTAGGAGCAGCACAGAGGTCACGGCTCACCGGTAAGTTGGATCCTCACCGACGTTTCCCCTGACGCGATTGGATTTTGCATTTGTTCCCTTGTAACTCGAAGCTCTTCCGGATCCAGGGGAGCACAGAGGTCGCCGTCATATCCCCTCCGCCGAGCGTCGCGCGCCGCCGGCAGGGCGCTGCGTCACGGGCACGCGTGCGTGCGATTCGGTCGTAGGCGCCTCTCGCGCAAGCTCTCCGCCGGCAGGGACGCCTCCTCCCCTCGACCCCCGCACGGCGCCTCCCGAGAGTGCCTCACCGCTTTCCCAGCCTCCCCCTACATGGCTCAGCCAACTGCTGCGCCCTACTATGGCATCGCACAAGCTGAGCCTCGCACAGCTCTCTCCGTCGCCGCGTCGAGAAGCTGCCCAAGCACTTCGAGATGACGATGGCGCGGTCCCGACGGATTGCGCTCCAGGAGGCCCCTCGCTGCTCGTCGGTGAGAAGCAATTTTTGCTCCATCTTCTCGTTCTCCACTGGTTTGATTTGTGTCCTTTCTAACCCGATTCATGGTTTGGTGGCAAATGTTGTTGTGTCTTCATAATAATCCCTCGGTTTGCTTCTCTGCTAGTGTAGATCCGAGCCACTTTGTATTTGTGATTTCGGTGAGTTATCATTCGTTTGGCCACAGGCACAGCCAATTTTTCCAGTTTTTTATCCCCTTCAAACTAGATCTATGTGTGTTCTTATTTGATTCACCCTGTAATTATTGCTGCTTGTACAGATTGAAGTGTGACCCTGGGGACTACTGGAGATGGCACTGCTTCAGAGAAGGGAGGGGGCTACCACCACCATCGCCCGCTCTGCCTCCACACCTGCCCCATGGCACGCCACTGCCACTCCTCGTTTTGCATCCTTCTTGCGCAAGGTACTGGATACGAAGACACTCTGTGTTTCTCTTTTGTTTAGCTGACTGCTGGTGTAGTTGATTCCAAATCCTGATTAATGTCTCGCAGTTCAGTAGTGTAGAGCTCTAGTCCAAGTAATCCCAGATTAAATGCAGACCTGTACTGTACATGCTGATAGGGCATTACTTGGTAGTTCCTCACCGTTTAGCTTAGTTCTGTATGGTATATGTATTTGAATTATTTTGTAAATGGAACAGTAGTAGCCTTGTTAATTAGTATTAAACTAACAGTAACAGAGTAATGCATAAATGGGTGAGGGCAGCGGTGGATGACCAAAGGGTGTAAAACCTGACTCATGTTTCTGACAAATACATCATTTCAATCAATGAATTATATGCGTCTTGAGTTTTTCTCTAATAAAAATGCCCTTGCTGGAGGGCAAATACGGCTCAGCATATAAGTACAGATAATTCAACTGATGCTACTATCATGCATACATTTTGTATTTGGATAGTTTTTTCACAAGCAGATAAGGCATGTAGTGCTGTTTTTTTAGAGATACATTGATACTAGATAGCTTATTTGCTTAGTTCAAACCAATAAAATTGCCTAATCTAAACATCAGGTCTGCCTAATCTAAACAGCAAAGTTCCAAGAAATATTCTTGGAACTTTGTTGTCAAGTTGGTTGAATGACAAATCTAGTTTCTCAAGAAATTACAGATTACCAATAGACTCATGTATGGATCCTGATAGTTTTGATATATATTGAGTACTTCCAGGTTGTGTATGTTTAGAAAATTATGATCCAGTTCAATGTCCACTAAACTTTTTTCACAATTGCCCAGTGTGTTAGGAGTAGCATTTGGACAGATTATTTGTTGAAAGGTACAAATATTGTAGCTATAGGGCATTTGCCTATTTCATGAGGAATTGGTCCATCCAGTCTATTTCATAGCTGTAGGAATGTTGAAAATCTCCTTTTTGGTATGTCACACCATTTATACTGAATTAGAATACTTGTTCGCTCAAACCAATATATTAGCTCAATCAAAATATTAGATATGCATAAAGTAAGTAATATATTTGCTTTTTTTGGTTTATCATAGAACAAACGGAGCTTTTCAAGTATACAGCCATGTAGTGCTGTTTTTTAGGGATATGTTGATATTAGTTAGATTACTTGCTTAGTTCAAATCAATAAAATTGCCCAAACTAAACATCAGGTCTGCCTATTGTAAGCACCCATAACCAAAGCAGTACATGTCCATCCTTTTTTCATAAGTCCAGCACGTGACAAACTCATAGGCAATGCCTCCTGATCCTCCCCTTTAAAATGATGCTACAGGGAAATGCAAATGCTCCTTAGGCACACGATAAAACAGCTAACCTCATGTACTTGTAGCTGTCTTTCCCATTTCCTATTTCCCATATGTGTAACAGCAGTCCCACCAGTGAGTTTGCCTAATATTGATCTATAGGGTGCCCAGACATGTGCCCAGCAATGTAACAAACCACAAGGTGTAATTTGAGATGTCCACTTGGAGACTTTTAGAGTCAAACAAGTAAAACCCTGGTAGAACTGAATGTTGTTAGGACACTGAACATCACCACACTCCTCACACATACACAGGCTGGTGGTTGAAGAGGAGATGAGAGCACACACATATCAACACACTACTGAATCGAGGCTGCATTTTGCTTACTTTGAACAAATCTGTCGAAACTGATTATATATAGACCTAGGTGACTTACAAATTCTAGTCATATATTTATCTAAATTATCACTAAATCTATTGAAACTGATTATAGTTATTCATGGTACAGATTCCTGGTTTCCCTAAAAATACTAGTTATGCAATTCATTTTCATATTATATTCTAAGTTATTACACCTATCTTTCAGCTATCTATTTTATTTTTTGTAAACAATACTTTTGCGAAACATGTGAGATTGTTGTCATCATATAATATGTTTGATGTCATTTGATAATACTTATTCCTGGTGATCCTTTAGACTTTTTTTCTCAGTTGCATCATATTATAATACAACAAGATTGATATCCTAAAAAGTATTTGGAGCTAGATTTTAAGTAGCATGCAGAAAGTCAAAACCAAAGAATTCTGAAAGTAGAAAATGTTGCATGTAATCTACTGCTACCCCATCATTTTTCCCTGTGTGATCCAGTCAAGGGGACAAGCTGCAAGGCAGCCACGTCTTCCATGCCTTGGACACTGTTTAGATCATGGCAATAGGCCATGCTTAGCACTGTAGTTGATAGCAGTCAATGTGTGAATAGTGCTAGGAACAGTAGGGCTGTAGACAGCCATGCCACCTTGTTGGTGGATAGTTTGTATATATTGCATGCAATCCAATGGAAAGAGCAGTTCCTTGCCTCATTCACTTGGGTCTGCAGCTCAAGCCTCCGCTTGCAGCTGGTGTGCAGCGTGTGTGTGAGTTGAGAGCTCGGCTCTTCTCCCACTTTGGGTCAGAGAGGGAGAGGAGGAAGGGAGAGCAGGTGCTGCTCACCCTAGGCGCTTGGAGGGAAGTGTCAACAGTTGGCATCGAGCCGCATAAATCGCCGTTCGGACTGATCGCCGGGCGATGGCGATGATTCACCGAAGAGAGCAGCAAGGGGGCTGGCGACTCAAGGACAAAGGAGCTTCGCCGTCGCCCAAATTTCAGGTGGAGGTGCGCACCGTCGTGGAGGTGCGCGGCAATGATTGGCCAATGCTCACTCGCACCAACTATGGTGAGTGGGCGGTGTTGATGAAGTGGAAGCCGCTGCTACTGAAGTTCGGGCGGCCATCGACCCGCAACGCGACGAGGATGCGGAGGTGGGCGCCATGGAGGCGCTTCTCACCCACGCCGACCGAGTTCCACCAGGCTATGGGGGGGAGAAGGAGACGGCGAAGGAGGCCTCGGGAGATGCTTGCATCTTTCCGTGTTGGGTCGGAGCGCCAAGAAGGCCAAGGCGCAAGCAACCGAGGCGCGAGTTCGACGACTTGCGTTTCAAGCCCTGGAGACGGTGGAGGAGTTCGCTCCGTCTCCGGGGCCGGGCCAGCCAGCCTTGCCACGCCTTCGGGAAGAAGATGGACGATGAGGGCGTTGCCGCCAAGCTCCTGCGCATGGTGCCACCTAAGTATGCCCAACTTGCCCCGTCCATCGAGACGATCTTTGGACATGTCCACGCCGACGCCGAGGATGTGGCCCCAGGCGGCCGCGCTGCGGTGGAGGACCGCGTCTTGGCGCCCAGCCGGAGAAGGCCAAGGGCGCAGCTCCTCACCGAGGCGGAGTGGAACGCTCGGATGAAGAGAGAAGAAGGGCGGAGAGAAGGGTCCGGCCGCGGTGGGGGCAACGGCGGCAAGCAAAGACGCAAAGGGCCGGGGGCAAGAAGAAGAACAAGAAGTACGACCCCAATGCTTGCCTTTAAGTGTGGCAAGACCGGGCACCGGGCACGCCGACGCCTGCAGAAGAAGCGGGGAGAAGAAGGAGGAGGCGCACTTGGCTCGAACGCCGACGATGACGACCCGCAGCGCTCCCGATGGCGAGCACGCGCGCGCTGCAGGACGGCAAAATGAGGAGGAGGCGAGAGTTCGTCCGAGCCCACCCCGAGGCCTCGGACGACGCCGCACTCTCCGCCTCGTCCGAGGGGGGGCTGACGACACCCCACCTTCCGGCCGACCGGGGGGGTCGGACGCCCTCCTCCGCCGACCGAGGGGGGTCTGACGAACTCCCAATCAGCAACCAAAGCGGTCGACCTCGACGAGTCGCTACGCCCCAGAAGTCCATCTCGGCGGGCGGGGACGGGAAGCGGGCAATGGTGGTACCTCGACTCGGCGAAGCAAATCCACCATGTCCGGTTGCCGCGCCTTCTTCCCCTACCTCGACACAAGCAAGACCGGACGGTCAAGTTCGGTGATTCGCTCGCGGGTTAACATCCGCGGCCGAGGCACCGCCGTCTTCCGTGCAAGGGCGGCGGCGGCGTTGACGGATGTCTACTTCATCCAAGCTCAGCGCAAGCATCGTCGCCTTGGGCGGCCCGGGGCACGGCGCGAGGAGAGGTGAACATCCGCGACGGGGCGTCAGCGGATCAAGGATAAGGATCGCCGACTCCTCGCCAAGGTCAACCGAGCACGCAACCGGCTCTATCTCTGGACCTGCGGGGTCGAACCCGGTGTGCTTGGCGCGGGCGTGCACAAAAGAACCGTGGGCGTGGCATCGGCCGGGTTTGGGCACCTGAGCCGATGCTCTGGGCCGCTGGAGAAGATGGTGACGGGTTTTGCCGCGGATAAGGCACGCCGGGGTCAGGTGACACTTGTCTCGCCGGGAAGCGAGAGGAGGCCGGCTTCCCAAGACGGCGAACTACCGCGGCGGGAAAGCAACTCGAGTTGGTCCATGGGGACCTTTGCGGGCCAATCACGCCGGCGACGCACGGCGGGCGGCGCTTATTTCCTTCGCTGGTGGACGACAAAGCCGCTACATGTGGTTGCAGCTGCTGTCAAGCAAGGATGAAGCGGCGACGCGATCGAGGTTCAAGACACGAGCCGAGGCTGAGTCCGGAAGAGGCTCAAGGTGCTCCGGACGGATCGCGGCGGCGCGAGTTCACGGCGATCGACCACCACCCATCGCGCCGAGGGAGGGGGTGGGCGCCACCCGCGCCGCACACACCGCAGCAGAACGGCGTGGTGGAACGCCGCAAACTGCATTTATCGTGGGGATGGCCCGATCGATGATGAAGGCGAAGGAGATGCCCGCCGAGTTCTTGGGGAGAGGCGGTCACCACCGCCAGATATTCATCCTCAACCGCCCTCCGACGGCGGCGCCGGCGGGATGACTCCGCTCAAGCGTGGCATGGGCGCAAGCCTAATGTTGCGCGTTCTCGACGGACGTCGGGCCGCATCATCGGGCACGTGAAGACCACGAAGCCCGGCCTCGGCAAGCTCGAGGACAGAGCACCAAGGCGGTGTTCCTCGGCTACGAGGAGGGATCAAAGGCCTATCGGCTCTACGATCCGGCCTGAGGCAGCAGTGGTGGTGTCCAGAGACGCCGCTCTCGACCGAGGCGGCGGCGGAGCCGGGACGAGCCCGAGGCGTGGGAAGAAAGGCAGAGGGCTCGGGGCGCTCATTGTCCGCCGAGCAAGGTTCTTGGTGGCAGTGGCGGAAATGGGGTGGGAAGCGGTGAGGGCTGCCCCACGAGAACAGCCGCCGCGGAGGCGGTGGAGCCGCCAAGTCCAGCCGCGTGGCACCTGTTTGGCCACCACTCGGGCGAGCAATCACCTGCTCGCCGAGCGGGGGACGCATCGGGAGGGGGCAATGAGTACGCCACACCGCCGGGCGGACGCCACCGAAGTTCGTGGACGCCTTCCATGAAGGTGAGGAGGTCGATTCACCGAATCGACAACCTGGTAGGCGATCACGAGACTCCGGGCTGGCGGCGCGGCATCTCGGCGTCGACGACACTCGCTGCTCTTCCGAAGCGCAGAGGGATCCGTCCACCTTTGCCGTCGCGGGAGCGCGACGAGGAGTGGCGGTGGGCGATGTTGGAAGAAATGCGGGCCATCGAGGACAACAACACTTGGGAGCTCGTCGATCCGCCGGCGGGATGCCGGCCAATCGGGCTCAAGTGGGTGTACAAGGTCAAGCGGGACGAGCGCTTGGGCTGTGGTGAAGCACAAAGGCGCGGCTCGTCGCTCAGCGGCTTCGGCCCGAAGGGAGGGATCGATTTCGAGGATGTGTTCGCCCTGGGCGCGCGCGAGATGGAGTGCCGGCGGCTTTGCTCGCGCCGCGTGCGGCCAGGGACCGGGCAAGTCCACCACCGGCGTCAAATCCGCCTTCCTCAACGGCGATCTCGCGAGGAGGTCTTCGTCAAGCGGCCGCCGGGTTCGTCGTGAAGGGCGGAGCGAAGGTTCTCATGGCCGCGCAAGGCGCCACGGCTGCGCCAAGCCCCACGCGCTGGAACGCCAAGCTCGACACCACCATGGCGGAACTGGGTTCACACGGTGCGCCACCAGCATGCCCTCGTACACCCGCCGACGGGGAAGGAGCACCTCATCGTCGGAGTGTACGCCGACGATCTCATCGCCACCGCGCCAAGCACGCGACATTGCAGCCTTCAAGGAAGAAATGGCGGCGCGGTTCCCGATGAGCGACCTCGGCGCGCTTCTCCTACTACCCCGGCATCGAGGTGAAGCAGGGGGAGGATGCCATCAAAGCTTGGGCAGCGCCACGCCGCAGAAGTCGCCGAGCGGGCGGATGGTCGGCGCAGCCGGTGGCGACACCCATGGAGGAGCGGATCAAGCTCTCCGGGACGAGCTCGCGGGCGAAGGTGGACGCCACACTTCCAACCGAGCATCGCCGGGCGGATCTGCGCTGCTCACGCACACGCGGCCGGACATCGCCGCGCGGTGGGCTACGTGAGCCGCTTTCATGGAGGACCCCTGGGGAGGACCACCGGACGGCGGTGAAGCGCTTGTTGCGCTACGCCCGAGGCACGGCGTAATCGGGCTGGTCTTCCCCAAGCGCGGGCGGGCTTCGGGCCGACAAGCACTAAGTGAGGCTCCGGCCAAGGACACCGATGGCGCGCGGAGCTCACGGCGTTCGGCGGGCCGACGCCCCGACATGGCGCGACGTGGATGGACGGGCGCAGCACACCTCCGGCGTGCTCGTCTTCCCGGGCTTGGCCGATCGCTGGCGCTCGTTGAAGCAGAGATGGTGGCTCTGCCCACCGCGGAAGCGTAGTACGTGGCTGCGCCACGGCGCGCGGTCAAGTGGTGTGGCCGCGCAGGCCGCGACGAGCTCACCGGGGCTCGGGCTCGCCGCCCGGCGCTCAAGGTAGACAATCAGCCGGCGATCGGCTGGGCGAAGAACCCCGTGCTCCACGAATCGAGCAAACACATCGACGCCAAATTCCACTTCCTTAGGGACTGCGTCGATGGTGGACAACTAGTCATCGAAGTTCGCCGACACCGGCCGGCAGCTCGCCGACATTCTCACCAAGTCACTCGGAAGGCTTCGGTTCCGTGAGCCGAGGAAGATGATTGGCATGGTTGAGGTTAGAGGCTAGCAAGAGGGATTAGGGGAAGAAATGTTGCATGTAATCTACTGCTACCCCATCATTTTTCCCCTCGTGTGATCCAGTCAAGGGGACAAGCTGCAAGGCAGCCACGCCTTCCATGCCTTGGACATCTTTTTTAGATCATGGCAATAGGCCATGCTTAGCACTGTAGTTGATAACAGTCAATGTGTGAATAGTGCTAGGAACAGTAGGGCTGTAGACAGCCATGCCACCTTGTTGGTGGATAGTTTGTATATATATTGCATGCAATCCAATGGAAAGAGCAGTTCCTTGCCTCATTCACTTGGGTCTGCAGCTCAAGCCTCCGCTTGCAGCTGGTGTGCAGCGTGTGTGTGAGTTGAGAGCTCGGCTCTTCTCCCACTTTGGGTCAGAGAGGGAGAGGAGGAAGGGAGAGCAGGTGCTGCTCACCCTAGGCGCTTGGAGGGAAGTGTCAACAGAAAATAGTAAGCTGACGAACTTTTCTGTTTGGTTGATAATGATGAAGCAATGTTTATCCAAAACTTACATGATTGGAAGTGTTAATGACTCGTACCAGGATGATGAGTTCCTTTACATATGCTATATTATAGTAATAAGTTAAAGTTATACCACTAACTTGTGGCATTAAGTTATACTACCAACTTGTACCATTAAGTTGTACTGATAATTTATACAAATTAAGTTATGGTGCTAACTTATTTCACTAAGTTATGCTACTACTTTATTCCATTAAATTATACTGAATATTTTTCATTAGTTACATGACCTAGATTTTAACTTATAATATGTACACTACTACATTATTTTTAAATATATGTTGGACCACATAAGTTTTATGACTGGTGTGATGCGGTGGCTAGTTGTTTGAATTCTGGGCTTCTTAAATTCCAATAGTCTGTGGGTAAAAGGACTACTTGGTGTGATCGCCTTGGCTGTTTTTTCTCGATTCCTGTCGCGACGTCAATCATTGCCTTGACTGGAATGGGATAGGGGTTTTAGATCTCTTCTACTAGCTATGACCCCCTTCTAGACTTCCACTCCATCCATCTCTCTCTGGGTGGAGCAGCAGAGCACTCGCACTTACAATCACAACCACAAGCACTTGGGGATTGGATTTTAGCTTTAATTTCCACCGTTCTAGTACTGTAGTTGTAGCTGTTTGCTTCCTCCTCCATATGCTTACACGAACGGACAACATCATTCGTTTGTGCTGTGTTATGCTAATATACTATGTATGGTGCTCATGTTTATGTATTCCAGCTAGAGCCGACCCCGGATTGGGGACTTAAAGGAAGAAAGCTCTGTTCTAGTCCTAGTCCTAGCAGTTACTCCACTTCTCTGTTTTTTTTGTTCGGTATACCAATGTGCATATGGTCTTTTTTCTTTTTTTTTGGACATGGACACACTTCAAATTTGCTTGTTTTATATTCCTAGCCATCCAATAGAGTAGACAGAGGAAGAATTTATTAAGTGATTCTAATTCTGAATTTATTAGTAAGAAAGTTATTTTAAATTTTTATTAAATCCATTTGGTTTTAGAAGTCGGTTTTTATGAATTTCTTTTCTCCGTTTATTTGAAAGTATGATTGAGTTATTTTGTTTTTAGCTTTGTTTGTTACTGTTTTAACAATGTTTTTTAATTTAGAAATCTAATTCTTCCGATGAGGGCGCATCGAGTGCGAAAGTGACAGTAGTGAAAGCAACACAACTGAATGTTCGGTGAGTGATCTTTTTATTCTATTCATATATATTTCTTTTTTTTGCCAAATGGATTTGGGTTTTGTTAGCAACGTGTACTTATTTTCAGATATAAATTTGTATGCTTAAAGTTGTGTGGCCATATTTTTGCACTGCAAGTTGGTGTGTTTAAAGTTGCATGTCATAACTTGTGTGTTTAAGTTATACACATAACTTGTATGGTTTACTTATCTGTTCAAGTTGGATGTTTAAGTTTCTGCTTATAACTTGAAAGTTTAGTTTTCCCACATAACTTTATCAAATTATAGTACAAGGCCACATGATGACCGTCCCAGAAACAAGAATATAAGTATTAGACTTATTTCCATATTTCCAGATATAGCTTCTATGCTTAAAGTTGTGTGGTCAAGTATTTATTGTTGCAAGTTGGTGTGTTAAAATTGTATGTCATAACTTGTGTCTGTAAGCTGTACACATAATGTTGAAGTTGGATAAAATTATATCAAGTTTTCTTTGAGACTTAGTGTGTCAAAGTTATCTGTTATAACTTATGTGTCTAAGTTGTACACATAACTGTATGTTTTTTTGAAAATTAGTGTGTTAAAGTGATATGTTATAACTTGTGTGTCTAAATTGTATGATTAACTTGTGTGGTAAAAGTTGAATTTAAGTTTCTACTCACAATTTGAAGTTTAATTTGGTTACATAAGATCAGAATACAGATGCTATATGCCGCGTGATCTAGAAATAAGAATATAAGTATTACAGTTTGTTCCATAATAGAAACTAGTGTTGTGTTGCCAATGAATATTACCATGCGTTGCTTGATCAGTGAGGTGAGTAGGCTGATGTTAAAGTATATTTGAGTCTTATTATTATCTTCGCAAGGCTGATTTTTATTTGTCTGTTGCAGGGCTTTAGAAGTTTTCAAGTCAGAGGAAACAAGATGGATTTAAGAGTTGCAGAAGTTATGCAAAGTTATTTATAGAATACAATTTTTTTTTAATTTAGGATAAAACTTACTTTTATTCTATTCCCCCACCCTTTTTTAAACCCTTTTTTCATGTTGCCGAAATATAATTTCCGAAATGAGAAAAAAAAAATCGAGATGAAACCTAAAGAGAATGTTACTGTGAGTAAAAAATAAAAATAATGTTATATAAGTTATTTCTCTAAGTTATTTCTCTAAATTAGGTTGTGCACTGAGTTACGAGCAGAAGGAACGACGTCCGCTGGATGCGCGCGCTGAAAGAAAAAGAAATCGCCGCTTCCTAGGCATGAAAAGAGAAAATTTTGTTTGCTTGCCAAAAAAGGAAAGAGGTGGGATGGTAGAATTCCGTTTTAGGAAAGTAATCCTGCTGTCAGAGCGTTCGCTGGATTCGTTTCCAATGAACGTTCGCCGATTAGCTAGACCCGGTCAAACACCACCCTCGAGAGTGTAGGATATATATAGACAGACAGTTTTCTGAATTTCAGCCAGATCCTAACGGAGTATTCCCTCCAAAAAAAAAAAAAGAAGAAGCAATTCTAGGTATGAATATGGAGCGGGTACTAGCTAGTTTAGGATTTAATTCAGACCAGACACTGAAATTTATTGTAGGGAATTGAGTTTTCTAATGGTCTATTTTGCCTCTTTATGTAGGCTCGTCATTGGATATGAGAATGCAATAGAAGTCCTGGAAATTGACATGGAATAACTAGCATGTCAGCAATAAGGACATGTGTGCACAAAATCGGCCATCCCTTTGTTATTTGTCTCCAGTGTATGTTTGCGTGCCTGGTGATCAAGGACAACTCTGTTGAAATGGATGCCAAAAGTGAACTGAATATTTTAAGGACGATAAGCTCTTGGCGTAGAAACAGAAGTTATATATGCACGTACTCCATGTTGCAGCAGAGAAGCAGATAAGATGATGAGGTTTGAGTCCTCGGAATCATTATGGTCTCGTGAACAAAGTATTTGTCTGTGGCCTCCGGCGGGTCTAGTTGTGTGGCTAGACCAGCAGAGAAAGACAGATAGACACAGCTGGCTGTTGGTCCAAGCCTAATTAATAATTTTTTTTGAAAGTAAACCGGGGGGGAGAGCTTCCCCACCTTCTCATTTCAAAAGTAAATAGAGGTGTTTCCCGCGCAATCACCTGGCGGGAGGTACCGACAAAGGGATACAGCGCGAGAGAAAGGCACGCCAGCCATCTAGGCCGTGTACAAGGTGTTCTGGGAGGCGTTTGCGCCAGATTACAAGATCGTCACACACACGTGACAACACAACTCGGCTTCTGAACATTTCTTCACGGAAGGAGTGACCGTTTCTGCTGTCCCAAATTCTCCAGAGGATCGTCAGCAGCACAAAGGGCCAGGTCGCACGCTTCATGCTCGGTGAAAGGGGGACTACCCAGAGTTCCTCGTCCGCCATGTTTGAAATGGAGTCAAGCTGAATGGCTCTCCAAAGCTCAGCACTGCCAAGGCACTCGAAGAAGACATGGCGCCTGTCCTCCGGGGCTTGATTGCAGCGGGAACACACGTCCTCACGGAGGACATGCTTGGAGCACAAGTTGGTTTTGGTGCTGAGCCTGTATTTAAAAAACAACCACGCGAAGATCTTTACTTTGTTAGGCAGGCATGTATTCCAGATGCGGCTGCCATAGGGGTCACTGGAGTCCCCAGATGTGTCGAGGGCAGCATAGGCGTCCCGAGTAGTGAACTGTCGCTCTGTGCTCTTGAGAACTCGAGAATCCGCAGCATCAGTAAGTGACACTCCCTGCAAAGAGGAAACAAGTCTGCACAGCTCATCGCTGGCAGCAGAGGTTAGCCGAGGTCGCAGGCGCAGTTCAAACCTATCTAAGGAAACCTGTTGCACCGATATGTTAGGAGTGAGGGAATGGGAGAAGAGGGCAGGAAAAGAGACGCAGAGAGGGGCATCAAGGAGCCACTGGTCGAACCAGAAGGAGGTGGAGGAACCATTGCCAATCTTGACCATGGTGATGGAGCCATAGGAATTGAGTTCATCTGAAATAATCCTCCAGAGGTAACCGTTGGGAGCAGAGGGGAAAGCATCTATTGGAGAGGCATCTCTGAGGAGCCAATCTTTCCAAGCAGCGTCATCGCTAGTAAAGATTTTGTCAATAAATTTCATGAGAAGACAACGGTTCTGCAGCTCAAGGTCTTTTACACCCAAACCACCCTTGCCCTTGGGGGCTTGCACATTCTCCCAAGCCACAAGGCACTTGGAGCCATGGCAAACATCCTCTCCAGTCCAGAAGAAGGCCCGCCTCCTTCGATCCATAGCTTTGATAACAGTTTTTGGAATAGAAATAGCAGCCATAAAGTGAAGAGGAAGGGAGCTAAGAACGGCACAGCTAAGAGTGAGCCGAACAACCCTATTGAGCAGCGTTGCTTGCCACCCAGAGAGGTGTTTGTCACAGGAGGAGATGAGAGGCAGACAGTCATTGACCGTGATTTTGTGTGGGGAGAGGGGGAGTCCAAGGTAGGTTTGGGGGAATGTGGAGACACTAGTGCCAAAGGAAGCAGCAAGGGCTTGCGCGGTGGTGGCATCAACAGCAATAGGGAGAAAAGTGGTTTTGTGATAATTGATGGACAGACCAGTCGCGCGCTCGAATTCATGCAGAATGTTTTTGATGGCAAGGATGGCGTCATGGTTACAACGGAGGAAGATAAGAGTGTCGTCCGCGTATTGTAGGACAGGACACGGAAGGGTATCAATGATGGGGTGGCAAGGTGGTGGCGATGGATTAGACGCCGAAGGACATCAGCAACAATGATGAACAGATAAGGAGAGATGGGATCGCCTTGGCGTAGCCCCTTGCAGCAGTTAATCCACCTGCCGGGGAGCCCATTAAGAAGGACCGCCATTTTGCCAGATGAAAGAAGAGACAAAATCCAGCCACGCCATCTGTCAGAGAAGCCACGACAGTGTAGGATGGAATCAAGGCTGCTCCAAGAGACACTGTCAAATGCCTTGTGAAAATCGAGCTTCAAAATGACAGTGGGGGCTTTCCGTTGGTAACAACAATGGAGGAGATCAGCAGCGTAGGCAAAGCTATCTACGATGCAGCGGCCAAGGATGAAGCCAGATTGATCGGAGGAGATGAGGGGGGATCAAAGGTTGGAGCCTGTTGGTGAGGACCTTGGATAGCCCTTTGATAATGGTGTTTTGAAGAGCAATCGGTCTGAAGTCCTGAGCTCTCCTAGCATTGTCCTTCTTAAAGAAGAACGAGGTACGATCTATTCAGCCGCTCAATGTCCACATTGTGGTCATAGAAAGCATGGAAGAGGGAGAGAATGTCATTGGCGACAGCAGGCTAGAGAACCTTGAAGAAATGAGGGCCGAAGCCATCGGGCCCCGGGCTTGCAGCTGAATTCATGTGTTTGAAAGCCTTGTAGACTTCCTCAGCGTTGAAGGCGTCGTCCAGGCAGCGCAAGTCAATCGGTCCTTCTGGATAGAGATCGTCGAGGGAAAAGCTCCAATCAGTGGAAACACGAGTGCCAAGCAAGTCATGGTAGAAGAAGTGGAGAATGGCAGCCTTGTGATCGTGGGTCGAGTATTCTGTCCCATTATGCTCAATAACTTGAATCTGGTTCTTGCGTCGACGCTGATTTGCACATGCATGGAAGTATCGCGTGTTCTCATCCCCTTCAATTGCAGCTTTGACCTTGCTGCGCTGTTTCCAGAGAAGAAGCTTGGAATGCGTCACACGGCTTAGAATCTTGAGGATGAGCCCACGCATGGCCACTTCATCAATAGTGAGTGGGCGTTGTTCCTCGACATGATCCAGCAGATCAATCACAATCCTACAGTCGGTCTCCTTTTGATCCAGAACAGGGCGGGACGCCCTCCATCGTTTGATAGCTCGCCAGGAGTGCTTGAGTTTTGCAGAAATAACAGCCGCAGCATCACTATTTCGGATCCGACAATCCCAGGCAGCGGTTGCGAGAGCAATAAAAGAGGTGTCCTTGGCCCAGTAGTTTTCAAAGCGAAACATCTTAGAACGCGGGATAGAGGTAGCAATGTCAACTTTCAGAGGCACATGATCAGAAGTGCGACGAGTCAAAGAGGACAGGAGAGTAGAAGGGAGGGCACTATCCCAAGCGATGTTGATGAAAACCCGGTCAAGGCGTTCGAGAGTGGGATTTTCACGCCTGTTGGACCAGGTGAACTTCCTGTTAAGGAGGGGCAGCTCGATGAGACATAGATTGTGGATGCAATCATTGAAGGCGGTCACCTCTCCATGGTGGAAGTTAGAGTTGTTCTTTTCGTGAGCATAACGGATCATATTGAAATCGCCAGCAAGGATCCAGGGGGAGGTAGGAGGGGGGACAATGCTGGCGAGCTCACTAAGGAAGGCAGGTTTGAGGTCAGCGTAGGTGGGAGCGTATACATTGGTGATGTACATGGGGGGAATTGTGAAAGAGGTGGAGAGACACACCGTCAGAGTGTGAGCAGTGCAGGAGGTGGAGATGAGGGTGAAAGAGGCAGAGGCCCAGGCAGTAAGGATGCCACCGGCCGAACCATCGGCCGGGACATGATGATAGGCATCGAGCCGCCGAGGGAGAAAAGAGTAGAGTTTCAGAGCGGGGATATCCATAAGTTTAGTCTCTTGAAGCAGAACAATATCAGGCACAGCAGATAAGAGCTCAGATAGGACATCACCACACTTAATAACATCACCGAGACCTCGTACATTCCAATTACACAACCTGATGCTTCTACTCATTTGACAACCGGTTCTACACCACGCGCTGGACGGGGCACAACGGCAGCCGCCAAGGTCTCAGTACATTATTCGAAAGGCATACTACGCCGCCGCTTCGGGCATGGTGTCATTCAGGGGACAGCTAAGACTACGAAGCATCAACACACTACGGATGGGGGGTTTTCTTCTGGCACGTCGGCTGAAAGGACCAAAATTTGAGGCCTGCTCCACGAAGCAGCAAGATGCACCACCTTCACCCATGTCCAGCTCGGCGATCTTCATGGGGTAGTAGACGGCCCCGCCGTCTCACCCTTGATGTCCTCGATCTCCTCCGCAATTGCCCCGCAGGCAGCTGCGATATCCAAAAGAGAATGATCATCGTCAGAAGGATAAGGAAAATCAGAGATAAGATAGGATTGTGAGATGGCATCACGGAGACGGCGAGATGCACCAGCATAGTCGAATTTCGCGTGCTGGACTCTTGCCGCCTTGTCTTCCGGGAGTTCGAATTCAGCTTCCTCCTTCTCCTTGAGGCGTAGGCTGCGCCGCAGCTTGTGCGCTCTGTCTTTGGCCCGCTTGCGCCTGACGCGACGCTTCTAGGCGCGGCTCACATGCTTGGTCCCCGACGAAGCCCCTGCGGGAGAATGTAGGGGGCGGTCTCCACGCTTCAGCGCCGCCAAGGCCGCGGCGACATGCATCTGCTCCTCCGCCTCCAGCTCAGCCAGCCGCGCTCCATCAGTCACCTCTTCATCGCCCCCGACACCCGTAGCGGCTCCAAAGATGGATTCCACATTCAGCTCCGCCATGGCTGCCTCCAGCACAGACAGCAGCGCTCCAGCACTGTCCATCCCAGCGTCCTCGGCACCACCCGCATCAGCCTCATGAACCTAAACCACCCCCCTCAAGGCTAAGAGGCACTCCCCCGATGCCGCACTGGGGAGCGCCAACAAATGGCGCCGGTGGAGGGGCGAAAAGAGGTGCTCGAGCCTCCGCGCCTAGGAAAAGGAGTGGCACGCCTGTCACGGACAGGACACAGCTCAGGTGTAGGCTCCTGGTTCTCCACGACCACCTCCGTCAGCACCCACTCGGTGATGTTGACGAGCAGGGCCACCGGAGACTCATAGATGGGGTGGTACACTGGCGGCGCGTGCTGGTCAGGTGCAGGGTCGAAGGCGAAGTCGGCGAAGCCGGCGAGCGGGTCATCGCTATGCCAGGTGCGGAGAAGGTGGATTTTGGCGATGTAGGCCGGGCCGCTGTGGTTGCGGATCAGGAGCTTGTCTGGGATCTCGTTGAGGCTGTCCAGGCGCAGCACAGCGCGCACCGATGTGTAGTCGCCCCCTCCAGGCAGTTAGGGTCGACGCAGCAGACATTGCCAATCGCGCCGAGGGCCTCCCTAATCTTTTCCTCCTCCCAATGCTCCAAAGGAAAGTCCTCCGCCGCGATCTTAGCGTAGAGGCTGTAGAACGCGTAAAACCGATTGTCAGCAGCTTCGTGCGGTTCGATGGTGATGGCGTTCCCCTCGAACGCGATCGGGGACCTAGAGACAACAAGCCTAATTAATAATTATGTTCTCATTCTCCTGGACTAGAAAAAATTACTCTCCTTGTATTTACGTTTGTATACATACAGGAGATCCCGTCTCTGCAAAAATACTCGTAGTATCTTGGTCGCCTGGAGGCTTTGTGATTCATGCTCATCATCTAAGCCTGTTTGGTTGTGCAGCCAGGCAAGGGTGCTTGCTAGGCAGCAGCCTCTGGTTATCCGTCATCGATTTCAGTCGTGTAGCGGCTAGAATGAGTTGCCTGGTTGGCCACAAACCAAAACACCTTCTTTAGACCCGTCAGCATAAACTTGCAGACTCAACTCCTAATTTCTTGCTCAACTGGAAAAACGTGAAAAAAAAGGATACTCCTCAACTTTTCCAGTTTTCCACCACACAGAACAAAATAGAGAGATCAGTTCTCGAAACTGAAATCTTCATCGCTCCATTCTTCCCAGCAATCTGCTCATTTATTTTCCTTGCGAGTTGCAACCTTGGTGCTGTGGATGGCGCTCGCATTGGGCGCGCTGTCCTGTCGCCTCCCACTCCCCTTCAAAGGTGCGTGCAATTTTGCCATCCATCTTCTGGCGTTCTTGGGCCGATTTGATTTTCTACATCTGGACATCCGGTTGTTTCACTTGGTGGGAGATTCATTCTCCACCAACCATGGTCCATGGCGCAATCTGCTCAATTCTTCGCGGCCCCACCAATGACAACCATTGGCAATTTTGCGATGTCCAGCCCATGCCTGTCGTTTATGAAATGCATGTGACTGGAGGCACCGAAAAATAATGGATTAATATATCTTCAAAAGTTACTCTAGCAAATGAAGGAATCATTACCGCCATGGAGGGGGAGGCCATAAACTCCTCTACCGGTATAGCCGATTTCAATTTTTCAACGAACTGAAGAAGCTTGGCGAACCAGTTGCAACGGAGCTACCGGATCAGGCGTCGTTTGAGGAGTTCCAGGGGACTTTCAAGTTACCGCTTTCCTCTAGGAGGGAGGAAGCTATATGTGAGCTCTTCCCAGGGAGGCACAGCCGCCGCGTCGTTGCTGAGTGCGCCGCTTAGGCTGCCGGCTTCCAGTCACTACTCATGTCGGTCCATGGATAGACACAATCTGTTTGTTTGGAACGTGCGCGGTGCGCGGGCGCAATATGAGAGCCTGCCGTAGCGTCGTGCGTGAGTTCGTGTCGCAGCATCGTGTCTGCCTCCAGGAGACAAAGCTTGATGTAATCAAGCCGGCCTCAGCTTTGGAACTAATGGGAAGTGAGTTTGCTTACGCGTTCTTGCCGTCGGTTGGCGCGTCCGGCGGCGTCTTAGTCGCGTGGCGCCAGGATCTATGGGTAGCATCGCAGCAGGAGGTCCGCCATTTCAACGAAGGAAACGAGTGGCTTAATGCCGGCTTCGCGGGGCTAGGTGCCCTCTTTGCTTTGCTGCCGGAGTGCCGGACCAGCAAGCAGGACCCCCCAAGTCGCAAATTGAGTGGCCGTATAGTTTACTGTGTTTGAGTTCGGGTGCCGATTTGAAGTTTGGTTGTCTATTTGCACTCGCAAACAATGACAACCAATCTTCAATAGGTGTGTATTTTGGCAAACTCTTCTTCTTAATGAAATACGGGTACGAACCCGCTCGCGAAAAAACTTTCAGCTGTGTCACATGTTGTAATCCCATTGTTGTCGTAGTTTGGGTTTAGGCCTAGAATCACGGGTGGCAGATGATGTGCTCTGACCACGCGCCATGACCGCCACTGGCCAGGTGTGTCTGCACCCCGTCATGACAGCCCCGTCATGAGTGTCATGACGTCATGCATGCATGTCCCGTGCCGTTCCGGAACAAGGGCGATCGTGGTGTGCGTCATGTGGCGGGGTGGTCGGGTATCCATCTATATCCAGTAATGAGAAAACCCCGAAAAGTAGCGGTAGTTGCGTAGTGCAAAATATTCTTCCGGTTTGTTGCGTTTGTGCAGTCCATAGTCCGTGAACTCGCCGCGGTGCTCAAGGCCGGGCGTCGCCGCTGATACAGGGACCGGGTTTCAACAACTGGTATGAGAACCGGTGGATGTTCTATACTATGTAGAAGTTCGATTAGTCCACCACGATCGCCGGTGTTGAACAAGTTCCAGGGAAATCCAAGGAAGCCGCCAGAGAAGAATAACATGGGCACGGCCAGGCCCTAGCACGGTGTCGTCCGGGTCAAGGAAAACTCCCTAGTATGGCCGATGCTCACCCGCACGAATTATGCGAAGTGTGTTATGTTGATGCAGATCAATTATGAGGGAATAGAGATATGGGAGGCGATCGATCCATGGACCTACGTCAAGTGATCACCGGATGATCATTAAGCCATGCGCGTGTTGATGAGGTCGGTGCTGAAGGGGATGTGGGGAACTCTTGGTGCCAAGAAGATGGTGAAGGAGGCATGAGAGACGGTGCACACGATGAGAGTTGGAGCTAATCGAGTGAAGGAGGTCAACGTGCAGAAGCTCCTCAAGGAATTTGAGACATTGAATTCAAAAAGGAGGGAGAAAGCGTTGAAGATTTTGCGATGAGGATCATCACGAACCTTGTCGCCAACATCGAGTCACTTGGTATGCAAGGTATCCCAGTTATTCAGACCGGACCGGACCGGTGGTCGGACCGGTAAAAGACGGAACCAGAGCCTAAACCGGTCCGGTTCGGTTAAAAGACCGTCTCTGCAATCGAACCGCTATAAACCGGTTGAACCGGCATTTTTTGTCGAACCAGTGAACCGGTAGGTTCCATGCGAGTTCCCTGCGAACCGGTAAATTTTTTATTTTTTCCGAAATTGCCCCTCTGTGAACTGAGGATGACCTTATCTACTTAGGGGCACTATTGGAATTTGGTCAAATTGGGTCCTTCATGGTTTGTTTCCAAGGGTGAACACAGAAGCGACGGAAAAATCTCTTTTTCACGATTTCTCGCGCTCAGCGTACGGCGGCGGCGGCACTGCTCCGGCCAGCGGGCACTAGCACAGCGGCGGCTCTGTTCGCCCGGTGGCACGCCCATGGAGCTCCACTCCGCCAGCGTCGCATGCAAGCGGCTGCGGCGGCCGGCGCTCGGCGGGCAACGCGCAAGCAGCAAGTGACCGGCGGGGGCGGACGCCGGCAGGCGGCGCGCAGGGCGACTACTGCGGTGCTACACGGCTGCCTGCTTCTCTTTTCCAAGGCTCCGAGCCTCTCCGACCGTCCGAGTCCGACTCCAGAGACCGGATCCTGACGAGTGCAGGTGCAGGCTGCTGCTCAGCGACTGTGCTTAAGCTTCATCCAGGCATCCACGCCTCGACGACATGGCTAATGGTGAGCTTATCTTTTGCAGCACTACTAGCTACTGAGTACTGTGAATCAAGTGCTTTGACTGCTTTCTAGTTAAGATATTAGGCAAATTTGGATTTGAGTATCTGTTAAATAGAGTGCTAGAAGAAATAGGCAAATTGTGGATCTGAGTATCTGTCAAATCGAGTACAGGATCGAGTTCTTTCGCTGCTATATGTTAAGTGTCAATATTAGGCAACTGTGAATCTCAGTATATGACAAATTGTATGAAGATGAACCTTGTAGTTGTACAATTAAATTTGTGTTGTTTACCATCTGTAAATTATTAATTATATCATATATATATATATATATATATATATATATATATATATATATATATATACCAGTTCAATGTATTTGCGACCGGTTCGATTTCACCGGTCCAAAACAATTGAATCGGCAGTTCTAAACGGTTGGACCAATGAACCAGTCAACCGACGGCTTCGCTGGTTTGATTTCCAGTCCGTTTCTAATAACTCGGCAAGGTATAGGGGGCATAACAATTTCAGGGCACCGTCGCTGTCCTGTAGTATCTATGGACCAAGGCCTGTGGGCTTGGAGGATTAGGCCGGTGAGGAAAAGGGTGCATGGACGAGGCCTGTGGAAGCGGGTTGAAGAGGAGAGCGCTGCTGCCTGGGCGGAAGCCCATGCACGTAGGTGATTGGGCTAGATGAGAAGGGTAGTTGAGGGACGAAGTCGGCCTGCTGGTCTGTCGCCCTTAGGGAATTATTCTTCTTTTATTTGAAAAAAGTAGATTTTGAGTCTAGTTTTGAAATCAATTCGAATTGGTGTTGGCTCCTCTTGCTCACCCAATCATTAAAAAACCATCAAAATCCAACTCATTCCCTAGCACTTCAACGTGCAGCATACTATCACAATAAAATATTATTTTAATATATGGGAGATATGTCTAAACATAGTGTCAAAATATTCTTAAGACGTTTCTAAAAAGGTTATTATTTGTAACTATTCAAGAAGATCGGGTTCATGTTACTTTGGTATAGGACAAAACATCTCGGTTAAAATATAGTTGGAAAATTATATTACTTCAGAATAAGTACCAGTTCGAAACCAAAAGCTCGGTAAGGTTTTAGTTTTGCCCCAAAAAAAACTATTGAAAATCTTTAGAAAGAGAAACTTTGGTTGGGATTTTCGAACAAGATAATGAGGGATGTTTTTCTTAGGTTTAGCCATGATCTAGATGGAAGCACAAATTGAAGCAAAGGTTTTAAGAAAGTTCACATTTCTATATGAGTTAAATGCTCTAAATTATATAAATTATAGGTGCTTGGCGATACATAAATTAGCAAATGAACAATACGCATTCAGAAAACCTAATAAGGTAATTATAAACCCTAAATAAAAAATGAATTGAAAGAAAAGAAAAAGAAAAGAAAAAAACCTTTAGTCCCGGTTGGTAATACCAACCGGGACTAAAAGTGGAGGCCAGGTGGCACAGCTCTGGCGCACCTTTTAGTCCCTGGTTGGTGTTACCAACCGACTAAAGGTGGACCTGTAGTCCCGGGCTAGGGAGCCGGGACTAAAAGGGGGACATTTAGTCCCGATTTCTTAGTCCCGACTCCTGAGCCGGGACTAAAGGCCCTTGCGGCCCGGGACTAAAGCCCCCCTGCCACAAACTCGTAATCTGCATTTCCAAGTCATTTTATGTTGTTCCACAAACTCATAATCTATGTCAGGTAGGTCCACAAACTCTTAATCCTTTGTGGCGACGCTAGCGCGGACAAGAATGGCACGTTAGCCACATGTGATGGATTGAGGGCTGCTCTCTTCTTTCAATCACCGCTTCCCAATCTCGCCCCTTTTCATTCGCACTCACGGGCTTCTTCTCGAGTTCGTCGGCCGGGAAGCAGGAGGACCGTACCACCGATGGCGAATCGGGCCAAGGGAGGGAGGCCGCAGTGAGACTAGAGGAAGTATCGCGTGGAAGTTCTCAAGGTCCGGCCGTCGCGGTGTGGCCATCAAGAGCACGATGGTGGCTAGGTTGTGGAACCCAGGTAAACCACCTTGCAACTACGATGATTGAAATCTTAGCTCAAATCCTATTTTAAGCCACCTTGCAACTATGATGATTGAAATCTTAGCTCAAATCCTATTTTTATTGTGTTTCGATACAGCTGACCTTATTCTCTTCTCTACAAAGTTGGCACAGTGGCATACAAGTTACTTCTTCTAGAAAATACAGTACTTCAGTGCATCCAGTTTTCCATGTATCCCAACTTAAGAAGCCCCAAGATAATCATCTAGTTGCTGGAGTTTGTATTCGATGGTCTTCATTGCCTTCTTCTATGGCTACATGGGAAGTTGGGAACCGGAAGACGATCTCAAGCCCTAGTTTCCAGTTGCACCAGCTGGAATGTCATGTACATCTTGGGGCGCGGTTGGTTCTTGTATGTTGGAGCCATGCTAGCATGGTAGTGAGGCGCTCGCGGGCTAGGATCTCAGCATGCAGCAGCTCCTTGTTTGGCTCGCGTTTCTGTCCATGCAATCTCATCATAGAACATGATTGGTTAGTCTTTCCCTTGTTGTCTTGTGCATGCGGCGAGATAGCAGCGGACACGAGCGCGCACCACACAAGACAGGATGTGGAGAACGGATCTCATTTCCGTTTCCCTGGAGCCAGGCTCCGGGGCAGCTTTTGCATGCGTCGGGCCAGGCTCTATTCATCGTATAGGTAACCACTCGTCCAAACTCCAAAGGCTGCATACCACGGCCAGGTCAGGGCATATCCGATCAATCAATCAAGCCCAAAGCAACACCTGCGATTGAAGATGGGAGACCCAAGATGGCAGGAAACTATTGTGCGTCAACTAATGAGTATAGGCTGGGAATGAGATTTGCCGAGGAGCGCTAATAGGCCCAAGTGAGTGTCAAACAAGCCCAACTCAAGTTCTCCGGGCCTAACTTGGTGAGGCACTAGCCGTGGGTTCCCAAGTGTATAGGCAGAGGAGGAGCTTCCTGGAGATCATGGAAGAACAAAGGAGTGGCCGACTGCGTCCGGAGGAGAGACGGCGAGGAGCTTCCGACCCACCTAGCCCTGTAATATATATAAGCATGCAGCCCGTGGCCTGGTAGCCCGGCACGAAACCCGTAATTTTAGCTCGGCACAGGCACGGTACGGCACGGTGAGCAGCGGACCTGGGTCAGCACGGCCCGATACGGGCCTGATATTGAGGGCCTTGCCTAGGCCGCTGCTCAAGCATGGAGGGTGCACGGCACGGTAGTTTAAGGCAGGCCCGGTATTGGCCCGGTATTTTAATGGCCCAACGCCAATATTTCCTCTCCTCGGCGCAGGCCTCCCTCGCCCTTTCCTTTTCCCAAGTGAGCGCGACACCTCTTCCTCTGCCTCCCTCTCCCTGACCCACGAGCATGAGACCTCTTGCACCGGCCTCATGCTCAAGGATGCCACTGTCTGCCCATCTCACCGTCAGACTAGCCTCGCAGCCTTCTCTTTCCCGCAGCTCCCTCGACGCCGACGGAAGCATTGCCACAGCAGCGACTGCGCAGGCCACAGGCCAGCCCGCACTGCTAGATGGGCCGTGCTTTTGGGGCTGCACGACCCGAAAATCGGCCCGAGGGCCGTGCCTAGGCCGTCAGCCAGGCATGATGGACTGCGATGGCCCGGTGGCACGATAGGCCTTCCCATGCCGTGCCCTGTCGGGCTGGCCGGTTGCACATCTATGCCCTGTAATCGGCCTAGATCGTGAGATTTTTGAGTTAAATACTGTCCACAAATTGGTATCATGAGTAGTGAAATACAATTTCCGCGTGAATCCTGGCAATCGCGTTAGAGAGCAGCGACAGGAAGACCGGAGACAAGAAGGGGATGAAGGAAGAAAACCGTGAGGCAAAAACGACATTCGTGTTGTGAATCAAAGACAATGGTGGCCAATTAAATGAAGAAGAAGAGAAGATCAAATTGATGAGCTATAAGAGAAGGAAGAATTCAAATTGACTAGCTAATTATCTTAGCTAGCATCTTATGTAATATGAGCTGTCTTTTGTATGCCGGTTACTGTAGCAATGGCGGTTACTGTAGCACCAACCTTAGTATCTATATAAGGACAGCTCTAGCTCACATGTAAACAGTTTTGATCAAGTGAAATTCAACAGCCCCTTCTTCCCCTTCAATTCTCTGTGTTTCTAGTTCTAGTGATCAAGAGTTCTCTGCGAGGAGCACTATCGAAAGACTCGATTCCTAACACGTTATCAGCACGTTCTAACCGAGTGAAAGGCCCTAGGTACGAAATCAGTTCTTCGACATACTTTCTATTGCTTGCTATTGTTTCTTGAACAAGCACACACAAGATCACATGCACGACATACTTACTGTGAGGATGGCTCGCCTCCGCCGAGAAATAGCCCCTAGGCACAAAGCGCCGTCATGCCGCCGGCCCCCCGGCCGCCGCCGCCGCAGCCCTAGCCCGCCGGGCGCTGCTGGCCGGCCGTTTCCGGCGGCTGGCACACGGGCGCACGGGCGGCCGGGCTAGCTCGACACCGCCGCCGCCTTGGCCAAAATGGCCGGGTTGGCCCCCCTCGCCGCCGCGCCGGGCGGCCGCCACCCGCCACTGTCCCCGCCCGGGCTTAGCCACTTGCGCGAAGCGCAAGGGGCGCCGCCACAGCCCGGCAGCCACTCCAAGCGCACCCGCCCCCGGTGCCCCCCTCGCTAGGCACGCGCGGCATTTCGCCGCCTCGGCTAGCGCATGCCGCAGGCCACCGCCGCCGGGAAAGGTGCGGGCGTGGGCCCCCACCGCTCGCCACCGCAGCTCGGCATGGGCGCATGAGCGCTGGCGGGCGGAGGTCAGCAGCCTCGCCGCCGCCCGGCCCGCGGCCTGGGCGAGAGCCCAGCTTGGTCGGGGCGGCGCTGCCGGCCGTCCCTGGCCGCCATGGCTCCCGGCGTGGCGCTGGCTCGGGCTGGCCGCAGTAGCCTCGCGCTGGGCGCAGCGCGGCGCCGACTCGCAGCAGCCCGCGACCGCATCCCCACCGGCCGCTGCCCAGCGCAGAGCGCGGTTTGGCCTCCGCCGCCCGGCTGCCGGCCAAGCGCGGGCGCGGCACCGCCACCACAGCCACGCCAACCGCTGCGGCACGGCAAAAGGGCGGCGGGCGCGGCCCGCCTTGGCCACCGGCAAGCACCCCTGAAGGTGCAGTGCGGGCTCTGGCAGGCCCTTGGCTACCGCCGCCCTCCCTTCTTAACTCCCCGGCATGCGTCTCCGAGATAAGGGAGAGAGAAAGGGTTGGGGAAAGGGATAGGGTTAGGGTTTCACCCTTTCCTTTCATATTGGCTGAGGACAAATCTGGACCATCCATTTTGATGGACGGCCATGGATGGTTGAGCCCTGCAGGCCAGCCCATTAGGCACATGAGTAGGCTTCTTTTGGCCCATTGCTTGTGCTGCGCAAAATATTTTTACTTTATGCAAAATAGTGGTCCGAAGCCTACTATAAGACCCAACTATACGCCCGAAGCCCATGAAATATTGGTGACCAAGATCACCATATTTGCTTTATATTATTTACTATCGTTTATTTAGTTACTGCAATTTATTTATTGCTTTATATTATCACGTACTACATCTATTTATTTACCGCAATTTACTTTCTTACAATTATGTAAATCCCAAAGATTTATGCATTGCAGTTTTATATTTATTGCAATTTATTTTCTGCACTTTTCTAAGTTCGTGAATTTGCTTTAAATTGTAAAGTAACCCTGAAGGTTACGCTTTGGGAAACTTTTAAATAGTCCTGAAGACTATGCATAATAGTGATCCTGAAGATTACACATCGACATTCACCAACCTTGTACATTGATAGTGCAGGCATGTCGGACATCGCAAAGAGGGATTTCGAAGCGCTCGCCGTGGACGGCAGCAACTACCTCACTTGGGCCTCCGATGTCGAGAACAAACTCATCGGCATGAAGCTCGATCATACCATCGTCCAGCCTGAAGCTGGCAAAGATGAGGCACAAAGGCGGACAAAGCAAATGCGTTATACTATCTCCGACATCATATCCACCCAGACCTAAAATCTGAGTATATGATGGAGATGGATCCACAAGTTCTATGGCTGTCCCTGAAGGACCGCTTCAGCCAGCAGCTGATGATTGTGCTCCCTAGAGCGCAACAAGTGTGGATCAACCTACGCTTCTAAGACTTTAAGTCTGTGGCTGCATACAATTCCGCTTTGCATAGAATTATCACCAAGCTGCGTCTATGTGGCCAGAAGATCACTGACGCCGATATGATCGAGAAGACCCTATCCACCTCCCACCCTGGCAACATAATGCTGCAGCAATAATATAGAAACTCTAAGTACACCAAGTACTCCGAGCTGAGTCAGGTGCTGTCGGTTGCCGAACAACAGAATGAAGTTCTTATGAACAATCATTCTGCCCGGACTACAGGATCTGTGGCTATGCCTGAAACACATGCTAACGTTGCCGAGAGTTCTCGCAACCACAAAAAAGGCCGTGGAAAGGGAAAGTGGAAGGGGAAAGGACGTGCCATGGGCAAAGGAAAAGGAAAGCCCAAGGGTAAATTCGAACCCAAGAAGGAAAGAGGTGACAACAATGGGGAAGAGCGAGGCGATTGCTATAGGTGCGGGGCAAAGGGGCATTGGTCCCGTACATGTCGCACCCCTAAACACCTTGTTGACCTTTACCAACAAAGCAAGAACAAAGGGAAAGGTCAACGTGAGTCCCACTTCATCACTGGGCCTAAAGCTCAGCGTGAGAAGCGCAACGACACGGATGTCGACGCAAGCGGTGGAGACGTCCAAATGGACGAAAGTGAGGACAACCTTCAGGATGACATTGATATGTTTGGAGACCTGCAGTAATCCCCAACATATCATGCTAAATTAAATGTGATATCCACATATACTAGTTTTGTTCCCATAAAGTTTGGCCATGCATGCTCCTGAAGAGCATTTGTAGCTTAGTAGATGGTCCAAACCTTCGCAATGTTTCCCAAGAATAATGTAATGTTGTGTTGTTTTCTTATAATATATGCTTTATGTTGAAATTCCTGTTTCCTTTTGTAGTATTTAACAGAACCTATGGGAACCCAATGGCTGAAGAGGAAATCTGCTTGTAGACAAATGGGCACCACTAATATAATACTAAGGGAAACCAGATATTTTCAAACATTGATAAAGAAAAATGGAAATATTGTGACCATTGCCAGAAGCAATGCTCATATCGTGGGCACCAGAAGTGCCACACTGGTTCTCGTACATAAATCTTTATGAAAGATGCATTATTGTACCCTGACTCAAAGCGCACACTTTTGAGTTTCAAAGATATCCGTGCTAATGGTTTTCATGTAGAGACCGAGATTGAGCAAGGTACTGAATACCTGCTCATCACTAAATTCGACGGGTACCAAAAACGAGTGGTGGAAAGACTCCCTTCATCGCCATCGGGTTTGTACTACACATACATAAAACCCACTAAAGAATATGTTGCGATGAAAACCATATTCAGAAATACAGAATTGTTTCAGATATGGCATGACTGATCGGGTCATCCTGGGTTGGGTATGATGAGGAGGATCATCAATAATTCTGCTGGCCATAACGTCAGAAGCTTCCCTAATCCTGAAGATTTTATTTGCACCGCATGTGCAAAGGAGAAGCTAATCACTAGACCATCTTTCCTGAAGATTAAAGATGAATCGCCAACATTCCTGCAAAGGATACAAGGTGACATTTGTGGACCTATTCAGCCTCTGTCGGGCCTGTTCAGGTACTTTATGGTACTGATTGATGCATCTACTAGATGGTGCCATGTGGACCTGTTGTCCACTAGGAACCACGCTTTCTCCAAGCTTATTGCCCAAATAATCAGCCTAAGGGCAAGTTTTTCTGACAACCGCATTCAGTCCATCCGAATGGATAATGCCGGTGAGTTCAGGTCGAAAGCTTTTGATGATTATTGCCTAGCCATGGGCATTAAGATAGAGCATTCAGTACCACATGTCCACACACAAAATGGTCTAGCTGAATCCTTGATCAAGAGGATCAAATGGATTGCGAGGCCATTGTTGCAGAATTGTAAGCTGCCAACCAGTTGTTGGGGCCATGCGGTGTTGCATGCTGCAGCATTAATCCAACTCAGGCCAACTGCATATCATGACACATCCCCCTTATAGCTTGTGCGTAGGAAAGAACCAAGTATTTCCCATCTGCATGTATTTGGTTGCGCGGTATACGTGCCAATACCACCACCATAGCGTACCTCAATGGGACCCCACCGGAAGTTGGGGATATATGTTGGTTATGAGACTCCGTCTATAATCAAATATTTGGAGCCTATGACTGGGGATCTTTATACGGCTCGGTATGCTGATTGTGTCTTCGATGAAGACCATTTTCCAGCATTAGGAGGAGAAAGGCATCCAGAAGAATGCCGAGAAATTGTATGGAATGCAACTGGGATACAATCCTTAGACCCACGCACCAGTGAATCCGAACTGGAGGTTCGGAGGATTATACATTTGCAAAGTCTTGCAAATGAGCTGCCAGATGCCTTCACTGATCACAAAAGGGTGACAAGGTCGCATATACCTGCAGTAAATGCGCCGGAGAGAGTTCAGGCACCCTAGAGGCTACCAATTCCACTGTCTCCTCTAATCCTAGGAAGAGGGGAGACCTCCGGGTGCTCAGGACAAGGTTCCGTGGAGACGTCCGCAGAAACGGCCTGAGCCACATACATCACTTAAGGAATCAGCTGAGGAAGCTCGACCTGAAATCAAGAATGCCCCTGAAGAGGCAACTCAACCTGAAGTTGAGGAGGTCCCTGAAGGACTCCATCCTGAAGATGGAAATCCCAATGCGTCGCGCGCACACTGTCGCATTGGAAGATCGGAACGCCCCAGCTCAATCGTTATGGGAAATCACGATGAGTGGGAGGACGATCATGAGGAGATTGCTACCAATTATGTGGAATCTAGAGAGTCATATCACAGAAAGACCACTGTTGTCGACATATATTTTGCCTCAAAGATTGCTGACTCAATGGATCCGGATCCAGAACCAAAGTCCATGATAGAGTGCCGGAAGCGCTCGGATTGGGACAAGTGGAAAACAGCAATTGAGGCAGAGCTACGCTTGCTTAATCAGAGAAAGGTTTTTGGACCTGTAGTCCAAACACCTCCAAAGGTCATCCCTATAGGATGCAAATGGGTCTTCCTCCGAAAGAGGAATGAACATGGCCAGGTGGTGAGATACAAAGCGAGGCTAGTGGCACAAGGGTTCACGCAGAGACCCAGCATCGATTATGATGAAACATACTCTCCTGTTACGAGTGGCATAACGTTCCGATATCTCATATCTATGGCAGCTAATATGAATTTAAAAATACAGTTGATGGATGTTGTGACCGCATATTTGTATGGGTCACTTGATTCGAAAATCTATATGAGAGTCCCTAAAGGACTCAAGATCCCTGGACCAAATCAAAACCGCAACATGTTCAGCGTCCGCCTGCAGCGATCATTGTATGGGTTGAAACAGTCCAGGAGGATGTGGTTCAATCGCTTGAGTAACTTTCTTCTGGAGAAAGGCTACACCAATAATGATGATTGTCCCTGCGTCTTCATAAAGAAATCCAATGATGGATTTTGCATCATCTCTGTCTATGTCGATGATTTGAATATCATCGGGACTACAAGGGACATTGAGAAAGCGATGGCTTATCTCAAAGCGGAGTTTGAGATGAAAGACTTGGGTAAAATAAGTTCTATTTGGGCCTGCAGCTCAAACACCTCCCTGAAGGAGTGTTTGTACACCAATCCACCTATACAAATTCAACATGAGCGAGTGCCACCCTCTAAAAACCCCCATGGTTGTTCGATCCTTAGAAGCAGATAAGGATCCGTTTCGACCCAAGGAAGAGGATGAGAAAATTTTGGGACCTGAAGTTCCATACCTCAGTGCCATCGGGGCGTTAATGTACCTTGCAAATTGCACATGGCCAGATATTGCTTTCGCAGTAAACTTGCTGGCTAGGTACAGTGCCACCCCAACCAAAAGGCATTGGGTTGGCGTGAAAACCATCCTCAGATATCTAAAAGGCACTCAAGACCTTGGGTTATGGTTTCCGAAGAAGGGGGATTTAACTATGATGGGTTATGTTGATGCTGGCTATATGTCTGACCCCCATAATGCCAGATCACAAACCGGTTTTGTGTTTCTTTGTGGTGGTGCAGCCATCTCTTGGCGGTCTGTAAAGCAGACCTTGGTTGCCACATCGACCAACCACTTAGAGATAATCGCTCTTTATGAAGCCGCACAAGAGTGTGTTTGGCTGCGACAGATGATTAACCATATCTAGAAGTCATGTGGTCTGAATATCGTCGACACCCCCACCATTATCTATGAAGATAATGCGGCTTGTGTTGCACAGATGCATATGGGCTATGTTAAGAGCAACCTCACAAAGCATATTGCTCCAAAATTCTTTTACCCACATGAGCTCCAGAAGAGCGGGGAAATAAATATCCTGCAAGCAAGGTCACGTGAAAATCTAGCAGATTTATTCACAAAGTCTCTGTCGGCTTCTAGTTTCCACAGATATGTGCATGGAATAGGCATGAGACGACTTAGAGAGTTGCAGGGTTTAGGGGGAGACCAACCCCAAAGCCATAGCTCATGAACACGATCTCGGAGATCGTGAGTAGGCCCTGAAGACCTGATCCGATAATCAACTGTTGTACTCTTTTTTTCCTTGATGAGTTTTTCCCACTGGGTGTTCTCATGCAAGGTTTTTACGAGGCAACAGGTGCTGCATAAGCAATAAGTGTGATGTACTCTTTTCTCCCACCTTTTTTCCCACTGGGTTTTTGGGGGAGTTTGTAACGAGGCATACGTGTGGCATATAATTGGCCAAGGGGGAGTGTTGTGAATCAAAGACAATGGTGGTCAATTAAATGAAGAAGAAGAGAAGATCAAATTGATGAGCTATAAGAGAAGGAAGAATTCAAATTGACTAGCTAATTATTTTAGCTAGCATTTTATGTAATATGAGCTGTCTTTTGTATGTTGGTTACTGTAGCAATGACGGTTACTGTAGCACCACCCTTAGTATCTATATAAGGACAGCTCTAGCTCACATGTAAACAGTTTTGATCAAGTGAAATTCAACAGCCCCTTCTTCCCCTTCAATTCTCTGTGTTTCTGGTTCTAGTGATCAAGAGTTCTCCGCGAGGAGCGCTATCGAAAGACTCGATTCCTAACAATTCGTTGTCTTTCTCTCTGCTACTACTGACGAGGAAACATTATTTTAATAGGCACGACGGCTACCAGCAAATTAACAATTTTGTAGAGCATCCGCTGGCCAATTAAACTTCGGAGGGTACAAGGCAGGCAGCTATACGAACCTAATCACAACAAAAGGAAGTCAAACAGTGGCGGAGTTCGTCAATTTTGATGATTAGGGCCGCTATCAAAACATATACATCGCTCTCGCTAGGTCCAAATACCATCGAAACCGAATCTAGTACAGATAAACATCCAAATTAGCTCATGAATACGTACCAGTAAGTCTAGATGAAATCATACTTACATAATTAATGGAAACATGAAAGTGGTCAAAAAACACCTAACTAATGATATGGTTTGGTTCATTAACAGCAGCATATGAATGTGTAGATCGAGAAGAGTTCAAAATAAAAATATAACTTAGATTTGAGAATTCAGAAGGGGGAATTACTGATCATCAGCAGGGCTCTTCTATTTCCAAATTTGCAGTCAGCAAGTAACAACAGTTAGCACGTGCTGTTCTCATCTTGTGCTGCCTGCCGGCTCTGGTGGGTGGTGTCTGCCCGCGGCCCGCCTGTCCCTGCTCGCTGCCCACATAGGCCATGGCCGCTGTGCTCTTAGCCTGCAGCCTCACAGGCAGGCGGACTCTGGGCGGCGGCCGGCGCATGCCGGGGAAGCAGACAGCGCGTCCGTGCGTGGGCGTGGCAGCGTGCAGGCGTAGGCGCGTGGCGGACTGGAGAAGTCAAGAGTCAGGGGGCGGCGGGATGGAGAAATGGCAGAGCAGAGGACAGCGGTGGATGGTTTGGAGCTCCGGCCATCCGTCTCCGGCGGCTAGGGTTACAGCGATGAGGCATCCGAGGAGAAGCAGAAACATGGAGTCGCCACTCGGCACTCGGTAGGGACGGGGCGCCGCGTGCTCTGCCACGACCCTGCCTTCTCCTCTCTTTGCTGGGCTGGTATTCTTCCACGAGGTTTGGCCCAATGCCTAGGTCAGCCCACCAAAGGAAAAAAGTTTACTTTTTCTCTATCAATTTTTTTTTTGAAAATCCGTTTTTTCTCTGAACTGCAAAACTGGACAAATCACATCCCTCAATTTTTTTTTTTGCGATGAAAGAAGAATTATATTATATGATAGCTGGGTACATCAACACGTTACAAGGACTCTTAATTATAAAATAGTACCCACACTTTGAATAGCACAACTTAAAACCTAATCTGTTAAATGTTTTGCAGTGTGGATGACCACACAGAAAAATACTCGGCAAATGGTCTGAGAACAAATGCCCAATGAGCGACGACAAATATTCCTGCAGGCGGAATTGAGGTACTTCTTCTTTCTGGTGTCTTCCTTCTTCTTATTTCTGCCACCGAAGAATGAGAAAAACTGATCTGAAAATTATTCTCTCTAGTCCTTCATCATGGCCAGATCTAACCACAACAAAACGGAGAAGAGACTGGAAAAAATTATTTCATGGTGGCGACATCATCTCCGCCTTGATGCCGCCGTCCGGAAACAAAAGTCTCCATGTCGTTATGTCGATGAAGATGTTGACGCCCTCATCTTCAGCGGAGCCGCCATGGAGAATACGATTCCATCCTTCCCCTTCACCGTGGCCGGAGACGAGGAGAAGAAGGAGATAAAACTCCAATACCAAGAAATTTGGCATGGAGAAACCCTAACCCTAACGACTCGATCTAGTAGGAAAAACTTATTAAAAACAATGGATCCCCACTCCCTTCAACCTCCGGCGAGCTGCCGGAGGGGAAGGGAGGGGGACCAGCGGTGGTGGATGGCGGCGGCGGCGGCGCCCCCCTGAGAGAGAGGCTCGCGAGAAACATCTCTCAACTTTTCAAACTATGCGTTTTACTACCTTAGAGCAGTTTTGAAGGTGGTAAAAATTCCATACTTATTGGATCATATATAACTTAGTTTAACTACAGTTCAAGCATACAATAAGTATGAAATTTTAACTATAGTTCAAGCATACAATAATTAGGCCACCATAAAATTTCACCACAATTGGACCATAAAAACTACTGTTATGAATTATTTCAATTAATTACAGAAAAACAAAGATTTGAATTCTACTGCAAAAATTTTGTACTAAAGCATATCATATTATATGTTCACTGTGTAGATCTACTCATGTGGAGTCCAACGAAATTGGATTTTCTATTTTACGATTTTTCTATAATTTACTATAATTTTTTAAAGATTCAACCGAAATAAATAAAAAAGAAAAAGACAAATCACCTTCAAAACCACTTTAGGGAGGTAAAACGCCCAGTTTAAAAAGTTAAGGGAGATAATTTGCTTGGTTTTAGGATTCAGAGAGAAAAATTTGTAAAAGTTAAGGAAGGAAAATTAGACTTTTTCCATCCAGAAAACTACGTATACTGAAGGGGGAATTTTGGCCACACCTATGACTGTGGCCCTAGTAGCCCTAGGTCCAAATCCACTGCTGAAGTCAAATGAAGGAAAATTAGAGGAAGCTCAACCAGACATCTGGTCACTGCCTCGCTGGTGTTGTTGCTTCTTCTGGCTGCCTTTTTGCACACAAGCAACTCGCATTTTGCAATTAAAAAAACAACTCGAGTTTGCAGTTGCAGCGTACCCATTATTGACCAAATCCACGCACGGCCGTCGTCCTCGTCGTTCCCAGCTTCCTTTTCCCTTCCTCAATACGAGACGGCGCGGTGGCGCAGCAGCAGTTGCCCGCCGCCGGCGATCAACGCCTGATAGGAGCTTCCACGACGCTTAATCCAGGTACCGCATCCGCATCGGCTTTTACACTGCCGTGCTTTGCCGGGGGGGCCGCTCCTGCACTGGTCTTTGTTTCTTATGTTCACTTTGCAGCTTATCGGCCGGCCGGCCGGCCAGCCGCACCGAGCTCAAATATATACTACAGTATGTAGCTCTTTCCCCTGTGTTTGAATTTTGCAAAGCTTTTGTGGGCTAAACAATCTCCCAGCGCCTTACGCCTTCCAAAGCGCTGCTTAATTCTGTCATAAATTTAGCTAGATTAGCTCCTATATTGCTAAATTTCGTAATTGCTGGAGAGTGTTTGGGTTACCATTCTTTTCTTTCCAAAAAAATGAAGAGATTGCCTGCCTCTTTCAGAGACTTGTTAGCTTACTCGGTTGTTTCTCCTATATCTGTTCATCTTATTTTTCGCGTCTTTCACAATTCAATCTAACAAAAAAATACATTAGGGCTTTGCTGATTCATCAATTGTTAATGTCAGATCCGCCAAAGTGGACAAGTGAGTTGTACTATACTAGTACATGGACCAAGAAAGTAAATGGCTTGCCCTAGAGAAGGCGTTATTAAATGATGAAAGCGGGGGTCCAGTCGTCCTACCTTTCTGGTTTTTGGAAGCCATTACACAAAATTTCTCTGAGGAACAACTAATCGGCAGGGGTGGCTTTGGAGAGGTTTACAAGGTGCCCACTTAAGCTGGCAACTTCAATCACAACTTTACCTGCTGATAATTCTGTTGTCAAGTGCAGGCAGAGCATCGAAATGGGATGGTCGTTGCTGTGAAGAAACTGCATAAGAAGGTTGAAATTCTAGAGGAGAATTTCCAAAGTGAGGTTGCTTGTCTTATAGAGGCCAAGCACAAAAACATAGTACGCTTTCTAGGGTACTGTTATGAGACGCGACACATACTGCAACCATACGCAGGGAGATTTGTCTTGGCAGACGACAGGCAAATGTTGTTTTGCTTCGAATACCTAAGTAAAGGGAACCTCTGCACCCATCTTACAGGTAACATCAACTTTTCTTTTAGATACAGGTAACATTAACCTTTTTTTAGATATAGGTAACATTAACTTGTTAGTTTACATTTTAGATGTTTTGAACTCTATACATTTCCAAGATAAAGGAAAGATTTGATCTCTATATTCTGATTCAGAGAAGATGCGCTCAGCTTCTCTCTCTTTTCACTCTTCTATTTTTGTGTATTGTCATGATTTTTTTTTTTTTGGTACAGAGCATTGATCTGTTTTTCCATCCTCTCTTGATAATATGGAATAGTAGTGCACCAGCAAAAAAAGTATCTAAGACCAAAGTGGACTTACTACTGTGGATTTGTGGAACAATAGACAAACCTCAAATGATTGTAAATAGTAATTTGGGAGCATCTCAATGTCAAGATAATATATTGCCAAATTGGATGTCTCTACTGTTGAACTGCTCGTCTGGTGGCATAATAAGGATTAATTGTTGTATTGCTTACTATTCACAGAGTCATCTACTGGACTTCAATGGAAGGTCCGTTATCAAATAATTAGGGGGATTTGTGAGGGCGTGGGCTATCTTCACCAGAAGCGTATTATTCACATGGATCTCAAACCTCAAAATATACTACTGGACGATAACATGGTGCCTAAAATTGTGGATTTTGGTCTATCAAGGCGCTTAAGTGAAAGCCAAAGCAGTACTATTACTGAACACATAGTTGGCACGCCGTAGGCTACTCAATCTCACGTCCATTTGTTTTGATAGACACCACAGCTCTATTGCATACCCATTCATTCATTTATCACTAACTACATCAAATTTTCATGCAGGGGATATATGGCACCAGAATTTATAAGAAGCCAAACAATCACATTTAAGACAGACATATATAGTCTAGGTGTTATAATCATAGAGATTATGATGGGATATAAGGAATACCGCAATGTTGACAAGGTGATAATCATTTAGAGTACTCTATATTTCAAGATAATGACTACTCTTTTTTTGAACAGTGCTAGGTGCTATTCATCACTGCTTGCGGTTTCCAAACGTACATCAAGTATATGTGATTTATACATCTGAATATTTTGGTTTCCTATTTGAAGGACTGCTGCCCACTTATATAACTCCTAACGGAGATTTGATTGTGCAAACTCATAGGTGCTTCGAAGTTGGATGAACACGTCTGTGAAATCAGAGTGCCATCCACGACTACTGGAACAAGTAAAAGTATGTGCTGACATAGGGATAAATTGCATGGACGATAACCCAGGAAACAGGCCGTCTATAGAGGATATTATCCATATACTTGATGAAACAGATTTCTCAATCTCCTCCAGGGACTATAGATGGTTTTTCTCCGATCCCACAAATAGGTCACTTTTAAGGAGATTCCACGGAAAACTGCATCAAAATGTAAATGCTGGCTTGTGGATGAACCGGCTTGCATCCCTATATTCCTCCTTTAGAAGTGTTGCAAGTACTTCATCAGCAGGCCAGGTATGATCAATAACACAAAATGTAAATGCTGCCACAAACTTCGTTTAATATATTGTATCTTCTTTTTTCAGTTGGTGGAGCCGGAATCCACAAATGTTTTTTTCTGCATTATCCCCAATAGAACAATCAGTGTTTGATAGGTTTTATTACCAGCACTATCAGCTGGCCAAAAAAGCATGCAAGCCAATGCGAATTAGGGCATTCAAGGTGCCAGGAGACACAAGCACTAAGGTGAGTATACATTACTACTACCAACTTTACACTTTCTAAAAAAAAAAAAAAAAAAAAAAAAAAAAAACTTTACAGGGAGTAAAATATGCGTCTCAACATACATGCAAGTTTTGCCACGTGCATGCTCTGTTGTTTTCAAAGGTAATGTAACATGCTGTGTTGTTTTCAAAGGTAATGTAAAACGAGATAAAAAAATAAAGAAAATAGCCACCCGAGAAATCCAAATCCAAATTCAAAGTATTGTGACATCATCAAAAGCGCTTCTGTGACAGCTTATATTAAATACAGATAAAACTCTGATAAAACTCTTGCTGAGACTGAGTCTAGTCTAATAATAATCTGCTATTCTAGCCTAACCATGTTGTTTCCATTCGGGTACATACTGGCCACAATGTCTCGTACCATCGCGTAGTGTGTGTGTGTGTGTGTGTGTGTATGTGTGTGTGTGTGTGGTGTACGCCGCACTAAACTCTCTATGCATGTTAGGCCTCACTATTAATTACGTATATATGTGGTTACAGCCAAATGCTGGGTTAAGTGAGACTGAGCAGCTGGATGTGCACCCTCTTGAGCTGTGCTTTTCCATGGAGGCCAAAAAGCCTATCGAGTGCTCACTGAACTTAATTAACAGGAGAGATTGTGAAGTGATCTGTCTGATTATACCGCAGTTCCCAGATATGTATACTTATACAGATGAACTCAGATACTACAGCTTGCATTTGGATCCAATGTCCACTGGTATTTTGAATGTGACGATGGTAGAGCAAGAGCAGCCGCCAGTGGACATGGGCTTGTTTCTCATACTAATGTTCGCCATGGGGACGACTCAGAGCGACGACATTGAAGATCTGATCTTATCCATTGACTACGACTTCCTCCCCAAGATTGATGATGATTTCTTGAAGCGAATGGAAGAGTTGGGTGGCGAGATGCATGCCGCCATAGTGTTGACGGCTATAGCCTGCTCGCCAAGGGACGATGCCCCAAACCCAAACGTGAGTTCCATCCCTAATCTGTAATGTACTAGTGACGAGTAACCCCCAGATGATGACTTACGTTAATTAGATTATATCATATCATATATATGTATGTTATAAATGTGAACAAATAACTACAATTTGCTAGGATCAGATGGTATGGAGTACTGTGGATTTGTGCGTCGTCGTCAAAGCCATAGATGTGCATCCCGAACGGCCCTGGTGAGCAGATTTAATTAATGTCTGATGCTAGCTGATATGCATAGCTTGCCCTTATATTGTACTTTGCGCTCGAATTTCATCCTGTATAGGATTTTGGTGGGTCATGACAAGTATCTTTCCATCTGGGACTACGAGAATCAGGTAATGACAGGTAATGATGACAAGTATGTTTTCTCTTCTGGGACTACGCGAGAAGCAGCCACAACAATACTCTCATTATTTAATTTGACAGACAAAAAGGTTTGCAACTGCTCCAGGAGTTGATGAAGGTGCAATAATGTCAGTTGTTTTCATCCGTGGAAAGCAATGGTTTGCAGCCGGAGATCGTTACGGAGACATCTATGTCTATAATAGTCTTACAATGACGAAAATTAAGAAATTCAAAGCTATTGATGGTAGTCCGGTCCTATCATTGGCGGTACACCCTACCTGCCCGTACTTGCTATTGGCATGTTATAGTGGCGGGGTCAAGCTCTGTAACTGGGAATTGGGTTTTAAAATTTTTGGCTCCTTCCAACTCAATTCAACCGATGGTTGGGTGCTTGCCAAGTTTAACCCAAATTTAAAGGGCACCCACACCTTCACTAGTGGAGTGGAACATGGTGCTCTCAAGGTTGGCCTTTCTCCCTTTAGCTATCCTTTGATTGTGCTACTATATTTTAACCTACTTAGTTTAAACTTAATTAGACTATTCTTGAAAATCGACTTCACAGGTCTGGTCATATTATCACCATTCCCCTCATCAGCCTATCACAACAATAGAGCTAAATTCAACCGACCTCTTTGACCATGTTATCACTGAGACTGGTCGGAACCTTGTGGTTGTCGTTTGTAATGGTCTAAACGTAAGTTTTTTTTTTTTTGTGTGTATAATTGAATATGGGATAGCAGTTGATTTGAAATTCATTTTCTTTCTTCTTGTCTTGAATCAGATATGGGATCTGCAAACGGGGGCACGTGTTCACACACTACACGGAAATGGAGGTTTTATTGGTGCGCTATCTTGCCACCCAACACTTCCACTAATAGTTGCAGGTATCAAGCGCGATGATTTCGAAACCCCGATCATCCACTTTTGGAACTCCACAAACTACAGGTGATATTTATTATTATGCATATGTATATAACACCGAACTAGGGATAGCACTAATAAATTCCAAATTTTCAATAGACATGTTAGGATTATTTTATTTTCAATTAACTACTCTTTAAAAACAAAAGAGCTCCACACCATAATTTTCATTCTAGCCTTTTAGGTTGCACTTAGGGCAGATAATGCCTTGGTAGGCATTGCCTGATCAATCAAACAATCCTAGGCCTAGGTGTTTGAAGTCGGACGTCAAGTGATGCTTGTAAAAGATAATGGAACGAGATACCTTACCACGGCACTCGGTACATGTTAATATAGGGCCCTTAGGCTTGTACAACAAGTTGATTACAGACAGATTACAAGGAGTAACAACCTCCTCACGTCAACATGGACTGCTATCCAATCTATACGAGATCACGCTAACAACCAAGATCTCCTAGCAACCATGCCGTGTACATCACAACTAACCAAATCTTCTAACACTCCTCCTCAATCTCAGCCACCTACAAGGTTGAGATTGACTCTAAACTCTTTCATCTTAGCAAAGCTAATCGGTTTTGTGAAACCATCACTACCTGATCGCCGGAGCTGATGAACCGAATGTCCGTGAGAGCTTTTGTGCCACTCTTTCTCGACAAAATGAAAATCTATCTCAATGTGCTTAGTTCTTGCATGAAACACTGGATTGTGAGATAGATATGTGGCCCCAATGTTGTCACACCACAACTTTGCCACCTTGGAGTGTGGGATTTTTAATTCACTAAGCAACTTCTGAACCCACATAATCTCTGCAGTGGCATTGGCTAACGCTTTGTACTCAGCCTCGGTGCTTGATATAGAGACCGCCGGCCGCTTCCTAGCACTCCACGAAAATCAGATTAGGTCCAAGATACACAAATAAAACCCCCGTTGATCTTCTATCATCGGTGCAGCCTTTGCCCAATCTGCATCGATGAATGCGCCGACTATCATACAAGACGATCTCTGAAACCGTAATCCAAGAGAAGCTGTACCGTGTACATATCTTAGAATCCTTTTGACAAATATTTCTCCAAAGGCAAAGGTGCTTGGTGCATGCAAATACCGACAAACCTTGTTAACAAATAAGGAAAGGTCGGTCGGGTAAGAGTCAAGTATTGCAATGCACCTACAACACTTCTATAGTTTGATGTTGCTTCTGAACTCAGAGGAGACCCATCATAAGCGCTCAACTTTTCATTACTACGCAAAGGGTGTATCCACAGCTTTGCTTTTATCCATTCCCGTCCGTTTCAAGATATCTGGCTGCGTAACGCTTTGAGACACCACCAAGCCATTCTCTGTCTTCCTTACCTCCATTCCAAGAAAATAATGGAGGTCTCCTAGATCCTTGAGTGCAAAGTCCCTCTTTAAATCCTTGAGCAGAGCTGTTGTTGCTTCACCGAATGAGCTTGCAACGATAATATCATCTACATACACGAGAACAAACATAACAGTGTTCCCTTTGTTGTAGTAGAAGAGCGAAGTGTCTGCCTTAGAAGGTGTGAAGCCCAGCTGAACCAACTTACTGCAAAGACGAGCATACCATGCACGTGGAGCCTGCTTGAGACCGTAGAGCACTTTGTCGAGTCGACACACAAACTCAGGTCTCTTCTTATCCCTGTACCCGGGTGGTTGATGCATATATACCTCCTCCTCAAGCACACCGTGGAGGAATGCGTTCTTCACGTCAAGCTGGCGCAAGGACCATCCTCTTGACACGGCCACGGACAGGATGAGACGAATTGTAGCAGCTTTTACCACAGGGCTAAAAGTATCCTCATAATCAAGCCCATACCTTTTCTTATATCCGTTGGCAACCAAACGTGCTTTGTACCGATCAATCGTGCCATCTGCATGCTTCTTCACCTTATAAACCCACTTGCATCCAATAACATTTTTGCCTTTGGGTGGCGGCACCAAGTGCCACGTCTGATTTTGAATCAACGCATCATACTCACAATCCATGGCTGCAACCCAGTTAGGATCAGCAAATGCTTCATTAACAGTGGTTGGCTCTCCTGATTCAACAGTGCTAGTCATACACCATCGCACCGTGCCATCTGTACGCACCTTGGGTTTCGTCACACCATGTTGCAGCCGAGTGGAGGGCCGAGGTTGTTCTGGTGAGGAAGCAGAGGTAGCAGCCGCACCAGACACATCAGGCGCATTGTCCGTATTTGATCTAGGCACCAAATCCACCTGCGGACTCGCTGTGGGATCCGTCTGTGGCGATGTAGCCGAAGGCGACGCGGGCAAGCTCGGGGATGACGGTGTAGAGGATCCCGTCGTGCCACTTGGCATAGAAGACGACGAGGAGGCAGGATCGCTGACGCCGGCACCTGGTGCCGATCCCGGAGCTGATCCGTCCTGAGGCGCAGACGGCAGCAAGGGAATGTTCCTGTCCGGATCAACACCGGGACCTGTGCCGGCTTGTGTCCCATTGTTGAGGTACCTGAGATCAGGACCATTTGACGCCATTTCTTCACGGTTTTCCTCCAAATTAAAACCTGCAGCATCAGGAGCAATCAAGGGACTGGACGCCCCATTAGTAGGACGAGAACTATCATGTTTGTCAACTAAAATTGCATCCCCAAAATCAGTAAACAGCGGTGCAAGATCTTGAGGAAGAAGAGCAATTTCTGCTCGGAGTCGGGCACCTGCATTTGGGTGAAGGGATTCAAAAGGAAATATAGTCTCATCAAACATCACGTCTCGAGAGATATAGACCCGTCCATCAGTGGGATCAAGACATTTGAACCCTTTATGCAAGTTGCTATAACCAAGAAAGACACATCGTTTAGATCTAAATTGAAGCTTTCTGGAGTTATAAGGTCGAAGGTTAGGCCACACAGCACACCCAAAAGCTCTTAGGAAGGTATAATCTAGAGTTTTCTTAAGAAGCCGCTCATAGGGTGTTTGATTGTCAATGACTTTGGATGGGAGACGATTGATGAGGAAAACTGTGGTCAAGAATGCCTCATCCCAAAACTTTAGTGGCATGGATGCATGAGCAAGGAGAGATAGCCCCATCTCTACTATATGCCTATGTTTTTGTTCTGCTGCGCCATTCTGTTGGTGAGCATGGGGACATGAAACCAAATGGGAGATCCCTATGCGTGAGAAAAAGGAGTTCAAGGTTTTGTACTCTCCTCCCCAATCGGATTGGACAGCACGAATTTTAGAATTGAATTGACGTTCGACCATGTTTTGGAATTCATTGAAACAATGAAAGACATCTGATTTTTGGCGCAACAAATAGATCCAAGTGTACTTGCTATAATCATCAATAAAACTTACATAGTAATCATGCCGGCCAACTGATGTTGGTGCCGGTCCCCATACATCTGAAAAGATGAGTTCAAATGGACTCGATGACACGCTAGTAGACTTGGGATAGGGTAGTTGGTGGCTCTTGCCACGCTGACATGCATCACATATCACTTTATTGTCCTGATCTCTAACAAACGAAAGTTTATGACGCCTAAGAGCTTCCTGAACGATAGGTGCAGCAGCATGTCCTAAGCGATGATGCCACAAGGATGTGGTAGGCTTGAACACACCAAGCACATGTTTATTGGATGGAATCTTCAGGGGGTAGAGGCCGCCCTCACATGGACCTTTGAGGAGCGTCCTCTTCGTTGCCTGTTCCTTGACACAAAAGTGATTGGGATGAAACTCAACAAATGCATTGTTATCACGGGTTAGGCGATTCACAGAGACTAGACTTTTGTTGGCATGAGGAACATGAAGGATATTATTTAAATGAAGCTTACTAATTTGGGAATGCAAAGTAGTATGACCAACATGATTTATTCTCATACCTGCTCCACTTGCGGTGTGGACTTGATCGCCTCCGTGATACTTGTCACGAACAGTGAGCTTCTCAAGTTCACCGGTCACATGATCCGTAGCCCCCGAATCCATGTACCAGTTGGTGTCGACTCCATAGGAGTTGGTGGTTGCAGATGAAACACTTTTCTGTGGAGGCCCGGTGAAGTTTTGATCGAAACACTTGAAGCATCTCACAACGGTATGGCCTTCCTTGCCACACAGTTGACAGAACACGCCAGAGAGGAAGTTGTTGGATCGGCCACCACCACCACGGCCGCCCTTTCCTCCACGGGTGAAGCTGCCACGATTCCCGCGGCCTCCTCCACGCGACTGATTGTTGCGCCCTCCTTTTGCTGCCAGATTTGCAGACGACTGACCACCACTGCCACGCATCTCCATGCGCTGCTCAAAGCTCACCAGTTGGGTGTACAATTCCCCAAGTGAGATCGGTTCGACGCGTGAAGCCACCGCCGAAACCACCGAGTCGTACTCGACGTCAAGACCGCTGAGGATGTAGGAAACTAGTTCCTCATCTTCAAGCTTCTTCCCTGCCGCAGCCATCTCATCGGCCAGGGTTTTCACCTTCTAAAAATATTCGCTGATCGTCGACGTGCCCTTGGAGACCGCCGTCAGCGCCATCCTTGTGCTGATGATGCGAGCGCGAGACTGCCTCGCGAACATGCCCTCGATGACCGTCCACACCTCCCGTGCAGACGCCACCGTGGTCGGGATACGCCCCGAGACCTCCTTTCCCAGAGATCCGAGAAGGAAGCATAGGACCGACTGGTCCTTGGCAAACCATGGCTCGTAGTCAGGGCTTGGCTTCGGCTCTTCCTTGCTCTTGCCATCTCCCTCCTCCTTCAGAAACTTCAGTGGTGGCACCATAGATGCATCGACGTAGGATGCCACCTGGGCGCCCCTGAGGGCAGCCATGACTTGAAGCTTCCATATAGGATAGTTGTTGTTGCCAAGCTTCTCGGTTATGGTGTAGCCGAAGGAGGGAACAGCAGATGCATTGGAGGATGAAGCAAGGTGGGGGAACGCCATGGATTTTCTCCGTTAGGATTAAGGCTCTGAATACCATGTAAAAGATAATGGAACGAGATACCTTACCACGGCACTCGGTACATGTTAATATAGGGCCCTTAGGCTTGTACAACAAGTTGATTACAGACAGATTACAAGGAGTAACAACCTCCTCACGTCAACATGGACTGCTATCCAATCTATACGAGATCACGCTAACAACCAAGATCTCCTAACAACCATGCCGTGTACATCACAACTAACCAAATCTTCTAACAATGCTACCTGGCCCAAACGTATACACCCTCCTTCGAGCATGCAAAGAAACAAACAAGTCATTAGATGGCGCCTAGTAGTGATAGGATCTATGGATGGTTAAAGGAGGATGGACAGCCTAATTAAATCTAATTAAATTTTCTACAAGTTCACAAACATTAGGCAAAAGATGTTGGCAACAAAGATGACCAATAGTAGCCACCACCACTTGCCCAGCTTATGCAAAACAACAGAAGACCCCTACACAAATCTGGTTGGAAGAACAAGAATTAAGCTCTTCACACAACCAATCAACTAGAAGCTCTACTAAAAAACTAGAAAGCTAGCTACAAAAGCAAGTAAGCTAACTAGAGAGCTAGCAATTAAACCAACTAGAGAACTAGAGCTACCAAGCAACAACACAAGCACAATATATACAAAATGAAATTACAAGTGTTGAGAATGCAAACCAACGAGGCAAGTGACATAATGATTCTTCCTTGAGGTTTGATTGATTGCTGGCAACCTACGTCCATGTTGAAATGGATCCCAAATTCACTGATTCACTTAAAATGCTGATAGAACACTAGGGACCTCTCTGAACCTTGATTGATTTCACTATAGTTGCTCGTGGAGAATCTCCCGCGGGGATAAGCACAAAAGTCCCTCACAATAGCCAAAGACCGGAAACAACAACAATCACCGAGATTTTCTCCACGTTTGGTTCGGCACCAAGTTCAGTTGATGAAGTAGAAGTCATCCCTGATGTCCCGGCAGAGTCTAATGCGTGGCCCAGTCCCAGAAGGAGCAATGTGTGCATCTGTGTGCTAGAATGGGTCAATATGTTGGTTCATACCACTAACTAGTAAATTTAATGGCATCGTATCTGTCCGGATGGCTTAGCACTTGGGAACTCAGGATTTATACTGGTTTGAGAAAAGGCCCTACATCTAATCGGTGGTGGGGTATCGTATTGCTAAGCTCAAGTGCTCAATTTTGAAGCAGGAGCTATAAACTAGCTAGTGAGAGTGTCGAAGATGGTGTAAAGCGTCGAAAGTCGGAAGAAGAAAAGAAAATGATCCCCTTATATAGCTGAGGGGGTTGGGTTATAAAAAGAGAGTGAGGCCCTACATGTCGATCAGTCTTGAGGGGGGCTCCAGCTAGCGTCATCTTGTCCCATCCATGCTATTGTGGCCAACTAGTTTAGGGTCGTGGAGGAGATCATGGGAGCGCTGTTGTGACTAGCCACACCCATATCGCAGTTGGTGGAACAGGGCTGGTATTGTGGCAGATGAGGCCCATCCTTGCTTTATTTCCTGTTCCGCATAGGTTTTTGATAGGGATAAGGCATACTGTGCCCTACGCTTCATACGTACTCCCACCGTATTGGGAATTAAAGTCGTTTTAGGGGTTATAGAAGCTTTTGCCAAAGAAAATCGTTTTAGCTCTTGTAACCATGTTTTGGACGCTAATACCCCTAGACTTTTGGTTTATCGCCTCCCTTTAATCGCGCCGTCCCGGTTTCCCGACTCCCCCATTAATGGCGCCGAGAGCCAATCCTGTACGCCCAGCAAAAAAAAAAATTCACGACCATGGGAATCAACCTCTAGCTGCATACTTTTGTTGTATATGATGTACCAAAACCTTATTTAATAAGGGCAAACAGAAAACAAATACACCTTGATTAATCACTTCTTAGTATGCTAAGTGCTATCGAAAACAACTTTCTTTTCGAGTATAGAGAGAGTATATACATCTGTGCTACTGAAGGGCATGGCTATCTTGCTGTTTTGACTCCAAGGTGGAAGGCCAGGCCAGGACATTGCCTGGTCCACCTAGGTTGAATTGATTGACAATTGAAGAGTTCTTGGCGGCTAGTGGAGGCGCTCCCCAATTTGTCACCGAGACCCACCCTCCGAGTCCAAGGTCAAATGTGAGCCCTCCATCGGGCTCTAGGTTGCCCTCCGGTGAGCCCTCCATCGGGCTCTAGGTTGCCCTCCGGCTAAGTAAGTGTTTGGTTCGAGGGACTAAAGAATAGTCTGTCATATCATAGAATGTTCGGATTTTAACTACGATGATGCTACATGAGCTAATTATAAAGCTAATTGCACCGCCATTCAGTACTTAACAAGATGAATCTATTAAGTATAATTAATCTATTATTAGCAAATATTTATTATAGCACAATATTATCAAATCATAAACTAATTAGGCTTAATAGATTCGTCTCACGAATTAGCCTCTGGCTGACAAATTAGTTTTGCAATTAGTCTTTGTTTAATACTTCAAATTAGTATCTAATATTCGATGGGACAGAGATTAAAAATTGTAACTTCTCCTAGTGAGGTGGGCTTCTCTTAGTGTTTTGGTATTCAAAATTTAGTATAAATTTTTCTTAATAAATGTCTCCTAGTGAGAATTCTCATATGCTATAGCTAATGTTAGCGTTTTGTTACTACTTAAAAAACACTAGGAGAAGTCCACCATTTTGGTAGTGCATTTCCTATTCGATATGACGAGAGTGAGTGAATCTATGGGCCCTCCATCCTAGAAAAAAAAAATATAATTTTAATTTTCTTCTAATTCATTCCATCTCAAAATTTACTAAATATATGCCAAAACGTATTCATATTTATTATACAAATTATGAGGATCATCATGGAATATATATTCGTAAAATACCTATATATTTAAGAAAGTTTAACTCAATAAAATATAAAATTTCATTTTTTTTGAGGCAGAGATAGTAGTCAATATTGTGATTGCTGAGAAGCTGTAACTGCTTTATTCCGATCGTTTTTGTGTGTTGAATTGATGACGAGGGATACACAGAACACTAATCGTGATACTTCTTAAGTTTCAGGCTTGAGAAAACTATTGGCTGCACGTATGGCTCCAGGATCATAAAACTTGGATTCGTAGGCTCAAAGAGGTATATAATTTTCATTATCTTGCTAATTTTGTACTTATCTACCTCCAGCGTTGCTGATTTACAATGACATATGTATACTTGCGAATAAAAGTACACATAGATAACCTAAATAAGAACTAGCAAAAGAGTTTCTGGTTGAGTTGTTTAGGTGCTTGATTAATACTCTTCAAGTTCTGATTTTGAGTTCGACTTTCCGTGAAATCAAATTTAAGGCAGACTGGATTTAGTTATTAGAAAAACTCCTTATCTGTTCTAAGGCAAAGGATCAGTTTGACGCATCGCTGGCTGACCTGTTTCATCTCACCTCTATTACCTTTTTTTACTAAATTATGAAGAAGTCTTAATGTAGAGTGTGGACTATGGTGCTTCGCCCGACTTGAACCCTAAGCTATAAGATTGACCTAGAACTGAACCCTGAACTTTAAAACTATATTTAAATCATAGTTCAATTCAGATGCTGGTTTTCCATGCGAAGTTTAATAAAAACAGGGTGAAAACATCATTTCACTGCCAAAATGTGGGGCTTCTTCTAGTATTTTTTAAGTAGTAAGTAATACTAAAACACTACTAGAAGAAGCTACAAATTCTGGTTGTTTTTGTATAGGTTCATCATACATATTATTAAAAAAAAAATGAGGACGTGCAAACAATCTTGGAGGCCGTTTATTTCTCTGTGAACTAAAAATAAGCGTTAGGCCATCTATTTCTTAACCTTTTCCGCGTAGGCAACAAATGGATAGATTTCTTTTCACAAAACTTAGCATTTTATCGCATGGTCACAATGATTTATTTTTTTCATAACTTGGGTCCAACACCACCCTAGACGCACAACCGGTGTAGGACAGACGAACGTACAGTTTGAAGAAGTTCCAGGTCGATCTTAACCACTGAAATTAATTCGTTTATTTGCGTTCAAATCAGACCAACCACTAAAATTTAGAGCTGCCACTTGGGAATTGACTTATCCTTTTTTTTTTTTGCATTTTTACTTTCAAGTTTGAACCTGGAACGTATCTTGATTGTGTAGGCTCGTGATTGGAACCGACGAAGCAATAGAAGTTCTGGAAATTGATATGAAGTCATTAGCTTGCCAGTGTTCACGACGAGAAACAACAGGAGATTCTTCGATGATTAAATTAATTCGTTTTTGTAGAAGTTCCGTGACTGGTTTTCGAGGAAACTAGCTAGTAGCTAAAAAGCCTTCATATGCATGACACTATCCCCTTGTGCGTAAAACTGGTATGGGGAAATTGTAAGTGTTAACATTAAGAACATGCGCAGAGGTTGGAAGCTCCAGCAAAATACATCCACGAAATTGGTGAGACTGTATGATTGGAATCATCATATGTTCCCTTGGCATAATAATAACTTTTACCGGAGCAACCAATAATTTTGGGGTTACCATGGAGATTTGTGTGGATGCAGATTTTAAACAGAGAGGGCCTAGCTGTCTGGCTCGGGTCCTGCGCTCTTATATCGGAGAAAAGGCGACAGTGACAACACATTTGCCCAGATTTTGTTCTTTGATTAAGCCCAAACCCAATAATGTGCGTGCTTTGTGGTTCACACACCTAGCTAGGTGTATTGTTTTTTGTATTGAGCCATTTATCTGTTTGGCCTTAGAAAAAATGAATCTTCCTTATATAGTCATTTTTATTTTAAACTTACTTGTATGACTCCAAAACGAAATTTTTTATTTTGAACTTAATTGTATGACCCCAAAACGAAATTTACTTTCTTCTATGGCCTTCCGTTTGTTTTTGGCGCACTTGATGGTGTTAAGTCAAGGGTAAAATGACCATTTTACCCCTGGTCAAAAAAATGCATTGTCTGTTGTACATTTGGAGTAATATTATGCAAATAAGTTTTAAAATAATGTACAGGTAAGTTTGGAGTAATATTACGCAAATAAATCTTAAAATGTACTAGTAAGTTTGGAGTAATATTACACAGATAAGTTTTAAATGTACAACAGACAAATATTTTTTTGTCAGGGGTCAAATAGTCATTTTATTCTTGAGTTAACACCATCAAATACCAAAACGGATGGAAGGCCATACAAGGAAGAAAATTTTATTTTGGGGCTATAAAAGTAAGTTCACAAAAAAAATAGGCCACGTAAGAAAGATGTATTTTTCTAGGGCTAGGTAAATATCTCTCTTTTGTATTTCGTTGTATGTAGCACACGTATGTAATATAGGATATGGTATGTATTCTCTTGCTACGGCATGCATGCATCAGGGATCAGGATGAAATCATCCGGTTATGCGCAACCGACAACTCTGGCCGGGTTTGGACTAGTGCGCCGGTTTTCGTCGCTTAAGCCTGTTGTTGCTCTTGTGTGTTTAAGCTTCTTTTCTTTCACTTCTTTTCCGTTTTTGCGGTAACCCCCATTTACCACGGTTGGTGATGCTTTTTCTAGCTCTTTAGTTTAAAATAAGACTACGGTAGCGCTGGCGCTCGGACGTCCCTCGCCATCGGACGCCCTCCCGCCTGCCTCTCCCGCGGCAGCGCTCCCGCTGCCTCCTCCCGCGGCGCGCGTCCGGCGCCCCCCCCCCGCCGCCAGCCACCGCCCGCCGCCGCCGGCGCCCTTCCTCTCCCCCGCCACCTCCTTCTCCAGCTCCGGCGACCTCGCCCCCGCCCGAGACCTGGCCGCCGCTGCCCCCCCGCCCCGGCTGCCCCTAAGCCGCCCGCTGCAGCCCACCGCCTGGCTTCCCTTCCTCCCCCGCCCGGCCGGACAATCCTGATCCACCGGAGGTGAGGGAAAAGAAGGCTTCGCCCGGCGTCATGTCATAGCACGCGCGGGGGCCGCCATGGCCGGCCCTTGAGCTTCGGCGGGCGGTGGCGCTGGGGGAGGAGCGGCCGAAGGGAGGTGGAAGACGACCGCGCGACGCAGGGCGCGGGTGGGCCGTCGAGTGGGCCTTCGACACGCGTCCCGACGCGTGGCGGACGGCCGAGCCGTATCATTACCGATAAGACTAATTTCTCTTAATGAAAAACGAGCTCCAAGGCAGGTCGAGAAAATGAAAACACAACAGCACTATAGCAGCGATTGACGGGACTCCTTCAGGCCCAGACCGATATCTTCTGTGGTACGGTCTCTTCGGCCCAATGACTAGGGCTGACCGGACGTCAATATGGACCGGGCCGTCTAGGACCTAGACGAAACCGCTGGCACTTTTTTTTTTGAAAAGTTTTGTTTTTATTGTTTCATAAACATATTACAAACATGTTACAGATATAGGGATCTTGTTACCCCAATCAGTGTGTAGTAGCACATGCTTGATATTACAAGTTGGATGATGAGCAAGTGCTTGACAAGAAAATAGACATGTATTTGGAAGACTTGCTCGCCTTGCCCTTTTTGCTAGGCTATCAGCTATTTTATTTGTCTCTCTAGAGATCTTGATTACTGCATAGTTTCTTGCTTGTCTGATTTCCTGTATTTCAGCAATGATATGACGTATAGACCAATGTCCTGGATGAGTGCGTGGCTATCCAGCAAGGACAGCAGAGGCCAACACTTGGTTGTCCGTCAATAGAGTCACGTCCTACAAGTTAAGAGATGCAGCCAGCTTGGCACCAAAAAGGAGGGCATGAGCTTCAGCCTCCAATGGTTCCAAGAACTGTGGGATTACTACCTAAAAGAAGGAAGCATGAGAAGTATTTCTAGCAGATTGGGTCAAAATAAAGACTCCAATGCCTGTTTGGTTTGTTGCATTACAACTATTTTTATTAACTCTCATCTAGGTACAGCTGTAGAATCTGTTCATACACACGCACGCCCACTCAACGCACACACACAACCCACACCACCCGTGTACAAATAAACCTACAACTACATTCAGATCTAAAGACCGCGTCCTTCTTGAGATCACCGAAATTCTCTGATTTCGTAGGCGACGGGCACGTCACGATCCCATTGTGGCTCCACGCATGAGAGGCAAACGCTTGAAACTAGTCCAAGTGGAGACTGTTTATTTTTGGGAGTAAAATCCCGGTGAGGGACGCGAGTCCAATTTTGGGAACCGAACTCGCGCCGGCAGCCTGCCCAACTGCAGCGCTTGCCACCCGAGCTAGGCTCGGTCCTCTGCTGCATTACAACTTTGAGTATGAGTAGAGGCATCACAGAAAATTCTAGGAGCCTCTTGAACCTGCAAAGTAGTGAAATGAGTAGCACCTGCAATTGTAGGAGTTGAAGTAGCATGTGAAGTGGGTTCAAACGTAGTGTCATCTCCAATTGCTAGAGTATATGCCCTATCAATTTCCTTAGCTTCATGCAACACCCTTGTAACCGTCCAATTTGAGTTGTTGAGTCTGTGGTCATTACGGGCTTTCCACAAACACCACATTATAGAAAACACCATACCTACAGTAGCTTGAGATGGTCCGTGTTGCAAGATAGCAGCAATCTGGGAGTGGAGTCCATGACCTGTTTGTGGTAGGCCATCAGCTTTAAGACCAATGGGTGAAGCGAACCAAACCTCCCTAGCAAAGCTGCAACCAAAAAATAGATGTTTGTCGTCCTCACGCGACCCACAACGAGAGCATTTATCATCAATAGCAGGAATAATCCTATGGATCCTGCAAGCTGTCCCAAGTGCAAGTCTAAGAAGTCTCCAAGCAAAAGTTTTGACTCTTGGTTGAATGGTTTTGTCTGCCCAACCAAGCTTTAGAATCTGCAACACCTGCATAGGAATGTTAGGAGGATTGTTTGATGCCGCCTCAACTGCTAGCATCTTGTAGGCACTTTTTGACGAGCATATGCCATTAGGGGCTGGTTTCCAGCATAAAATATCCAGCTCGTCTCCCTCCATGATCGGTATCTGCAAAAGAACCTGCAAGGTTTCTTGACCAAAGAGAGTTGCAATTTTATTTTCATCCCACTTTTTGCAGTTCGGGAGCCAAAGATCTGAGACTATCTCTGAAACTTGGTATTCAGATTGTTCTAAATTTAAGCGATTATGCATCTACCTCCAAATGGGAGACCACGGTTGATTCCAGATAGAGGTATTTCCTTTAACAAATTGAATGACAATGTTGAGCTCAAGATGGTGCCTAATGTTTAGGATAGAAGACCAAAAGGTAGATTTTGGAACATAAGAAGGCACAGTCCAAAAAGAGGCATACGGGAAATATTTTGCTTTAATGATTTTTGCAACAATAGAATCTGATTCCTTGACTATTCTCCAAGCTGTGTTAATGAGCATACCTTTGTTTACTAACTCCAACTTTCTGATTCCCAAACCACCATCTTTTTTTGGTTTACATATTGTCTCCCATGACCTGTAGTGAATGGGCTTCTTTTGTTGCTCTTTTTGTACACCTTGCCACCAAAAGTTCCTGATAACAGATGTGAGCTTTGCCAAGAATTTCTTAGAGAATAAAATGTTAGCCATATAATAAATTGGGATTGAAGCAAATACTGATTGGATCAAAGTTAATCTTCTAGCATGGTTGAGAGTATTAGCCTTCGTGAGAGTGAGTCTAGATTTGAATTTCTGGTAAATAAAATCATAGACTTTGCTTTTATTTCTATGGCTAACAAGCAAAGGATGGCCTAGGTGCATGGAATTTTGGTTAAAATCAGTCACAGGAAAGATAGCTTTGATTTGAGCCCTAACATCATGGCAAACCTTTTTTGCTAAAAAGGATAGACGACTTGGACCAGTTTGGAGTTTGACCTGACATGGCACAAAAATTTTGAAGAACATTATTTATAGAATTTATCTCCCGCAAATCAGCCTTGCCACATATGATTAGATCATCAGCAAAGAGAATAGAGTGAATAGGTGGACATCCTAGACCCAAAATGATGCCTGTAAGGTCCGCGTTGTCTAGCGCTTCCTGCAATCTTAAAGATAACTCATTTACAGCAAGGACAAAAAGGTAAGGTGATAGAGGACAACCCTGTCTAATTCCTCTTGTTGCCCGGAAGCTTCCGTAAGATTCTTCATTGACATTAACTGAGAAACACGTCGATGAGATGCAGGCATACACAAGCTTGATAAAGTGACCATGATATCCTTTACGTGATTACGTCGCAAAGCTTGAAGAATAAAAGACCATTCAATTCTATCAAAAGCTTTAGCTAAATTAATTTTCAACATAAAAGCATGCTGGTTAAATGAATTAAGATTAAAAAGAGTGCACAATCTCTTGAGCAATAATAATGTTGTCAGTTATTCTTCTCCCTTGAATGAAAGCATGCTGTGATTGGTGAATATAATCTGGAAGTTCATCTTTTAGTCTATTTGCTAGAGATTTTGCAATGATCCGATAAGCTACATTAGTGAGACTGATGGGTCTAAAATCAGTTACCAAATTTGCATGTATCTTTTTTGGAATAAGAACAATTTTAGTTGCATTAAGAGGAGAAGGTAAGTTACCAGTATGATAAAAGTTTGTGAACAAATTATAAACACTACTAGAAACTTGAAATTCCCGACCAACGTCGGGCAAAACTGGAATTACTCTGTCGAGCTAGCCCTGACGGTATTTTTATTTTCCCTGACGGTAAGTGCACCGTAAGAAATTTTATAGCGATATTTTTATTTTTTATGACCATACGTACATTTTTATGTATTTTTCCTGACGGTAGGGTACCGTGAGGGAATTTCAAGTTTCCAGTAGTGAAACGTCATGGTTGATCCAATGCCAAGCAGCTCTGTAGAAAGCTACATTGAAACCATCTAGCTCTGGTGCAGCATTTAGTCTCATATCCTTTAAAATCTGCAGACACTCATCACTACTTGGCACTGAGTTGGTAAATTCATTAGTTATGGTACCTTCAAAATTAAAATTAAAATCTACCCTTGGAATAGACGATGTAAAAAGGTTAGTAAAATAATTGATGAACTCATTTGCAATATCCAAAGGGCTAGAGACCATATGGTATTATGTTCTTTTTGGATAAAAAGGATTCTATTTTTTTGTCGCCTCCTTGTACAGGTTTGCTGAAAGAACCTTGTGTTCCTATCACCTTTAGTCGCCCAATGTTTTTTTTGATATTTGTCTGTAATGGTCAGTGATTTTATCTAGGATCATATTATGCTGTTGAATTAAACTCACCTCCTTAGCATGATCTATAAGATGAGGAGGTGCTTGTTGCAGAATAGAAAGGTTATTTTCAATATCACAAAGCTGCTGGTCGAGAGGTTTTTTCTTTCTTATCCATTTTTTAATGGTGTAAGCTAGCTCTCTGGTACGCAAGTGGAAAGACTTACCATCTGTTTGGGTCCAAGCTTGCAAAGCTGTCTCATGAAAATCATCTTCAGTTAACCACCAATTCTGAAATTTAAATCTTTTCCTCGGTTTGCGATGATTTGGGTTCATAATAGCCAAAATCCGAGCATGATCACTATATAACATAGGCAAATGATAAACAATGGTAGAAGGATAAACTTGACACCACTCGGCATCACCAAGGCATCTGTCCAAACGCTCAAAAGTAGGATTAGTAGTGAAACGTTTGTTAGTCCAAGTATAAGCAGGACCACTATATCCGAGATCCATCAGACCACATTGCTTGATAAGAGAACAAAAGTTATCAATTCGGGAAAGTGAAGGAGGTGAATTGCCCCATTTTTCTTTTGGATGCATGATATTATTTAGATCACCCATACATAAAGTGGGCTTATCTTGATTCTGCATAAGAAATGATAAGATATCATTCCAAATAGAATTTGTCTTTTTATGATGTGGATCGCCATATACACACACCAGGTTAAATGTAGGAGCATTTGATTTTTGTTTAACAAAAGCTAGAACATAATAGTGGCTATAAGAGACAATATCAACATCCACATCATCACTCCACATGACCCAAAGACCACCAGAGAGGCCTGTAGCAGGAACTACAAAACTATTACACATATGGAAATGGTTTGTTAAATCATCAGCAGTAACACGAGAACTCCTAGTCTCCGAAATGAATGTTACCTGAGCATGTGTTGAAGATATGAGCCGAGCAAGATGTTGCATTTTTTTGCTTCGGAGACTTCTGCCAGAGCCTCTGCAATTCCAGCTGAGTAAGCTCATATTTTTGCACTGCACTATCGGAAGGCAACTGAATTAAAATCGTCAGGTGAATTAGTCTGCAGGTAATAGGCATTAGCTCGCGGCAAGGGGCGATCCCTGCGGCGTTTGCTCTGCTACAACCTGCCTAGAGCAAGCGCGACGACCTGCCGGTGCCGGGCGGACGGAGGCCGATGTATGGCAGCTGTCCGCCTGGCCGGCTTGATTGCCTGCTGCTAGTTGCTACGAGACGAAAACAGCAAAACACGGAAAAGACAATTGCTCAGCGAGACGAAAAAGCAAAGTACTGTGAATCCTATTGCAGGCAGCTCGATCTGCTTGGAGCTTGCCGCTATAGTGGATTAGCCGCGACGTCAGCAACGACTTTGGTTTTTTCGGGACCACGGCCGAGATCCGAACTACAGCTTGGCCGCTGAGGCGATGGATCCAGGCTTCTTCGCCAGGAGCAGCTCTCGTCCACCCGAAAAAGCGCCGGATTGAGTCGATTTCAGGTTGGATTTGAAGATGGATGTGGGAGAGATATGGATTTAATGGAGGATTCGATGGATTTGGTGGAGGATTCGGTGGATTCGACGGAGGATTTGGTGGAGAGAAACCACTTGCCTGCCTCCGCCGCTCCGTGGTCGCGGCGGCGCTTGGCTGCACTGAACTCACACCCCTGCCGCCTGCGGGGATCTATCTATCGATCGCAGTCCCGAGGGAAGGAATCGATGGCCTTGCACTGGATCCATTTTGGTTGTTCATTTCGTTTCGACAGTCGGCATAAGCTCAAATTATACTTTGGTCTCTTGAATTAGATCTCTGTGGGCTAACATCCTCTCCGCAGCCTACGCCTTCCGCTCGCCTGCCTGCTGATTAATCCTGCCGTAAGTCTAGCTAATTTTGCACCTCAATTTTCTAACCCTGTCACTGCTCGAGAGTGTTTGAGTTACCTCGTTTTTCTTGCCAGCTTATGAAGGAATCATCTTCCCTCAACAAATTGAAGGAATTATCTGTCTTTTTAAGAGATTTGTTAACTTTTCTCCTATAACGGTCGATCTTAATTATTTTTTTCGTCTCCTGCAATCCAAAGTAGCTAGCATAAATACAATAGTATGATTTTTCAGTTGTAGTTGTTAGGTCAGCCAATGTGGAAGGGTGATATCCCTGCCGCCAACTCTGATCCGTTGTGCCTTAGTGGACTCCCTAGTGGAGAATTACCAAGACAGTAAATGGCTTGCCCTAGAGAAGGCATTATTAGTTGGAGGATGAAAGTGTGGATCCAATCGTCCTTACCTTTATTGTATTCTGAGGACATTACAGGAAATTTCTCTGATAAACAACTAATCGACAGAGGTGTTGTTATTAAAGGAAATTCGACAGAGGTGTTGGTATCAAAAAAAAAAAAAAAAAAAGACGTTTGAGTCTTTCAGACAAGGAAACAAGAAAGAAAAGAGACTACTTCCCTTGTCTAAACGTCAAATAAATACTATGACTGAACGTAGTAGTTAGAACGAAGGGGAATACATTTGTCCCACGAAGCAGGCAGAACCTGCTACTCTTTGTTTTCTAAAAAGAAAAACCTGCTCTTTGATGAAAGCAAACAAATTAGTATTGCCATAAACGCAAGAAGCAACCAGATCGGCTATACTCATCAACCTGCAGATATGACCTGCAGATATGCACACTTGTAAGTTTGGAGTTAGGACTCGACCAATTTAACATATATAAATGGCTCTGCAGATAAACGCAAGAAGCAACCATGTGCTGCACGCTAGCTTGTTTGTAGTACCCGAGGCCAGTTGTATTTCTTTGTACGAGATATATGTATATAGTACATTTATTGGATTCGTCGTCCTTATCGAACTAAGGTTTTTTATAGGGATATAGCTAGGGTTTTGTGTCCCTGAGCTCTCTGGATGGGAGGATACAATTTTATACTCCCATCGATATATAGGAGTACTTAATTTATTGAAGATAACATCGGATGCCCTTGTGCCTACTGCTATTGCGTATGTACGTACGTTGATCTGATTTCGGAGAACGAGTACATGGCAGGCAAGTGGCATTACAAAAGTTGCAGCGCAACACACCCTACGTGTTATTTCCGGCTGGCGCCAACCAGGTTCAAGACTGTTGTCGCTCTGATCGATGTCCCTCAAGTGTTCCTGCTCTGCTCGAGACAATCAAAAGTTGGCAGCTCCTGCCTCCTTGTTTCTTTTCTTTTCCATTTAGTACTCTACTCCTATCAACCTACTAATACACCAACTTTTTTTTTTCTAAATTCACCCATAAAAACATCCCCCACTGAGGAGCTCCCTCTCCATCCACCCCAAAAAATATACCCAACAATTTAATACTATCAAAATCAACTGACCAGATTGATTATAATCATTCTCTCTCCTTACTCACCCACGCACGGACGGCCTAGATTGTGTGTATAGTCCTTCTCCCTCACTCCGCAACCCAACCGCGGCGTCCTCATCCCGTGACCGTCCCGCGGCATTCGCAAAGCCGCGGCATGCCTACCCCGTGATTGACGTAAGTCAACCTACTAATACATTAACTTTTTTTTTCTAAGTCCACTCATAAAAACATCCCCCACTGAGGAGCTCCCCTCCATCCTCCCCAAAAAATGTACCCAATAATCTAATATTATCAAAATCAACTGACCAGATTGATTCTAATTATTCTCTCTCCTTACTCACCCATGCACGGATGGCCTAGATTGCGTGTATGGTCCTCCTCCCTCACTCCGCAACCCAACCGCGGCGTCCTCATCCCGCGGCATTCGCAAAGCCGCGGCATGCCTACCCCGTGACGTCGATCCAAGGCAACATCCGACCAGCGGCGGCTTCAACCGGTGGATCCGCCGCGAGACCGTCGGCGTCTTTGGAGGCGGCAGTGGATCCGCGCACGCCGCCGACCGTCGGCGTCTTTGGAGACGCCGGCATCATCGGGTGGATCCGCATGATGCCCATGGCATTGCGGCGAGGCGCTGTAGCATCACGATCCGAACACAATCGCGAACGAGGGCTGCACGCGGTCTCCAGGCGCTGTAGCATCAGTGTGACAAGGGCGTCGACGCCGGTGCACACATCCGAGCGAGCCCCGTCAACACAATCGCGACGGAGCTGTCCAGGCGCTGCACGCGGTGTCGTCCGTCAGGTACCTGTCCGGCAAGAAGTAGTACGAGCCTAAATGCCTACTTGTACACCTACGAAAGATGCGTACATGTGTTTGCTAATTTTTATTCCTTCTATCAGATTACTTCTTTTTATATAAAAATTCCTAGCTTCTACAATTGATCCAGGTTGCCGGCGGCAGCGGCAGGGAAGCGGCAACGCGGGGTGGACAAGGCGTGGCTCCACGGTTTGGCTTGTGCCTGGCCGGCTAAACGCATCTCCGTGTCAACCGCCGATGTCCACTCCCTGCCGCTGGATGCTAATAAGCATCAATCGCGACAGATAACTCACGTGGAGGGCTTCACCGAGACGAACCTTGAACTCCCGATGGAGCCGCTCTGTCGTTTGTTCTCTTGCTGAGCCTGCCTTAGCTGTCGTACGCCTTCTGCAGCTGGTAAGTGCCTGCACGTTCACGTTCTTTTCTTCTGCGTCTATTCTACACGTGATTGTAAACTAAATATTAATTTGATTAATACGTACACAACTTTAGGTCACAATACAACCTTTCCAACCCTCTTAAACTGCTTTTTTCTTATGTCTCATCTTCCAGAGGTATTGCTAGCACTAGCAGTGCATCTTATACTTTCTACAAATCATGCTTTTGCTTTCCTAACTTTTGAAGCAAGCCATGGAGAAAATTTTTTTTAACGGGCCATGGAGAATTTTTGGGCGCAAGAACAGCAAGGAACAGTCACCAAGCCTTCTTTTTTATGGTGACTAATGGCCATTTATCTTGCTCTATATTTTGAGCACTATTGAAGTGAATCTACCAAGTTTATTAATGCCATGCTGAATTCCCTTTTATCATCTTTTCAGGATAAAAATTGTGGGATGATTACCGTGGGAGGAGCCATGCAAGGGGCCAGAACCAGGATAGAAAACATGGACCGGGACAGAAAACATGAAAGACATCAGAGGTATGCACCTCATAAACTGCACTGTTTTCATTTACCCAAATTATTGTTGAATTATCCATAGTGCATTTTTAATTGGGTGTCTAGCATCAATATTGCTTCTGTGAACATAAGAATTGTATCATCAAGGTAAAAAGAATAGAATTCATTAGTTTGTGAATTTGTGATCCTTTCATTCATTGGTCTATTTTTTAGTTTAGTAATTTATTTTATGATTTTTTTTAATGTCATTGTAGCGTTAGCACGGACAATATACTAGTAGTATATAAGAATAGGAGTACACTACTACGTGTGTTGCATGCCCCCCGTGGTGGAATATAATGGTAGGATTTCATTTCATTCGAAGCTTTGTTGTGGCCTAACAATCTCTTAGCAGCAATGTGCGGGCCACGATATCATGAGGGGCGGCCTCCTTCGCACGCATAGGGGTCGGAGGAGAGGAGATCATCACGCGGCTTACCTTCTCAACTCTCACTACCATTTATGTTAACTCCTACCAGGTGGTTTCATCCTACTTTTTAGCCAAAAAAATCCAATAAATACTTTATGAGGTTTTGAACCATGAAAAAAATTAATGTCTCTAGGTTTCCATGAAAAGATGTTAAGTTTCTAAAATTTCCAAAACAAATACTAGAGATGTACCCACACACAAACAAAATATTTAGAGCTCGTGAAAGGTATTTACATTTTTTTATAGATAATGGATAATATATATCCGGCTTCATCTATCAACTGATAGAATTAGGTCAATTATTACAACGTTTCGCTCAAAGGCACACACATAGACTTCAAAATCAACACTTTTGCCGCCAGCGACATGGAAAATCGAAACAAAATAAAGTTTTAGACTAAACATAACCAAGACGTCTTGTAGATTTACATGCTTTCAAAACTTTGATTTAGATATAGAAACTTCAAAAATATCTAGGAAAATCTGAAAATTTTCAAGACTTTCTAATTGGAGCTTTACTATTGTACTCTCATTAATTACCTCATAGGAGGTAAGAGTAGGCTTTGTCCTTCATCATGCTGTTAGCAAAATTGCCATACGGAATGTGTGTATCTTGATATCAATGCTATAATACGTCTAATTGTTCTTTTTGCCATTCCTTGGAAACCATTAATCACCTCTTTTTTGATTGTTGTCATGCTAAATTTCTGTGGCGTGCTGTACACTTACTGTTTGGTTTAGCTCCTCCACTTGACTTCCAGAATTTATTTTCTACGTGGTCTAAGGGAGGTGGTAAATCTCGTGAGGCATTATTATTAACTGCTGCATCTGCTCTATGCTGGACAATATGGATAACAAGGAATGAAGTGGTTTTTGATAAATGCAGACCGAAATCTTTTTTGCAGGTTCTATTCAGGGGCACTCACTGGCTTCGGCAATGGGCAAGACTGCAGCGGCATGAGGATATACTGGAGCAGCTCGTACATGCTGCCCAGTTGTTGGAGACATCTGCCCTCGCATTCTTCGGCTCCAATGGATGGCTCTCTAATAGATTTATCGGTCATGTTTAGTCAAAACTCTCTCTTCGAACTTGTTATTTCGCCTTCATGGTCCAACGTTCTGGAACGTTGGTTTTTCTGTCCAGTGTGTGAACATTGTAATCGTGACCTTTGTAATAATTGGCCTGATTCTACCTTCGGTAGATGAAGCCGATATATAATATCCATTATCTAAAAAAATGTCTTTTTTCCTCCTAAAAAACTAGTCATGCGAAAGGACCCAATTGTGCCTTGGCAACCGAAATGGACGATCAATCAAACACAAAGGACTTTCGGCACTGCCGCGTATCGTCTCCCCGCCGAGCCGGAATCCGTATGGACGAACGCCGTCCGCTCGACCCGTACGCCTTCTCGGCCTTCGCCACCGTCCCCAGGCTCAGAGGCTTGCCCAGCCGACACGCTCCGCCCCGCGACGCTTCCCTGCTTCTGCCCGACGTTTGTCTGCCGCCCGACGCACCGGCGCCAACACTGCTGCACCACGTGGCCCCAGCCAGCCAGCCCAGCAGGGCACCACCGGCCAGAACAAGTTAAGCAAGTAGCCAACGGCTAGAGGGACGAAACGCCAGCAGGCGATCCTCCGTATGGCGTTCAGTTCAGCGGGGTTTAGGCCGTACAGCGTTCGATTCGGTTCCAAGCACTGCAACGTAAAAACTTAACCGTGACCTTTAGAAATAGGTCTTCAAGGTGGGCAGTTTTCATTAACTGAGACGGTTACAAATAACCGCATCGCAAAATCGATTAACCGAGGCGGGCACCTTAAAATATCCGCCTCGGTTAATATCGATTAACTGTTTCCCTCCAAAAAATATCGATTAACCGAGGTGGTTGTTCTAACATAAACGCGGGCACACTATAAGGCCCGTCTCGAATAATACTAGCCCATCTCTGAGCCCGCACAGCCCATGTTGTCTGAAAGTGCGCTCAGCATATATAAGATGAATCTAATCCTAACTCCCTCACTCCCCATCACTCCGCCGGCTGCCCCCAGCCCCGACTCCCTCATTCCCCTTCCCACATCAGCCCTTCTCTCTCCTCATCCCTCCGCCACGCGAGGACAACACCCCACAGCAGGAGCGGCGAGCCCTCTTCCCTCCGCACCGGCCCCTCTCTCTCCCCACAGCAGTGGCCTCCCTCGGCGCGCGGTGTCTCAGCCGGTGCGGGCAGATAGCGAGGAGGCCTCGGCGTCGGCGGGCGGCGTGGTGGAGCCTCGCGCGGCGGCACGGCACGGCACGACGGAGTCTCGTGGCTTTGGCGGATGGGCAGCGCGGGCGTGGCCCTCCTCCCCCCCGAGCTCCTCCACCGGGCGGCACGGCCCTTTCCCTTCCTCACGCGGCCCTCTCCGGTGCGGGCGACGCGACCCAAAGACGGGCGGCGCAGATCTCCCCCAGCGGCTCCTCCCCAAACCTACCAGCGGTGCTGGATGTGGATCCTCCGGCGGCGGCGCTGTCGGATCCGGCAGGCACGGCGGCGGCAGCTCGTGGATGGTCTCGGCGGGCCTGTGGATGGGCTCGGCGGGCTTATCCACGGGTTTCCTGTTTTTTTTTTTTTTTATGCAATTAACCGAGGCGGGCAAACAACCGCCTCAGAAAAAGTCGTATTTACTGTGATCTCACGTCTAAGGCGGTTGAGAAAACCGACTCGGTTAATCAATTTTGATCGGTAAATCTTTTATGCAGTAGTGAGGTATACAATTTTTTTATTTTTGTTTTTTGATTGAGAATGTGTTCCAGGTATTTCAATTTTGCCTAGAGGCAATTGTGTCCTTTGGCATGGCTGTTTTTAGGAGAAGAGGAGAAAAAAAAGAGGTATTATTAATTTATTATATGTGCACACGTACGTTCTGTATAACAATTCTGCTAACCTCATGATTATTAGAAACTAGATGAAATCTCCGCGCGTTGCTGCGGGTCGTCAAGTGGAAATATATATGGACCCCTACTACTATACCTGAGGGTCATCCCCCCCTCAAAATTTTAGGAGTTTTCCTTCATAAAATTATGCATGTTTTGGAGGATCACATATATGTGATATGCAGTTTTGCTAGGTTTTTGCTTACAAACAGGGTTTTTGCTTAGAAACGATTTAAATTTTTACAAAAAAAAGTTATCGAAATATATCCATATAGGGTCTTGTTTTGAAGAGTTTATTGCGAGGAACAACATGGTGCAATTAGATTTTAATTACGATACTTGGTTTAGGTGCTACGACTTTTTTTTTCTATTTCAAAAGAAATAGCTAGTGGGAGATAAATGAGCCTTAGTGGGGGTAACTCCTTTGATGATGTCAACTGATATTACTTTTTGAAGAATGTAGCAATCTAATTGGAGGGAACCCTTTAGTGGGGCTTAGCTTTATAGGAGTATAGGATAGTAAATTCTGTGGAGCCCAAAATTTAGCATGGCAGAACTTTCTCGGGTGAATATGGGAGCATAGGACAACCAAACCCAAAAGCACAGTGAAAGCAAGCACAGCATGTTTATGGAGCAATTTGTAGTACTCATTCAAACTGTAGTACAAAGAAAAGTCATGTATGTGTGGTGTCGAAGATTTTTCAATCTGTACAAACAAATGTAACTGTGATATATCCAAAAATAAGAATTGACGTTTCCGTTTTTCAGACAAGGAAACAAGAAAGAAAAGAGAGTGGCTACCTGGAGCAACCGTGAGAAGCTACACCCCTCCCAATGGACCGAGGCAAGGGATGTGGAGGACATTGGTTTCCTATCGATTAGACGGTGAAACCAAAATGGCACACAATGGCACACACCTTTAGGCGATCCTGACCTTATCCTTATGGACCATCTAAAACCAAACAACCGCGGCGGTGAGTGTACGGCGGCTCAGCTGCTTTCAAGAATAAAGGATGATTGCCTTGCATGGGCTAGTGCTTGGGGAAGGGTTTTGAGACCCCTTACTGTTTCAACCATGTTAGGGAGTAATTAGCTGGGCCTTTTAAGCCCCCTGCAGTTGTCTGCTACGGGCGGCTGTGCTCTGTTAGCATAAACCACGTCATATATGTGCATGGCGTGTGTGTCAGGTCGAGTCGTCAATGGTACACATGTTCGAGCTCGCATTGGAGTCCATTGACCGGGTCGAGTTCTTCTTATGCGTGACGTGATGACGCAAGCTGATCCGTGATAGGTTGTGCATGTGTTGCACGTCACTAGGCTAATTAGCTATTTTTAGAAATTGCATTTGTTGCAGCTTGTAGCGGTGGAATAGGAACTGCTTGCATGCATAAGTAATGGAGGATGTTGGCTGGAACCGAAGGTGATGACTAGGAGTGCAAGAATGAGTGGCTCATGTACTCGCACTAGAGATCATGGATGCATGTGTGCGTATGAAGACAAGGCCAAGCAGTTGCTGCTCATGCATGTAAGCCAGGCTTCTTATAGCCATGTGTATTCGTTGTGTGAATCATTCCGAGTCATGCTTTGATTAATAGAAGCCGAGATACTGGCATTTGTCGCTGCGGCATTCGTCGCCGGCAAGTCTATCTGTCTATTGTTCATCTTCTACCCCAAGTTATTAGGACCGGACCGGAGATCGAACCGGCGAGGCCGTCGGTTCAATGGTTCATTGGTCCAACCGTTTAGAACCGGTTGAACCGCCGGTTCAATTATTTTGAACCGGTTAAATCGAACCGGCAACAAATACTTTGAACCGGTGAAATATAATGATATATAATAGATAATTAGCACCATATTCTTGATCATATATACAAGTAAAATGGTAGGAAAAACGATTATATAGCATGCTTCCCATTAATCTACCCACAAATACACAACACACACTGTAAGATATTGGTGGTCTAGAGTTGTTTTACTAGATACGTAAAAAATGTATATAAAAATATAATATATGGAGCAATAACAAATTGGTGCAAAAATTACCAGAATAGTAATTTAAATATTTACCGTTGCAAAATAATTACAAATACTAAAATAGAGTGCACCATTGCTAAGAGGTCCTTGAGATAATCAAAATAGTATATTATTTGTTTATTTTGAAGCTCATCTAAAAAAGTTATGCAATTTTTTAAAAAAATTTATAAAAGGCAAAGACGTCAACTAACGTCATCAGCCATCTCTAGCAAAAGTCAACAAACCAGGAGCAGCTGGCAGCCCACCGCGCATGCAACTTTCAAATTCCAAAGTGAAACAGTAGCCAGCGGGTCCACCAGTGCCACGCGCTGGCGCGCTGCACAGCTGAATTGCAGTAGCAGGCACAGACCGGGGCGGTTCGCCAGAACCGGCCGGTTCACCGGTTCTGTAAAAAACCGGCCGGTTCAACCGGTTTTTACCGGTTCGATTGCATGGGCGGTCTTTTAAGCGAACCGAACCGCTGTAGTCTGGTTCGGTCTTTTACCCGTCGGACCGCCGGTCCGGTCCGGTTCGAATAACTAGGCTTCTACCTCTGTCTATTGAGAGTTAGAGTGGCTCGGTTCTAACAATTGGTATCAGAACCAGTTTGTCGTGGGAGTAGTTCCCCTCGTCGGAGGCGTGGCGGCGTTTGTTGGCTGCTACAATGTGATGAAGCTCGGGGCCGTGTGTCAGCCTGTGGAGGTGCGATGTACTGCAAGCTATTGATTGGTGAGGCAAAGCTGGAGCAGCGGCATGTGTCGCTGGAGCCGGAGAATGCGGGGTGTGTTGCCGGAGCCAGAGAAAGCGCGTGTGTCGCCGAAGCTGGAGAATGGGGCGTGTGTCGCCGGGGCCGCAGAAGACGGTGTGTGGCGCCGGAGGACAAGAAGACCTTGTGTGTCACTGGGGAAGAAGCCAAGGAAGGAGGAGGCGTTGTTTGGCAACGTCGCCGATGAACTAATGCTCCTGTGTGGCGGGATGCACGGTGATGTCGTGGTTGAGGGGGAGATTGTTAACCACGTCATATATGTGCATGGCTTGTGTGTCAGGTCGAGTCGTTAATGGTGCGCGTGTCCAAGCTCGCGTTGGAGTCCATTGACCGGGTCGAGTTCGTCTTGTGCGTGACGTGATGACGCTAGTTGATCAGTGATAGGTTGTGCATGTGTTGCACGTCACTAGGCTAATTAGCTATTTTTAGAAGTTGCATTTGTTGCAGCTTGTAGCGGTGGAATAGGAACTGCTTGCATGTATAAGTAGTGGAGGACGTTGGCTGCAACGGAAGGTGATGACTAAGAGTGCAAGAGTAGCTCATGTACTCGCACTAGAGATTGTGGATGCGTGTCTGCACATGAAGACCCGGCCAAGCAGTTGCTGCTCATGCATGTAAGCCAGGCTTCTTATAGCCGGTTGTATGCGTTGTGTGAGTCGTCGTTCCAAGTCATGCTTTAATTAATAGAAGCCAAGATACTAGTGTTTGTCGCCACGGCGTTCGTCACCGGCAAGTATATCTTTCTATTCTTCATCTTCTACCTCTGTCTATCGAGAGTTAGAGTGACTCGGTTCCAACATGCTCCTCGCGTAATTGCTGTAATTATCTGTTCTCCTTATTAATTTAAAGCCAGGCAACTGGATCTTTTTTTTAAAAAAAAGAAAGAAAGAAAAGAGACTACTCCCCTTGCCTAAACGTCAAATAAATAGATGAATGTAGTAGCTAGAAAAAAGGTGGAACATTTGTCTCAAGAAGCAGGCAGAAGCTACTCTTTGTTTGCTAAAAATAAACCTGTTCTTTTCTGAAAGCAAACAAACTAAATTAGTATATTGCCATAAACGCAAGAAGCAAACGCAACCAGGTCGGCTATGGCCTGTCTGGATACAGCACCTAAAGTTTAGACCTAAGGATCAAACATGTGAACTCAAAGTGAACTAAACTTTAGTTTTCACCCCAACTAGCCATTAGTCCATTAGTTGATAAATATGGACTAAAGTGAACTAAAAGATGTTCTCACGAGACTATGACATATAATCTTTTCATTTTTAGCTCACTTTTACTCCATGTATCGACTATGTCATAGAATCTTTTCACTTTTAGCTCACTTTTAATCCATGTATCTAAACACACTTCTAAAAGTGCTCCAACTAAATTTTAGCTCAACTAGGCATTAACCCATCTATACTCATCATCCTGATATGCACACTTTTATGTTTGGACCTTGGAGTTAGGACTCGACCAATTTAACATGTATAAATGGCTCTGCAGATAAACGCAAGAAGCAACCATGTGCTGTACGCTAGCTTGTTTGTAGTAACCGAGGCCAATTGATTTTGAAAAAGCATATGATAAGGTAAATTGGAGTTTCTTACAACAAACATTGAGGATGAAAGGATTCTCACATCAATGATGTGAATGGGTGCAAAAATTCACACAAGGGGGCAATATTAATATTAAGGTGAATGATCAGTTAGGATCCTACTTCCAAACTAGAAAAGGCTTAAGGCAGGGTGATCCCATGTCGCCCATACTATTTAACATAGTGGTCGACATGCTCGCCATAATGATTGCCAGAGCAAAGGAAGCAGGGCAGGTCGAAGGGGTTATCCCTAATCTAATCCAGGATGGATTGTCTATCCTCCAGTACGCAGATGACACGGTAATCTTTATGAGCCACGATGTCGAAAATGCGGTAAATATGAAACTTTTGCTTACCATCTTTGAACAACTATCGGGGCTTAAGATTAACTTCCATAAAAGTGAAATCTTTTGTTTTGGCAAAGCAAAAGATCATGAAGACTTCTATTCGCAGCTATTTGGATGCGTTATTGGAAAATACCCCTTTCGTTACCTTGGTCTTCCCATGAATACTAGGAAACTAAACAACAAAGATTGGAAGGTAACTGAGGAGAGAATTGAAAAGAGACTTAGTGGATGGAAAGAAAAAATGCTTTCGGTAGGGGGCTGATTGGTTTTGATAAACTCGGTGCTGTCTAGCTTACCGATGTTCATGATGTCTTTTTTTTTGAACTGTCGAAGGCGTGTTAGAAAAAATAGACTGCTTTAGATCATGTTTTTACTGGCAAAATGACTAGCACAAAAGGAAATATAGATTGGCCAAATGGGAGATATTATGTCAACCCAAAGACCAGGGTGGCTTAGGCATACAAAACTTGGTTATACAAAACAAATGTTTATTAAGTAAATGGCTCTTCAAACTTTTGAATGAAGATGGTATATGGCAGAAACTTTTAAGGAACAAATACATAAAAGATAAGACTTTAGGGAGCTGTGTTAAGAAACCAACAGATTCTTATTTTTGGAAAAGTTTAATGAATGTCAAGGATACCTTTATGGACTTTGACTGGTTTAAGGTGTTAGATGGATCTCAAACTAGGTTCTGGTTTGATACTTGGTTGGGAAATAAATCTCTCAAAGACAAATTCTCCTCGTTGTTTAATATAGTAAGAAGAAAACAAGACTCTGTGGCACAGGTTTTTAGTATAACCTCACTAAATATTTCCTTTCGTCGAAATTTAGTGGGGGCGAACTTAACAGCTTCGCATAGAATTGTTGCTTCTTTATAAGATATTAACTTACTTGAGCAAAGGGATGTTTTTGTTTGGAGTCTAAATATATCTGGGTGCTTTACAGTCAAGTCCATGTATGCTGCTTTAATTAACAATGGGGTTAGAATGTCACAAGATTTATGGCAAATTAAAGTACCTATAAAAATAAAAATATTTTTGTGGTACCTAAAAAAGGGGTTATTTTAACTAAGGATAACTTAGTTAGGCGTAACTGGAATGGGGACAGGCAGTGTTGCTTCTGTCATTATCCGTAGACCATACAATATCTCTTTTTAGACTGTACTTATGATAAATACTTATGGCGTGCTATTCTTATACTTTTTAGTATTGCCCCCCCTCGAGATATAAATGACCTTTTCATTAGGTGGTCAAAGTTAGCGAACCAAAAGTATAACTCCTTGTTATTAACAGCAGCTTCCGCACTTTGTTGGGCCATTTGGTTAACAAGGAACGAGGTGGTTTTTGACAAATGAAAACCAAAAACTTTCTTGCAGGTACTCTTTAGGGGAACGCACTGGCTTCGACAGTGGGCAAGATTGCAGCGGCATGATGATCAGCGGGATCAGCTGATCCTAGTTGGACAGCACCTAGAGTCATCAGCTCTGCAGTTTTTTAGTTCAAATGGATGGTTATCTACAAGACGTCTTGGTTATGTTTAGTCTAAAACTTTATTTTGTTTTGGTTTTCCATGTCGCTGGCGGCAAAAGTGTTGATTTTGAAGTCTGTGTGTATGCCTTTGGGCGAAACGTTGTAATAATTGACCTGATTCTATCAGTTGATAGATGAAGCCGGATATATATTATCCATTATCTAAAAAAAGTTGTATTTCTTTGTACGAGATATATGTATATAGTACATTTATTTGATTCGTCGTCCTTATCGAACTAATGTTTTTTATATTAGCTAGGGTTTTGTGTCCCTGAGCTCTCTGGATGGCAACGACGGAGCTTCCCTAGGGGCGGGGTGGGGCGGCCGCCCCAGCTACCGGCGCCGTAGCATCAGACCCCCAGACCCCATCTTCTGCGTTCTTCTCCATCTCCGGCGTTCAGCAGCGGCGAGCGACGCGAGGGAACGCCGAGAGCTGGCAACGAACGACGCAAGGGCGATTTGCTGGGCCTTTTTTTGCAGCGTAGTTAGCCCAGCAAAGGCCCAACATTAGGTCCCATATTCCCCCAATTCCTCAATCCAGACCTTCCCAGCATCGCGAAGCTACGCAGCACGCGCCGGGCGCCAGTACTTCCGCCCGCCACCGCCGCTCTTCCACTCGCCGCTGGCCGCCGCCGCGCTTCGTCCGCCCCCGCCCTCCGCGGCGGCGCCAATCCCCCGACCCCAAGCCCGCCGCCCAGGAGCCTAGCTGGGCAAGCCGGCAGCCGCCCAGGAGCGCCCGCCGCTTGCCGACTCGCCGAGCAGGGCCTGCTGTGCGCTGGCTGTGCCTGGCAATGGAGGGAGGAGGAGAGAAAGAGGAGGAGCTTGCGCCAGTGCCAGGCGCTGGGGCTGGCCGTGGCCGCGGACAGGTTAGCGGCAGAGAGGCAAGGGCAGCAGCTCCTGGACTGGGCCGAGGTCGAGGTTCAAGCAGATGTGTCCCCAGGAGTGGCATTGGCAAGAACAACAAAAGAAATGGTATTGTTTTATGATTTTTCAGTTCATGAATCGTGACTCATGAGCATCTCAAATTATTAGCAAGATAATAATTAATAATAGAGTATGCTAATTTGACAAGTAATTTTTGTGCAGACTTGAAGAATTATTTTACAACTTTGAGTGTTGGGTCAAGTTCAAGTGGCAGCCGTCCAAGCACTCATGAAAGCAGCAACGCTACTGCTTCAACAGTGGGAGAAGTTGTTCAAGAAAATGAAGCTATGGAGAATGTAGCAACAGATTTAGCACACGTTGATATTGGTGTTGATGATGCACAACCACCTGAATCACAACTTCCACAGGAAGAAGATGAAGGTATCAACCTTATCACAGAATTTGACCCGCACGTCCATATTGTAGCTGATCCAGCTCTTAGAATGCCAATTGAAAGATTCCATCCTAATGTTCAATCGGATGTTAGAAGGGCTTATTTATTGAGAGGTCCGACACAACCCATTGGACATAATTTTCCTCGCAAGCGTGTTGGTAATGATTGGAGACAATTTCTCCCAAAATGGTTTAAGGAACATGATTGGTTAGAGTATAGTGTGTCCAAGGATGCAGCATTTTGCTTCTATTGTTATCTTTTTAGGCATGAGTCTGACCATGAGAGATTTGGTCATGTGGTTTTCACAAAGACAGGATTTAATGATTTTAAACATGCACATAGAGGATTTCCTGGTCATGTTGGAGGAGTTTCTAGTTGCCACAATAAAGCTAGATTATGTGCCGAAGATTTTAAGAATCAAAGAGCAAGTATTACCCATAAGATTGATGCTAATACCAAGTCTGTAGAAATGCTTTATGAGGTTCGCTTTACTGCTGCTCTAGATGTTGCAAGCTTTCTTATTGCACAGGGTCATGCTTTTCGTGGCAATGATGAATCTGCCACCTCTCTAAACAAGAGAAATTTCCTAGAAATGATTGATTGGTACAAAAATAGGAATGAGGATGTGAGGGTTGCATTTGATGAGTTATGCCAAAATAATGCCCGCATGACTTCTCCTCAGATTCAGCAAGATATTACACGGAGTTATGATGAAGAGGTCACTGAAGTAATAAAAGAAGAAATTGGGGATGGCTATTTCTCGGTTCTAATTGATGAATCCCGTGATATCTCAATAGCAGAACAAATGGCTGTGCTTGTGAGGTTAGTAATTTTTTCAGAAATGCTTTATGTTTCTAGGTGGCTTGAGAGGTTACTAATTATTTTTTAAATGCATTATGCAGATTTGTGAACAAAAAGGGAATGGTTGTGGAAAGATTTTTGGGTCTGCAACATGTCGAAGATACAACATCAAGTTCTCTAAAGAAAGCTTTGACTGAGATTCTTGCTGCCCATGGTTTACCTATTTCTAGACTGCGAGGTCAAGGATATGATGGTGCTTCAAACATGAGAGGTGAATTCAATGGTTTGCAAAAACAGATCCGTGATGAGAACCCCTATGATTTCTATGTTCATTGCTTTGCTCATCAATTACAGTTGGTTATTGTTTCTGTTGCAAGCTGTTGCTCCTCTTTTGATGATTTCTTCGACTATGTGGGTTTAATTGTCACCAGTACTAGTGCATCTTGTAAGAGGAAGGATAAATTACAAGCACAACATCTTGAAACCATTATAGCACAGTTAGAGAGTGGTGAGATTCTAAGAGGGAGGGGAAGAAATCAAATGACAAACTTGCATAGACCAGGAGATACAAGATGGGGTTCTCATTACATAACATTACTTCGTATTGAGTCAATGTGGGATTCTGTAGTCAAGGTGTTAGCCATGATTCATGAAGATGAACGTAATCCTGGCCGAGCAGGTGGTTTGGTGCACAAAATGGAAAGCTTTTCCTTTGTTTTAAATATGAAGTTGATGTTGAAAGTGTTCCGTATTACAAATGAGTTGTCTCTTCTTTTTCAAAGAAAAGACCAAAACATTGTTGAGGCTATGTCATTGCTTGTTGATGTGAAAGCACGGTTGATCAGTTTAAGAAATGAAGGCTGGGGCAGGCTTTGGCAGGTGCAGGCTTTGGAGAGGTGCAGGCTTTGGCAGGTGCTCCAGTTTGCCACCAGAATCCAAGTTGATAAGTGATTTTACTCTTTTCCCCCAGTATTCTGATTTGAATTCAATATTAAAATTAAAATTTGTAGATCAAAAGCCTCAGGTTGCCTATGAAGTTTAGAAGCCACAGAGGTTTTGCGTTTGTTGAATATGTATCCCTTTCAAAGATATCAGAGGTATATGTCCACGCCCAATGTCCTTTACTGGATACACACCTCCAATTCTGTGTGCTTTGATCTGCCTTCCTCTTAATATTCTAGCCCTTGTGCTCCTCATCCTCCCTACATTGGTGTGCTTTGCAGAACAAATATGTGCCCTTCAGACTTCAAATGCCTTAACAGAATAGCAAGTTCCTACAACTTCTCACAATCAAACTGGACCAAGCAGCAGGAATTGCGAATATAAATGATTCAACAGTATCAAGCATTTTTCTTAAAGTGTTCCACAGATGGAAGAACAAGATATGCAACTGCAAGGCTTGATGAATAATCCATGTGGCACAAAGGGTTGTTCTTCTTATAACTTTTTTTGATACAGGATGCATTTGATAATGCGTTCATGACGATGGAACTTTATTTCTCATCCCTTCAGGCCTTCACTGAATGAAAGAAAAAAAATGTTGCTTACTGGTAGGAAAAGAATGCATGTGCTATGTCCATAAAAATACAAAGTTGTTTTTTCCTGTTGCCTTGTATAGTTGATTTCAGATATCTGTGATTTGCATGCAAGAATGGTAGTTTTACCTGGTGCCTGATAGCTAGAATTCGATGGCTTAATTCTATACGTGGTATATCATGCATGTTTCATCATCGTCTTTTATGACATGCACTGGCCAAAAGCGTGGCTTGGGTAAACGTGGCTCTCCCAACTAACTTCAAAAGTCCATCCTTCCATTTCGGAACACGGTGAAATTCTAAAAATTTCGGAACACGATCCGCGTGGTCTAGGAATTTTGTTTTGCGTGCTGTTCTTGGGTGCTTTGTCTAATTGCTCTGGTATGGCCATGGCATGCGCATACCGGCGAGTGAGGCAAGCGTAGGGCTCACCGTAGGCTCATGGTGGCTAGGATGGCAGTGTGGCTGTGACAGAATCAGTGCAGTCAGAGCAGCAGTGCTGTTGTAGCCGATCGTCATTCCTGTTCCTAGCGACATATATCGAGCAACACCGTGTTATCTTATTGTACGATCTATATACTTTTAGTACAAAAATTTTACTGTCCCGTAGCAACGCACGGGCATGCTACCTAGTACGAGCTTAATCACCAAAGAAGACCCGGTATTATTATATGATGAGTAAAAATCAAATGAAGGAAAGGTAGAGGAAACTCAACTAGACAACCGGTCATGTAGTCTGTCACGATGTATTGCTTGTTCTGGTTGTCTTGCACACAAGCAACTCGCCTTTCGTTATTAAAAAACAACCTGAGTTTGCAGCTGCAGCGTACCCATCACTGACCAAATCCACGCACGACCATCGTCGTCCTCGTCATTTATTTCTCCGTGCAACCGGAAAGGTGCGGATTGCTGAGTTTGGTTAAAGTTCCTCCGTGATTGCTGATCTACCCTTCTCTCCATTAATTTAATTTTACTAATATTCTTTTCTTAAATTAATTGCTTATTAAAATAAAAATAGAAAAAAACAACAACTCGAGTTTGCAGTTGCAGCGTACCCATCGTTGACCAAATCCACGCACGGCCGTCGTCGTCGTCCTCGTCATTCCCACCTTGCTTTTCCCTTCCTTAAGCGCCCCTCATCAATACAAGACGCCGCAGTGGCGCAGCAGCAGCAGTTGCCCGCCGCCGTCTGTCAACGCCTGCGGCGCCTCTGCTCGTGCTGGCACTCTGGCAGGCAGGCAGCCCGTTGTACGCCGCTCGCTCGCGTGTACGGGCTCCACCCACAGCGAACCAAAAGTTGAGCAGGTACTTCATTTCTTCTGTACGCGTTGCAAGGCACCCAGCTCAGCTCCCTCAAATAGTACTAGCTCTTCCATTTGCCCCTGCGGTGGAAGTGGAACCTTTGCAATTCTGCATCGCCTCCGCTGCTCCGTGTCCACCGGAGCTTGGCTGCGCTAGATGAGGAATCGGATTCCCACGCACTGGATCCATTTTGGGGGTTGATTTCGACAGGAGCCATGCCAACCCACAGGTAAGCACAACTGATAATCTGAAAGCTTGCAGGGGTTGCTACGGGCAGGACGAAAGGCTTGGCATCATGTTTCAGTTCTTCTTATCGAAAAATCAGTTAAAGCCTATTGCTTCGGCAGTGTCTGTATTCCACGACTGATTGCTTTAAGGGACTGAATTCTAAATAATTTTTAGCCACTAATAATTAGCTCTCGTATCTAATTAAACCGAACCTTAGATCAGCTCGATGAGCCTGCACTTGTGCCTGTTGGGGATATATATGTCGTTTGCCCGTAGGTGGACTCTTTCAAATCTAAATTTTGAAGAAACTGAACACCATCCCATAATTAGGTTGGCTAGCAACCCGGCCGATCTGCTAATAAAAGCATCATGAGAAAAAAGTATTTCTTTTTCTCCTTGTATTTATGGCTATCGATGTCAATTATAGGGATCTCAAAAAAAAAAAAAAAAAAAAAAAAAAGAATCGTCTTAGCAAACTCATCACACATAACAACATCTAGAATGCCATCGAGAGATGTGGTGGACAACAAGGGATTGAAAGATATTAGCTTTATAGGACAAGAGTAAAGATATGTATATTTTTTAGATTGGATAAATGGATCTCTTAATCCACAATAATCTTCTCATATAAAATAGCCAGAAAGTTTTATCAGGTAGAAAATTTATTCCACATGTAATTTATAAGATCCCCATGGGATCAGAGGAGTTACCGAAACAAAAATCACGTTTTGGGCTTGCCGTTTCCAAAACTAGCTTAGCCGATTTCCGTGGGTGGCCTTAACCTTTCAGCTGTAATTTTTTCATCCGGACTCTAAATTAGGCTACCTTTATAAATTCTTTTTATCAGCTCGACGAGAGAAATATATGGTGCAGTCCATTTTTCAATTTGGAGAACTAAAAAAATCTGGCCTAGGCGGTTTAGGAAACAGCCTATTGATTTAGGGCAAAAACCTTCTGAAGTTCATAGTTCCTTCTTTCAGACTCAAAACTGGATAAAATCCATATTTGTTTTTCGATCATCTCAATGATAGGAACACAATGTTGGCGTCTATTATACATTTGACAAAGCGCAGAAATCGGTCTAGTTCTACACGAAATTTTGATATCAACCCCTTTTAATCTTTGCATGTGATTTTCTTGTTCCATCTTGGACTCCCGTGTCACTTTTTGGCTGTCAACTCTCTCCTTCCTCATTTGTTTTAGGATAAAATCCTCATTCATTTTAGGATAAAATAAGTGTTTCATTTTTATATAACAATTTCTTAAGCTCTATATTTTTCTGAAATAAAAAAAATAATATTTGAGCTTTATATTCTTATACAGAGAAAATGCAATTGTTATCTCGCTTTGCACTCTTCTGTCTTTGTGTACTGTGGTGACTTTGGGTACGTTGTACTGTTATGCGTTGTACTGTTTTGCTATCCTCTCTTGCTCAAAGGGAAATAATAGTGCACTGCTCCCTCTAGCCCATTTTATAAGGCACAAGTTATAATAACACAGTCTCCTAGATTGTACTTTTGACCATTAATTTGCTTTATGTTATATTATTTGTCCTTATAAACTTATAATCATTGGATAGTATAATTTCTTACAGATAATACTCTCTCCAGGCCTTTTTATCTGGCACATAACAGTTTTTTGATTTGGCCGATTTATTTGGCATAGTTAGGATGCCGATGCTAATTAATTACGGAGCTAGATAACGAAACGCTATAGACAACCAAGCATTGCATGTGTGAGCCCTCTAGGCCATGCAGATTTTGTTTCGGTTTTTCATCTCGAGCGAGAAAAGTGGCACAAATTGGTTTCATCGGTGTAGAAAATTACAGAGGGAAACTAAAATTAGATGGGCCGACTCTTATCGTGGTTTCGGTGACTGTATTGCCAGGCGGCACGGCTGGTAATCAATGCGGATTAATTACTTCCCGCGGTTAATTGTGCACCAGATAAAATGAATCGGAGGTAGCATCAAAGAAGTACTCCCTCCGGACCGGTTTGTTAGGCGTAATAACAAGGAATTCTCGGATACCAAGGAAGGAGAGTGTGCATGGCTGGAGGCAGTAAAACCTACGAAGCTGCAGACTAATTGGAGTCTATCCGTATTCGAATCCGAATCCGGACAAAAATATGAAAACAAATGTGATATGAGTGATATCCGTCCGTATCCGATCCGTTTTCATCCATACTTCGAGGTAACAAACATAAAAAAAAAAAACTAGAGCAATGAAATTTTCCTTTCTATATTCAGACTTCACTGGTAATAATAATAAAATGAGGAACTGCCGTGAAATTAGGCCCTGCATCGTTGCAGGGGGACAAAAACAAGCAACTGAACATATTGTCCATGCCATGTTCTTCATGGAGTTCAAATTGTCCACAGCATCTTTCACAAACTGGTGGGGACTTTTGAATGTTGCAGTAGCATCAGCCCACACCGCAGCTGTCCTTTCAACCTGTCGATGTTATCCAGAGCTGTACATTTGGAATCAGTTTTAAGGCTGTGAGAAAGCAATCTATATAGGGCACTATCGGCTATCGCCTACAAATGCCAAAAGATCATTATAGTTGAAAAAAAAACGCTGAAAGAAAAATATAGCCATAGTTTTACTAGCAGCAAGGCATCCTAAAAGCATGAAGTGCACAAGTGCATGTATAGAGCCTGAGAGAAAAAGAAGTGGTGGTCCCGGTCGACGATTGGAACTTCGCATTGAGCCCATATATAAAACGGCCCACGGCCCGACCTGCACGCTAGTCTTTGCCCAACTGCTTCATCTTCTTCCTCTGCATGACTCTCCAATTTCCCATGTGAAATCATTCTCTGCTTGTGATCTCGTGGTGTTGCCAACTATGCTCCAACACAATTAGATTTCCATTTAGGGTTTTTATGTAATTTACTATGATTTTTTAAAGATTCAATAAAAATATAAACGTAAAAGAAAAAAAAAGAAAAACCAACGAGGGAAACAGCCATGAATAAGTGGCCTGTTTTGGAGATGATTAAGGAAGGAGTTATGTTTTCAATTTTAAAGTTGAGGCTGACTTTTGCAATAGTTGAAAAAGAATAGACTCTTTTTTCTCAAATGTTTTTTTTTGAGAAAGGGTTGGATTTTATTGATATAAGAAACAGATTACATCCAATCCCCACAAGGGGCACTCCATAGGAAAAGAAAAATTACAACTTTGACTTCGACAGGGAGCACCACCTAGCCTTCGCCGTCGTCGACCCGATTGTCGCAGATGAGACTCATGGCCGATTTCCGGATCGACGAAGAAACTTCAAAGTTTAAAACGCCCATGAAGAACACACCAATGGTGTATTGCAGATTCGTTGAACGTACCGGCCAAAAGGCAAGCTGGCAAATCCTCGTCGTCGCCGGAATGCATGTCGCCGGTTGCCTCACCAACCCAGTCCAGACGAGCAGCAGTCGCACAAAGGGGATCCAAGAACACCTACCCGTATACAGGAGCAGGTGGAACCCTAATCTCCAAGGAAAAACTCCTAGGAGGGACAAAAGCCCGGTGAACACTTCACCGGTAAAGACACCGAGTCTTCTTCGTACATCAGCCATGATATAGTACACGGATTCGGCGACATCATTGACAAGCCACAGACAACTCAAAAAAGCACACAGAAGATTCGAGCATCGACGCAGAAGAAAAAACAAAGAAAAAATCGCCGATGCCAAACCTCCTGCAGAAGATACTGTCGCTGTGCTCCTCCTGCCCACGGATCACCACAGGAACCCGTCCACCATCGCCATGGCCGACACTGAAGAAAATCAGGAGAAACTCCAACCCTAACTCTAAAACTACTGAAATAGTAGAGAATATATACCTCCCCCACCGGATCCACAGCTTCCCCAGCCAACCGGCGCCAAAAAAGGCCACCGGAGGTGAGGAAGACGGTGGATCCGGCGGTGGTACGCGGAATCGCCTTCTGAGTCGCCCTTTCTCTACTGTGGAGAGAACCGGATGTTTCGAGAGAGAGCACTCACCGTTGCTCTCAAATGTTTAACAGGCTCGCAGCAAAACTTGATTGGCTCCAACAAGCCCAGCTCGATATCTGCGGCCTTCCGGGCCAATGTCTAGTGCCTCACGTCAATACGGACTGCGCCGTTCTTTTCAAGTCTACGTTGGGCTATGTGTACCCAGGACCCAGCTCTGTTAAACCCACCCCCCCCCCCCCCCCCCCCCCCCAAAAAAAACGGGAATCTTCGCTGCCGACCAGTCGGATAGCAGCAGTTGTTCGACCCCCTCCGCTCCAGCAAATTAGCGCGATTGTTCAGCAGCAGCCCATAGGAAGCCCATGCGACAGCCCAAGAGTGCGTGGCGATTGCGCCTGCCAAATGCGGAGCGCATGCATGCTCATGTTACGTTCCAGTTAGGTAGTTTTTAATGCTCACTTAGTTAGGTAGTTTTCTTTTTTTCTTTCCTTTTTTTCTGTTTCTTTTTTTTACCTTTATATAGGTGTGTTTTTTTAGTTTTTATAAATGTCTGTTACGTAATTTTTTTCCTTGTGGCTCTTTTTTTTTTTTTTTTTCAGTGCACACGCATGTAATGCATCCATCACGTGTTGTGTACTTCTTTTTCTGTTTCTTGCGTTCATTTTTTTTTTTTGTCTTTTTGTGTTATTTTGTTCTTCTTTTCATTTTATTTTTAATTTATTTTATTACATTTTTCCTCCTAATATAGTTAAACAAAAAAAATTATATTTTGCTTACCTTTTTTTCTTTGTTCCTTTATCTTTTATTTTATGTTTTCTATATATATATCCTTACTTTATTATTCTTTATGTTCTTAATTTAATCTAATTAAATATTTTTTTTTTTCTAATTTCCATGTTTTGTTTTTTTATTTTCTCTATTTCATAGAGTATATTGGACATTCCCTTCTATCATGAACTTTCGTTTAATCTCGAAACATTTTTGTAATCGCAAAAAAAGCAGAAAAACTCAAGACATTTTTTGCTTTCCTTCTATCCTTTCTTCTTTCTATTTTCTTTAATATTTTTCATATATTTGATTATTTTAATTTTATTTGTTTTTATTTAATGTGAACTAATTTATTTTTTACTTATATATTTATATTTTCCATGAAATAAATATAATTTTCAATGTACTATGTGTATTTTTTAACTCAAAATAATCATATTTTTTCTTTCTTGTTGTTTTTCCCTTTTGAGGTTCTTTAGATTTTTTTTATTTGTTATCCTCTTTATTTACTTTCTTCTTTTCAATTAAATTGCTTACTTTATTTATTTTATTATGTTTACATATTTGATTTTTTTATTCCTATAGTTACATGAGATGCATATGATATTCGTACATTATATAAGTTATGTTCAATGATATATTTTTGAATGTTCATATAGTAATAATCTAATGTTCCATGATTTTCTCTAGGTATTTACATAGTACTTGCGATATGTTCTATGGTATATTTTAAGATCTTTAAAAAACCACTTTTTAATTTCCCACGATATTCTAGAATTATGTTTTTATTTTTTTTTTCTTGCTTAACTATATATAAGTTATATGGTTGTGATGTTTCTATTTGCGTGCACTACGCACATAACAAAATATTTTGAATTTCCTAACTATAGAAATAACTTGCATATTTATGATGTGTTTTATGCACTATTGAGGGCAGCATGGCTTACGAAAACATGACAATTATACATGTGATGTTCATATTGTACACATACGATGTTCTCTAGTACATTGTTCCGTGTTGCTTGTGATAAATGATATATTCGTGATTATCTTTGAGTATTCACATAGCACACATAAGATGTTCTCAGATATATTTTTATGTTGTTCGAATAGTATACTTATGATGTTCTCTTTTATTTTCCTTTATTACATGAATTTTTATTTTTATTATTTTTTATTTTCCCTTACATTTTGTTCAACCTTGTTGTTATGTTTTCCATTTAACTTATTTATTTTTTTTTTTTATATTCATTGCATTTGTTATTTATTTTTATTTCTTCTTCTTCTTCTTTATTATTATTATTATTTAGACTATTAATTCATTTATTTTGTTATATATTTTTTATTTTCTATTTCCCATGATATACCTATCATGTTCACTTAGTACTGACGAGGTTTTATGATGTATTATGGTTTATTGACGTAGTATATATTTATTCCATGATATATTTTGTTTTTTCCTTTTAATTATGTACTTTTATTTTGTTTTTATATTTTACATAGCTTTTTTCCACAATTCATGGGATCTCACATGGTATATTTTATTCTAGAACAATATTCTTGTGGGGGTGGTTTGACATTTAACATTAAATTTTAAAACTTAGAAAAAATATACCTGTATGGTGGTGAGAATGATTTTAATACTATTTTTAAATTTTAATCTAGTTAATTATTTTAATAATTTTATCTTTTACTCTTTCTATTTTCATATACACATGATGTTCATATAGTGTACGTATGACATTCTATGATATATTTTGTGATGTTCTATGATTTATTTTGTCATGCGCACATAGTATATATTTCATATTCTCTGATGTACTTGTGTTGTTCACATAGTATACATGTGATGTTTATGTAGTATACATAGAATGTTCTACGATATATGTATAAATGTCATGTTTTATGATGTATCTTAGGATGTTTATGTAGTATAAATGTGATTTCTTCGATTATCTTTGGTGCCCATGAGATATTGTATGGTAGTATCCATGTGATATTCTTTTAAATTTTTTTATTTTATGTAGATTTTCCTTTTTTTTTTTATGATATTTTAATATTTTACTATTTTTTTATTTATGTTATTCTTTATTTTATTTTAGGATGTTTATGTAGTAATAAAAATGGGTATTCCGTGATTATGCGTCCTATAAAATGTTTATGTAATTTTTATATATGTGAAGTTCTATAATATATTTTGTGATGTTTATATTTTATAAATAAATGAGATATTTAGGATTGTATTAATATTTGAGTATTCACATAATGCACGTTAGAAATTTTGTGGTATATTTGGCTTATTCTATCTAGTAGTATCTATGTGATGTTTTATGTGTTTTTATTATGCTCTTTTTGTGTGATGCTCTATATTTTTCCTTGTAATTTATTTACTTTAGATTATTATTTATGTTTTTTATTCTATTTTTCTCTTTCACATCTCTATTTTATTTCATTTCTATTGTTACATGAGTTAATTATTCCTTTGTCTACTCCTTTTTTTTTTGGAGTTGTTGATACTATGCTTGCTATTTGTATATCTCCATTTTTTTTCTTTCATAGAATATTATTCTCATAATGGTCAGATACATTTAAATTGGACTTAAATAATTCAATGTATATTTAATAAAAAAGCTAAGTATTTCACAACTCTCGCAAACATCTATGTGTAGTGGTGGAGAGTAGTATGTTGTGTTCAAATCCTCTGGTGGACTTCTATTTTTATATTATATGCATTCATGTGGGAAGATTTATACATTCATGTATTTCTATGTTTATATTATATATATGCATTCATGTGGGAAGAGCTCCCGTTCACGTGGCTCAGCAGGTGGGAAGTGCGAGTCACGCGGAAGCGTGGGCGTCGCGAGTGGAAACGTAAACGCGGTGATTGCGAGCGAACCCGCTGGCCCAATAGAAAATAGGCCCACTTCCGCGTGCATAGCGTGATTTAAAAAAAAAGGAAAAAAGTCTACTTTTTCTCTCCTAACTTCTGAAAATCTATTTTTCCTCTCGAACTCCAAAACCGGACAAACAACCTCCCTTAACTTTTCAAACCATACGCTTTATCTCCCCGGTGGTTTTGCTATAATAATAACAATGGTTTTATCTTTTTATTTATTTATTTTGGCTAAATTTTTTAAAAATCATAATAAATCATAAAAATTCATAAAATAGAAATTCTAATTTTGTTGGACTCCACATAAGTAGACATACATAGTGAATACATAATATGGTATGCTTTACTACAAATTTTTTTGCTAGTCTTTTTCTTTTTTTATTTATTTTAGTTTGAATCTTTGAAAAATCATATTAAATCACAAAAAAAATCATAAAATAGAAAATCTAGTTTTCTTAGACTCCACATGAGTAGATCTACAAATGAACATATAATATGATATACTTTAGTATAAAATTCTTCTTGTAACTTTCGATCTATACTTTTTACGTAATTAATTAAAATAATTTATAACCTGTAGCTTCTATAATTATTTTGTTGGACTAAAGCATACCATATTATATATTCACTTTGTAGACCTACTCATGCGAAGTCCGGTAAAATTGGATTTTCTATTTTATAATTTTTCCATGATTTACTATGATTTTTCAAATATTCAACCAAAATAAATAAAAAAGAAAAAAATTAGCAAAAACTTTGTTTTTAAAACATACCATATTATATATTCACTGTGTAGATCTACTTACGTGGAATCAATAAAATTAGATTTTCTATTTTATAAATTTATTTTTAATTTACTATAATTTTTTAAAAATTCAGCCAAAATAAATAAAAAAAAAAAAACAAAACCACATCATGTGGGCAAAACCACTCTGTGGAGTTAAAATGCATGGTTTGAAAAATCGAGGGAGGTTGTTTGTCTAGTTTTAGAGTTTAGGGAGAAAAAATGGACTTTTGTAAAAGTTAAGGGAGGAAAAGTAGACTTTTTTTAAAACAAAGAGGGGGGCAGAGCGGTGGCGGCCTATTACCAAGGTCGGCAGATAGCACGCAAAAAAAAAAAAAAAAAAACCTCTACAAGGAACCCCGCACGCGATCCGCATCCCAGAGCCTGGCTTAGGGTCGCCTCCACCGCTCCGTGCCTCCGTGGCCACCGGAGCCTGGCTGCACTGAACCAACACCCCTGCGTAAGTGCGGATGGATCGGAATACTGGGGAGGAATCGGATTCTCACCACAGCTGAATCCATTTTTGGGGTTGATTTCGACAGGAGCCATGCTAAGGCTGTCCGCACCGCGTCCGGGAGCGGCGTCCGGAACGGCGCCAGCTCACGGTTTCCGGATGGGAACCCGTGCAGCGGCGTCCGGAAAGATGATGCAGCGTCCGGAATCTCGGGCGCACGGACGGCAAACATGGCGTGGTTCCGGGCGTGCGGTATACGCGCGTGGGCCCGCTGCTGCCCAGCGAGAGAGAAGAGGAGCAGCGGGAGGAAGGGAGGAGGAGGGGCGGCGGGCTCGGCCGCCGCCGCGCCGCCGCTGCACGCCGCGCCGCCGCCCGCCCTTGCGCCGCCGCCCCGGGGGGAGGAAGTGAGGAGGAGGGGCGGCGGGCTCGCAAGACGAGATCTGCCGCCCCGGGCGGGGCCTTCCGCCCCGCCCTGCCGCCTGCGCCCCGGGACGAAGGGAGGAGGAGGGGCGGGGCGGACGGGGGGAACGGAAAGCTTGTGCCGAAAAAGGGAAAGCGCCTTGGGAGGTCGCCCGCGGCCGGAGGCGCGGAGAGAGTCGAGCTTAGCGCCACGCTCTCCTCGCCACCGTACGCTCGCGCCCCGCCCGCCGGTCACTTGCGTCCGCCAGCTGCTGCCTTGGTCGTCCGCCGAAAGCCCCGAAACCCGCCGCGCGCCGCCCCGCATGGCCCGCCCAGCGCGCGGCCGCCGCGCCCGGCCGCCTACCGCCCGGGCGCCCGCCGCCCCGCTTTCGGGGCAGCAGCGCCCAGCGCCTGCTTTCAGACGCCGACCGCCCGCGCACTCCTCCACCTCCGCTCGCTCGGCGGACCTTGCCGATGGAAGTCGGCGCCTCCTCCGGGCTTCGCCCGGCGGACCTCGCGGTGGATTTCGTGCCTCTCCCTGGGCTTCGCCCGTATGCCACGGCCGCAGCGCGAGCCACTGCCGCCTACTGCTGACGCCGCACTCTTTGCTCGCGCTCGCGTAGCGCGCCCGAGCCGCCGCGCGCTCCTGCTCAGCCCGCCTTGCGAAGCGCCCGAGCCCGCCCCGCCGCCGCTTGACGCCGGTCGCTCCATCGCCCACGGCCGCACTGCGTGCCTGCGTGCTCGCGCCGGGAGGACGGGCGAAAGTGCAGAGATAGAGAAGAGGGAGGAGAGAAGAGGGAGGAGGGAGGGCGAGAGAGAGAGGGGAAGGGAGGGAGGAGGTTTTATTATTAAAAAAATCCGACAAGCGGGACCCACAGCTGATGGAGGATGATATAGAGTACGAATGGGTGCGGGAGAATGTGGTATGGAGTAAAGAATCTTGGTGACCAGGACGGAATATTCCGTTTAGAGTATGAGTATGGAGGACGAAGAGTGCGGATAGCCTAATGCACAGGTAAGCACAACTGACAATCTGAAAGCTTGCAGGGGTTGCTAATGGTAGGACGATAGGCTGTACAGCGTGTTGCAGACTTTCCGTTCTTATTATTATAGAAAAATCAGTTAAAGCCTACTGACTGCATAACAGTGTTTGCCAAAGGATTTCCACGATTGATTGCTTTTAAGATGAAAACAATAATTTAGAATATTGTTGTGCAAAAGAGGACAGGATCAGTAGGGCCCATTTGTCTATATCAGAGACTATGGAACAACTTATATGTCAGTGTGTATGGTTTATTGTATTAAGATATTTACTTGTGTGGGTGTGGCCCTCAAAAAATGCATCTTTCTTCTTTGGTTCTCTTGATCTTACCTGTATGACCCTAAAATTAAATTCTCTTCCTTATATGGGCTTCCATCCATTTTTGGCACTTAATGGTGTTAAGTCAGGGATAAAATAACCATTTCACCACTGGCTAAAAAAAATGCAGTATGTGCACCCCCTGCGGATGGATCTCAATACTGAGGGGAGGAATCAGATTCCCACGCATTGAATCAATTTTGGGGCTTGATTTCTACAGGTGCCATGCCAACCCACATGTAAGCACAGCTGACAATCTGAAAGCTTCCAGGGGTTGCTACGGGCAGGCCGGCAGGACGATAGGTTGTACAGCGTGTTTCAGTTCTTATATATTGTTATCATTATAAAAAATTTAGTTACAGCCTACTGCATGGGCTGTATTTGTATTACTACCAAGAGATTTCCATGATTGATTGCTTTTAAGGTAATTAAGATGAAAAAGTGCAGCAGAGTATGAAAGATATGCAGGAAGTCAGGAAAAGGGTCTGTAGGTTCCATTTGTCTAGCTGAAGACTTGACTAATAAGTCAAGGTCTTCACTTAGGTAATTTCTAAGAAAGCCGTTTCTAGGGCTGATTTCAGTAGTCTCTATCATGTATAAATAGAAGCTAAAGGCACCAGCCCGCAGCAGTTCAGTTGCAACACATATTCATATTCAGTTCAGTTTCCCACATTCACAGAGCAGTTTTTACTAAGTGCAGAGCTGCTACTCGTGCCTGTGTGTGTATATGCTGTGTGTGTGAGTGTGCTGTGCTCATCCCCTCTCTTCTACCTCCTGCCAGGAGTGTTTGTGTGGGTGCTGGTGAGGTGATACTTACCTGTGCAGCAAGATCAAGGGCCAAAACTCTTTTTAGGAAACGAGTACTTCATGGCATTAGAAACCTACTCGGCGTTATTTAAGGTTGGCGGCGTCAACGATCCCACATCTGTTCCAGCTCGCGAGAATCAAAAGTTGTTGCAGGTCCTTGTTTACTTCCTCCTTCTGATTAATCATGCCGTAAGTTTAGCTAGACTTTGCTGCTTCTGCTAATTTTGCACGGCTGGAGGAGATCGAGCATTTGATTGGGTTGGGTTACCTTTCATGTCTTTTTCTTGCCAATGAAGACGAAATTGTCTGTCTCTTTCCCAGATCTTGTTAGCATATGTATGGTGTTTCTCCCATATCTGTTGATCTTATTTTCATTCACCTCTTAAACCAATTCGAAGCAGCATGCAGCAGTAACATGATCTGCCAATTGTTACTGATATAGATCCACTGAAGTTGGAAGCCTCCAATCCTGATCCATCGTCTGTACTTACTGATCATGATGGACAATTACCACAGTAGATATCTTGACTTATTAGAGAAGGCGTTAGCTGATGAAAGATTGGCTCCAATCAACCTACCTTTCTTGTTTCTCAAGGCCATCACCCAAGATTTTTCTAATGATCAACAAATCGGCTGTGGTGGGTTTGGATCTGTTTATAAGGTATATGTGTGTGCACTTAATAAGATAGCAACTTTGCTCCTCATGGTTTTACAAGCTGACGACAACAACGTTGTGAACTGCAGGGAGCGCTTCGTAATGGGATGGTCGCAGTGAAGAAGCTTCATAACAAGATCGAGGTTCAAGAGAAGGATTTCGAACATGAGGTTGGTTATCTCATAAAGGTGAAGCATAAAAACATAGTACGGTTTCTAGGCTACAGTTATGAAACGCAGCACATATTATGTGAGCATGGAGGAAGACATATCATTGCAGACAAGCCGAACATGTTGTTTTGCTTTGAATACCTAAGTAAAGGGAGCCTTGCCAACTATCTTACCGGTAAGATCAGCCATAAGTGCGTTATTTTTACATAGCAAAAAATGTTTTAAGCCCTATATGTTTTCCTGTATAATTAAAGGAATATTTGAGCTTTACATTCTTATACAGAGAAAATGCACTTGTCTCTGCACTCTTCTGTTTTGTGTATTTTTATCACTGCTCTTTAGGGTACGCTGTATTGTTCTCTTTTTCCATCCTCTCTTTCTCAAAGGGTATAATAATACAATAGTGCACAATTAAAGAAGTATGCAAAACGAAAGTATATTTTTATATTTCACGTCCTAGAGCAGTACATAAAGTTCAAATAATGATTGTCAAAAATAATTCTGACCACACCAGTTTGCTTTGCTGCAAATTGTGACACCATGTCAAATTTTAACAAAGAAATTAATTGGTCCCAGTAGTACTCCCTTTTTGTTCTAAATAGTAAACCGTTTGAGCTTTTCTAGGCATATAGTTTTTGCTATGCACCTATATGATAGGATAAATTGGAATGAAGGGAATAATATATTGCCATTGCATATTACTAAACTAACCAATAGTTGGGTGTTTCTACTTTTGTTGCATCAAGCGTCACGGGCAGTGGGTGCTCTGTGCTTCATCTATTTGAGATTCTTGAGTGATCGTTGCTCAAGCCTGACCAGTGACCACCCTCGAATCAAAATCTGCCAGCGACAACGCTGACATATGCATGTTGGACTGCTCATCTCATTACATATATAAATCACAACTAACTTTTATCTTGTATAAATATTCTTCATAGGGCCATCTTCTGGACTTCAGTGGGGGTTGCGCTATCAAATAATCAAGGGGATATGTGGGTGCATGGATTATCTTCACCAACAGCAGCGTATTATTCACATGGATCTCAAACCTGATAATATACTACTGGACGATAGCATGGTGCCTAGGATTGCAGATTTTGGTCTATCGAGACGCTTCAGTACTGAAAACCAAAGCAAGATCATTACTGAAAACATAGTTGGATCAAGGTAGGCTACCAAATTCTATATGCGACTTCCACCATTTGTATTGACGGGCATCAACCAGCTCTCTTGCATTCTGTTTATTCTCACTATATTAATTGTATTTTTTTATGTAGTGGGTATATGGCACCAGAATATTTAAGATGTGGAAGAATCACATTTAAGATAGACATATATAGTCTCGGTGTCATAATCATAGAGATACTGATGGGATATAAGGAATACTGCCCCAATGTTGACAAGGTATAATACTAATTATATTTCTGTATATTTCAACATAATGGCTACGTTTTTCAACTAGTTTGTTAAGTGCTGTTCATCACACTACTAACAATGTTTCCAGATTTCTTTGGTTCCCTATCTCTAAAGGCTGTTCCCCTGATATATTTCTTAGTACTTCAATTGTGACATTGGTAGGTGCTTGAAAGTTGGACAAAGGCGTTTGGGACATCAAAGAGCAGTCGTCTCCTACTAGAACAAGTAAAACTATGTGCAGAGATAGGGATAGATTGCATGCATGATGATCCAAGCAGACGACCTGATATACAGGAGATTATTTGTAGGCTTAATGAAACTGATATTACAGGGCAGGTAGTGTCAGTTACACTAAATGCACAGGTAGTATGAGTTACACTAAATGCACATGCATGCTTTCGTATAATTGATATATAGTGTCTTCATTTAGTTTAGTAGTTTCTATCAATACTACCGACGGGCCAAACAAGCATGCAAGCCAACGCCAATTACTGCATCCATGGCGCCAGAGGTGAGTTTATACATTGCAATGCTACAACCAACTATACAGGAGAGCAAAACATGTTTTTGTGATGATTTGACATTTTAATTTTGTCCATGCGCATATAGAAAGATTGTCCATGGTAAATCTAAACTTTGTATCATATATATAGCTATATAATCTCTTTCCTTTTGTTTTGAAAAATCTCTAGTTAGCTAGAGTCTATTTTATTCAAGCTTGGCAGTGTTTTCATTTTCTTTGCATGTAAACTGCAGTACAATACAATGTCGTCTATTCTTACTAAAAGCAAGAGTCCCCCTTTTTTCTTTCAACCTTTGATATGTTATGATATGATTTGTGTGTGTGCGTCTGTGTTGCATTAATAATTACGTATATATTATGTTATTGCAGCTGCGCCCTTGTTCATTAAGCGGGAGTGCGCTACTGGATATCCACCCTCTAGAGCTCTGCTTTCACTTCAAGGCCAAAAATGTTGCACGGTGCTCACTAAGCTTAACTAACAGGACAGATTGTTATATTGCCTATTTTATTAGACCGCAGTTCAAAGATATGTATACTATCAATGTACACTTCTACAATATAAAACCAATGTTCACTTTGGTTTTAAATGTGGAAATGGTAGAGAAAGAGCTACCACCATTAGACACGGGAATGTTTGAGATACTGATGATCTCCACGAAGAGCAGAGAGGCCCTTAAAAATTTTTGGTCATCCAATGTCATGGACCCCCAGAAAATTGCCGATGGTTTGTTGAAGCGGGCAAAAGAGTTGAATGCTGAGGTACATTTAGCAATGTTGAAGGCTGTCATCTGCCCACAAAGGGATGCTGCCTCTAAGGTGAGTTCATCATCCTGTCCTCTTCATGCTGGGATGATTGAAATGATGTTTCATTTTTCGTATTCATTTGGCACTGTTTTATTTGTTAGCCATGAGCACCTTACAAAGATGTATATGTGAGACATAACATCCCATAGGGAATGAAGCAGTTTTACCTATTTCGCCATAGCAAGACAAAATAATTATTTTCACGAATTACTAGGCAACAATGATCTGCGTGCATTAGATGTCTAGTAGGAAAGTAGGCACATTATATTCCAGCTCAAGCAGACTATACCAAAGTAATATTCCATCGCAAGGAGCTTGTCCTTCACATGTACCAGAACATTCATTGACTCGATTAGATTCATCCCAGTGTTAGCATATATTGGGGTATCTCTAGATATGATAGATTTGGGATCATTTGTAATCCTAGCTGAACTTATCTTTAAGGTAGGCTATTTGCCCCCTAAGCAATGTACTAATGTTCTAGGACCATATGGAGGCTTCACGTATGATCGAGATATTCTATTCAATGTAGGACACGTGATGAGATCGGATTAGTATTGTTTTGGTTTGGGAGGAACGTAGCATTATAAGATTCCAGGATACAGATCGAGAGATCAACCTCGTATGGACTAGTAGACCTGTTCTCCAAAAGTTCACTTGTTACCAGTGAATTTGACCAGGTCTTGGTTCCTTGCCATCAAGTTTAATTTAATCCAAAGGACCCTGACAGATTATGATTTAGATTATACCATTTCTTATAGTCTGGGTGATAGATACATTTTGACTGTGTCTCAGGTCATATCGAGGGTCCGTTTGCAGGACATAAAATCTATAGATGTGCATTCAACACAGCCCTGGTGAGCACATTTAAAGATTGATGCTGGTGTATTAATTACTAGACACCTGAATGTCTTGGATCTATATCTAGCTTACAGTTACTTATTTGTGGTCAAATTCCGCCCCTTAGGATTTTGGTGGGTCATCGCAACCATCTTTCCATTTGTTACTACGAAGAAATGGAGGTAATAATAATGGCATATGTGATTCAAGCGTACGTCTTGTTCTTTTCTTGCTGATGAGATGGTTATTCCATATGGATTTGGCACAATTTTAATTATTATTTATGTAGTAGCCCAAATACCTTACAAACAATGTATTAATATATTCCAGATCGATGTGCAATAACAAGGAACAATAATCAATTCTTTTCATCAATTACTTACCAGGCGACGCCAGCTATTTCATTAGATATCAATGGCAATGCACATGTCACCTCAGTCAGATTCATACCTCAAAAGGAATGGTGTGTTGCAGGAGATGATGAGGGATACATCCATGTCTACCCGTGTCTTACAATGGACGAAATGAAGAGCTTAAAAGCAACTGGTGGTGGTTCAATCGAATCATTGGCGATTCACCCTAACTATCCATACCTGCTATCAGCATGCCGAGACAACGGTGTTGGCATCACGATTGAGATCTGGGACTGGGAAAAGGGCTGGGCATGTTCTCGAAAGGTTCAAACTCAAACAGGTTACAGCCTGAACCATGCCATGTTTAACCCAATGGACGCCAACACCTTCGTCACTTATTTCTTTGGTGGGCTCAGGGTTGGTCTTCGTCGTTTGCTACTTCATTTCTTTTGTGCTATATTATGAGCAGACCTATTAATTAATTAGTTCATGTCCTGGTTCAATCTGACTTTTATCCTTTATTTATACATGAAAACCAAACTAACAGGTCTGGTCAATTCATTCTTTCACTCAGCATCAGCCCATCACAGAAATCCCATGTCAGGACATACTACGCTATGATCATGTTTTTACTGAGACTGCAGGTCGGAAACATGTGCTTCTCAGTTCCCTTACAGATCTACAGGTAAGCATTGATGTGTGCATTTTGTATGCAATAGCAGTCGAGTTGAATAAGTAATCTATAAAGATACTTTGTTCCTGGTGAAATACTATTCATGAATAGTAACGGGTCCCCATTCAAGACTCATTCGCACTGCTCATCGACAGTAAAAACCCGGTACTGTTCACCGGTCCGTTACTGTTCACCCGAAATCCGTTACTGTTCACTGTTCGGTCTTTTTTTTTTTTCCAACCCCTTTTTTTTAGTTTTTTTATTTCTTGTGGTGTTGCATGCATCAGATATGGGATTGGCAGACACGGACACGTGTACACACAATCGGATATTTTCAATGTACCACAGCAGCTTGCCACCCAACACTTCCGCTAATAGCTGCAATTTGTGTCCTGGAATACAGACGCCCCCAAGCTGTTTGCTTCTGGAATTCCAAAAACTACAGGTGATGTTCCGCGTGAACCTGGCCCAGTCCCTAGCTAAGCACTCTTTTTTTTTTTGCGACAGCAATTCATTCATAGATTAAGGGGCAGCAGGTGTACAATCTTCATTCATCAGACTAACAATACAGGGAGGGGCTGATTGCTACTCACCCACCCTGACGGCATCTGAGACCTGCTTTGCTAGAGTATGGGCTACATGATTAAAAGACCTCCTAGTATACGCCAGAGAAAAAGCATGAAAAGAAGAACATAGAACTCTAATTTCTCTGAGTATTGGAGAGATACATGATCGCTGCAGCTCGTCCGTCTCCCAGAGCTTGACAGCTTCTGAATGCCTAGCCTCCAGCAAGGTTCATGCCCTCACGAAAAGCTGTGGCTTATATATAGCTTTGTAGTTGACAACTTTTCATATGAAATCACCTATCTAATAAGAAAAATTACATTTGAGTTTCTTACATTTGAAATTCAAAATTTTCAAACTACCTCAAATAGAGAAACAACCAAAACCAAAATTGTAGATATCAAAAAGTTGTACAACTTTGTAGAACCTTTTTATTTGAATTTGTTTAGATTTCTATATACTTATTTTAAAATTGGATGAAGATAAAATGAGTAGTCGCCATATAATAGCAAAAAAACAGGGACAACGCATGCACTGAGCTGTATTAGGATGTTGCTAGATATAAATATTGTACTGGACAAAAGGAAGAAACAGGCCCTCTGATTAATGGAGGCGTGTATTTTTGTACCTTACATCTAAAAATAATTAGAAGGCAGCTCATGACAAACGCCCACCTGTGTTAGTCATTACAAAGATTAAGACAAATCATCTCTATAAATTGATAATTAGGTGGTTGCCTTAGGTTGCTCGTCTCTATAAATATATTATTTGAGACATGTTATAAAGAGACCACCTTTGTGAATGACTGTTTTTACTTTTTAGTTTCAGGGCTCTTAAGGGCATTGTCCCTAGAAATCAATTAGCAGAGGTGACACTCTTTAAGAGCCCATCTTTATGAATAGTTGTCTCAAAAAATTATATGAAGTCAGATGAAGAGACAAATTTTATATTAAAATTGTAGAGCTCAATGTGTCTAAGACCATCTTTGTAGCTGACATGTTTTTGATATGAAACTATTTAGATCCCCAAAAATTCATTTGAGGTTCTTAGATTTTGAGAATTAAATTTTGAATTTTACAAACAACCTCTCTGGCATGGTATGTATTTGTCAATGCGATATACAAACTTTTTTAATTGACAAGTTTTTTTATTTGAAGCCATCTAAATGCTTATTTTAAATTTTCATATGTTGAAATTTAAAATTTAGATTTTTCTAACGATCTCAAATGTTGACATGGTCTATTCTAAAATTGTAGTGCTCGATGAAGTCTACAACTTTGTGATTGATAAGTTTTATATATTAAATCCTTTAGAGTCCAAAATATTCATTTTTAAATTATCATAATTTGATATTCAAATTTTTGAAATTTTGAAATGATCTCGGATGGAGACATGCCCTATACCAAAATTGTAGTACTTGATGAGATCCAAAACTTTGTAGTTGATTTTTTTTCCTTGAACATCGTTTAAGTGCCAAAATATTCAATACATGATTCTAAAAGTTAATGCAAAAGGATAAGATCATATCCATAGTCACAAGTGAATGTCTAGTGTAGTGGTAGTGATGAGACACGAGAGATGAGAGATGAGAGACGTGTATTTCACATGAAAATTGTGCGACTCATGACCTGCGATGCTCGATCATGACACCTAGCTTAGGGTGACATCCACCTCTTTGAATGTTATTTGCAGAGGTGGGCACCTTAATTGATTTACAGAGCTGATCCAGCTTTTGGAGATTGAAATCTAGTTTGCCTTTGACATAGCACAGTATGTTTGAGAAGTGCAAACAAGCCTTTGATTAGTCTGCAAGGCAATTAAGTGATACATATACGGAGAACCCACTTCACCAATGGATACCTCATTGATAAAGTGAGTGTTGATCTTGATGTATTGAAACAATTATGGTTCCACACCCAAAGTGCTAGAATGCACAGGTTGACTCCATGCAATTCTGCAGGATTCAACCTTGACACATCGATTCCATGTGACTATTATCACTAATGATGATTACAGTTTATCAAAATTAGTTGATAGCTCGATGGTTTTCACTTTTTGTTATTTTTTAGATTTATATTTTTTTTCCTAACATATATGTAACAGTGTCATTTGTTCTGTTGTGTGTTAAGCTGTTGAAGGATACCACTAACCATAGTACTGCTTTGTAAGTTTCAGGCTTGAGAAAACTATTCGGTGTACATCTAACAGGCGGGTCATATATCTTGGATTTGTAGGCTCAAGGAGGTATATGATCCACTATGTTGCAATTTCTTTACTTTGCTACTATCGACATGTGAATTAAGGCCTCAGTGGCAATTTTATTATATATATTTATGGCCTTTAGTGAAATGTAACCAAAGGAACAAAGCATCTGTAATTGATCTGTTTCATCTCACCTGGCCTTGTTTTATTATAAGTTGAAGAAGTCATAAACTGTGAACTATGGTATTTAATCTGCCTTGAAGCCTAATCTATAGCCTATAATATGGTCTAGAGTTGAAGCCTGCACTTTTAAAACTATTTTTAAAACCTAGCTCAGTTTCTGATAGGTGCTTTGCATGCAGAGGTTCTAAAAAAAAAAAAAAAATCTCATTATCTGTATAGAAGTATAGGTCATGTTGCAAAATGAAGATCTGAAAAAAAAAAAAGAATCATCGACCATTTCTTCTTGCACAATAGTTATGGACAACTGGGCATATGTTTTTAGGGAAATTTGTTATCTATGTTTCCACATAGGGAACAAACTGCCCAGTTTCTTTTGAAAAAGAAAATATATCTTTGAGATATATAGCATGGTCACCCTGATTTATTTTGGTCATGCTTTGAGGGTCAAACACCACCCAAGAGAGTGTAGGATATATATAGACAGTTTTCTGAATTTCAGCCAGATCTTAACGTACTCCCTCAAAAAAAAAGAGAAGCAATTCTATAGGTATGAATATGGAGTGGGTACTAGCTAGTTTAGGATTTAATTCAGACCAGACACTGAAATTTATTGTAGGGAATTGATTTTTCTAATGGTCTATTTTGCCTCTTTATTTAGGCTCGTCATTGGATATGAGAATGCAATAGAAGTCCTGGAAATTGACATGGATTCACTAGCATGTCAGCAATAAGGACATGTGCGCACAAAATTGGCCATCGCTTTTGTTGTCTGTCTCCATCCAGTGTATGTTTGCGTGCCCGGCGATCAAGGACAAATTTGATCAAACGAATGCCAAAAGTGAACAGAATAAGGTCTTGGCGTAGAAACAGAAGTTATTATACACGTACTCCATATGTTGCAGCAGAGAAGCAGATAATAAGATTGATGAGATTTAAGAAGTTATTATACACGTACTCCACATGTTGCAGCAGAGAAGCAGATAATAAGATTGATGAGATTTGAGTTCTCGGAATCATTATATTCCCTTCGCACAATATAAAGTTTATTCACAAAAACCAGCTGGTTTGGGCGTTGCTGTTGGATGCAGAGATCTGTCTACGGGCTAGTTGTGTGACTAGACAAGCAGAGAAAGACACACAGATACGACCTGGTTGTTGGCCTAAGCCTAATTATGTTCTCAATTCTTCTGGACTGAAAAATTACTCTTTTATTTGCATTGGTATACAAGAGATTGCCGATTGCGTCTCTGCAAAAAATACTTGTAGTATCTTGGCCGCCTGCGTGCTTTATGATTCAGTGATGCACGCTCGCCATCCTACCTTTGGTTATGCGCCTAGGCTAGGCTGCCTGCCACTGCCAAGCAGCAGCCTCATTCCTCAGGTCATCGATTTCAGTCTTCTATACAACTAATAAATCCCGCTCGTCTTATTTAAAAACTATATAAAATATCACCTTTTTTTCTTGTTGGTGGCTTTATTAACAAAGTTCTTAAAAGATGAGTAATCAAACTTTTATTGAAAATGGTAAGAGAGTTGTCATGTTATATTATTAGATAAGAGAAACGATTTACAACAAGAAAAATTGATCAAAAAGACGATACAGCCTCAAAAACTAGGTGTTGGTCTCATGTCAGTGTAACATGCCGAGCGTTTCTTATAATTTGGAACTTTCTTCGAGGATGAGTTGCTTGGTTGCCCGTGAGGCTACTAAGGGCAGCAACAACGGGGCCTAATAGCCTTGATGGGCTCATCCAAAAAGCACAATACACATAGACTAAGACAAGAGTAAGTCATACAATCCTCCGGGGTGGCCGCACCAGACCTGCTCCGTCTCCGGTGAGATACTGGCGCCTCTCCTTCCACGGCCAACGATAGGATTGGGGTGAAAATCTGGAGGGAGATCAACGGGTGTAACTTTTAGTGTTGTCTCTTATGTTAAAATTTTCAAATTTTGACAAAAAATACTAGAATTTATAGTATCAAATTAGTACTATTATATTTATCATATAATATATTTTTTGACTATATAAGATACTTATTTTATGTCATAGATATTGATGTTTTTTCTATTAAAAGTTAGTCAAATTTAAAAAGAATTGACTGGCAAGGATTTTAGGAGTTAAAGCTTTTTATAGTATCAAATTAAATTATATTTATCATATAATATATTTTTTTAAAGGGAGTACCATGTTGGCTTTAGGGTAAAGCACCTTTTAACTGCTCACAGTTCTGTCTAGAGAAATGATGATCCTCCCCTCTCTGCTCTTTGCTAGAGCAACATCTTTTTTCTGACCAAGCCATCGGCTCCTCTACAAGCAGCACTGATGCTCTGCAGGATCACTATCTCACCTCCTCTCTCCTCCGAGTAGAGGCGTATAGAGTAGGAAAAGAGCAAATAGTCCATGAGAAACGGCATTCAACATTGCTGGTGTGTTTGGTAGGTGGTGCCTAGAACAAGCACCTCAATTTCATCTGTTTATTGAATGACTCACTGAATAAAAATGGTCATTATGTTATTCAGAGTTCAGAGTAATTAGGTGGGACGTTTGACTTGATGCGGTAGAGATGCACCTAACATAGAGAACTAGAGTACTTAAGCTTGTTGTTAACAAAAGAGAAAACAAAAGAGTATCATGGAATCCATGTTTGTTTTCTCTTTTGTCAACAACAAGCTTAAGTACTCACTGAATAAAATCGCTGTTCTGTCAGGATCCCGAGGGCAAGGTGCCGCTCTTCTGGGGGGTCACTGCCGATGGCTGTGTCGCCTTCTCTGATGACATTGACATGCTCAAAGGATCATGTGGCAAATCACTTGCGCCTTTCCCACAAGGTAATTAACGCAAGCGACCTCACCTCATCAAGCAACTGTCAGAGCATGTCCACCAAATTTCTGAAAATGTTGCCTGCCAATGCCAACAACTGACGCAGTCTGAAGATCAAAGTTTCTGTACAGCATCCAAAGAGTCCTCATCCTCAATCTGTCGTTTTTCGCTAATCTCATATATATGCTGGTGCTGCATTGTAGGTTGCTTCTACTCTAACGCCCTTGGAGGCCTCAAGTGCTACGAGAACCCCAAGCACAAGGTCACTGCTGTTCCTGCAGACGAGGAAGAGATCTGTGGTGCAACTTTCAAGGTAAAAAAAATGGCTTTTATTCTTGGAGAAGATCAACTCCAGTTTTATATAGTAGTTATTACGTCAGAGATGCATCAATCATGCAATGTCTAGTACAGTACTAGTAATAATCGAGCACTCACAACAAGGAACATTGGGGTACTCTGTACAGTTTTGTTCTTACTAAGAAATCATAACTGCAGAGGAACTGAACATGACAATGCTAATTGACTTAACGACAGAACTAACTGTATTCCATTCAGATTCTATGTATGATACATATGCACAATTTGTATATGATGCAATCCTATCTATGCGCTGTTGACTGACTCAAACGAATTTGTAATTTGTATAAATTGCAGGTGGAAGGGTCTATAGTCCTGACAGCGCTGCATTAGAAGGAGGCGATTTCCGAGTGGAGGGGCGTGGATGATGGGGCGCAATGCAATGCAGAACTTTGTACATGTGTGGTGGTGTAACATAATGGCAAGTCATGTTTCATGCAACCGAATCTATCTGGATCATCTTTCATCATAAAGAGAAGTACTGTTGGCACTTGAGGAGGGTTGATGTTGTGTGTACCTGTATCCCTAGCTGTTCAACTTACATGGGACTTGTTAGCTGAGACAATGGTGCTAATATAATCGATTGGTTGCGTGGAGTGTGAATCTTGCTTGTAATGTGTTCCAAATAACAAAACTTTGTTTCTCCAATCGTTGTTGTCCGTGTGATGACAGTTGATGAATGTAGATATATATGGTTGCATCGGCCCTGTTCGTTTTTCGTTTGTAATTGGATTTTTTTGGTGAAAAAAATGAGAGAATTCTACCAGACACCTCAATTATTTCTGATTCTGCTATCAGCCGGTTTCAAACTTTGAACCCGATTCGGCTAACCACAGCATTAGAACTTTGAAATGAATCTAGAATCAAAAGAAATCTCCACGGTACTTTGATTATAAGCGAAAGAAACCGGGCCATCGACTCTTGTTTGATTCTGCATCCAGCTCAATCACAGTTTTTTTTTTTTTTTTTTTTTGAAAATGGTTAAACAGGCTAGTAGCAGCACTCGATGGGCCCCTACAAACCCAGCCCGATATCTATCGTCGTCTTCTGGGCCCATGTCTAGTGCCACAGGACAATACGTACCGGGCCGTATCTGATTCCTAGAAATAAATTTTGTGTATAGCCAAAAACAAAACATTGGATTTGAATCACTTTTAAAACTGGAAACTCAATCACACGACGCGTTGTGTGGAAAGTGAGAGCGCGCCACACAGTGTCATCTTCTTCCTCATTTGAGAATCTATGCCCGAACCATCTGATGGTGGGTCATTGAAGGGCAGCGAGGACGCCGCCGAGTGAGTGACTGGGACAACTAGATGGACAAAACTGGTGGTGGGGTCCAAGTAAGGGGAGGGCGAGGTGGAACAACGCGTTGGGCAGTGGAGGTTGGGGGAGGGAGTGCGTTGTTGCCGTTGAATGGAGAAGATGAATAGTGCGCCTTTGTTTGAGGTTAGGGGAGGGTAGGGTTGAGGGTGTGGATGGGCAGTGGGAACGCAACCGGCGGCGAGGGAACCACTAGCCGGGGGCAGCAGTGGAGGTTGGGGGAGGGAGCCGGCCAATGCGGTTGAGCGGAGAAGATGAACAGTGCACCTCTAGTCGAGGTTTGGGAAGGGCACACTGCGGGGTGGAGCGGCGGGGCGTGTGGTGGGAGGCAATAGAGTTACTAGCTAGCCAGGGGCAAGGCTAGAGGCTTGGGGAGGGAGCAAGCTTGTGCGGTAGATGAAGAAGATGAACAACTGCTAGTGGTTGTGCCCTCCCCTAGCACACGATAGGTCACGACCCGTTTGGTTGGGTGGCTAACCCTTCACTAGGCTAGCTGGAGCTAAAATGGTCATGTTTGGTTGTCTGGTTTTGGCCTTAGCCAGACTGAAGCTGACCATCGTACAAGCCTTAGCCTGGCTCTCAAAGAACGGATCGTAGATTCGTTTTTTCTAAAGCCTGGCCAGGCTAAGTTAAGCTCCGACTGGGCGTCTCCGCACCGCTCTCCCCTTCGTCGAGGAGATGGCCGTCGGGCGCACCCACCGGCGTAGGCCTCCGGCATGGAGAAAATTGTTATTATAGGACTCTAAACAACATGCTTCGCTATTATAGGACTTCAATCATTGACTTTGCTAAAACGACTCTCGAAACGTTGCACTCTTGTTTCTCATGACTTTTGGTGTATTTGCTATTTTATTTATTCAACTACTACATGTATTTGGATCTAAGGAGACCTTTTTGCCCTTTTGCTATTACGATCGTGCATGTATTTGGATCTAGCTGGCAGGCGGGCTTGCCACCGACGCTGCCTGGGCACGTACAGCAGTGCCCTGGACGGGCAGGCTGGCTGGCTTGCCGCCGCCATCTAGGCACGCAGTACAGCAGGTTAAGTTCGCATATAGAATTTCTAGAAAAAATCATAGAAATACATTAAAAATTCCAAGAAAAATTAGAGTAAAATTCTGGGCGGCGCGGCCAGGCCACCGGGCGGCGCGACTAGTCCACCAAGAGCCGCTGCCTGGCCATCCATGTCGATCGGGGATTCAGGAGGGTATCAGCATCTTCAGGCGGCGCTCCATCCATGGGACCCGAGGAAGGGAAGGGAACGTCGGCATGGCGCAGCTGCGCAGGGTGGGAAGCAGGAACGACGGCGTGGGGATGGAAGGAGGCTGCGCGGCGTCGGTGAAACGTCGATAGATGAAAATGACGCTTGATGAAGGCAGAAGGGCAAAAGGGTCCTGTCATTGCTAAAATACACGTATTTTAGATTAGAGTAAAATGTATGGTTAGTCCATTAACTTGTGAGGGTGTGTCGATTTAGTCCATCAGTTTTGAAAGTGTATTTTTAGGTCCAAAATCTTGATTGATGGTGTATAAAGAGTCCATATCCCTTTGTTTTATGTTTTTATTTATATAAACCCCCTCAATTAATTTTTCTTTCACATGCATACCCCTACATGCACACCATGCCTCTGCACGCCGCCGCTCCTGGTCCGTGTTGGCGAGCTCCTGGATGGTGTTCGCGATCAAGTCCTTGAACACCAGCCGTCCATCTGATTGCATCACGTTTGGAAGCCGGGCTACGCAGCACACGACGTCGCCGTTGTTACGCACGGTGCAGCGTGGTGCAGCCTGCTCGCTGTCGAGCCTATCTCCTACCCGATGCCTGTCGTCCTCGGGGCACAGCGCGAGGTCGACGCGTCCTGTGACAGGGTTGTACTCGATGGCTGTGCCGATGACCGTCGACGCCCGACGGCCCTTGGCGGGCGCGCCGCGTCAGCGACCCACTACGCACCAGTACGCCCCCTACGCGAACACCGCGAAGTAGTAGATGCTGGATCCCGGCCGGTGCCAACTCAAAGGTCAGACCAGCGCGTAGCGCTGCGAAAGTTGTAGACACTGCGAAAGTTATCACGCGTGGCGCGGCCACGTGACCCGCGCCTGGCGAGCACGGCCACACGGGACGCCATGCCAGGACCTCGTCACCAGGTTGCCCAAGACGGGTGCACGAGGAGGAGGCGCGCCGTGATGCGGCGCGCGGGAGGTGCAGGAGCGTGTGGTCGCCAACCAAGGCGGCAAGCGGCGCCCGGAAGACGCGCGTCGTCGCGAGCTCGCATTCCCGTCGCAGCCGCCGACGCGCTGCGTCCCAGGTCGTGGAACGCGCTCCGTGGGTGCTGGTCCCCGTCATCGCTCGATGGTGCTTGTGCTATGTCCATGCCGGTACCAGACATGGTCGGTTGTGGCGATACGTATGGTGGGTGGTGTGGCTGGGTCCTAGGCGGCCAAGAGGCAGCATCCATTTTGGAAATCTGGGGGCCGATCGCTGCTCGTCTAGTGCAGGTGCAGCCAGTCGACGGGTAGTAGAAGTGGACACGGTCACACGGGCGAGTCGTGGAATTGCACGGGCGTTTCGTTTTTGCTGCGGCGAAGAATCGCGTTCCGTTGTGGTCAGTCCAATTGAACAACTCGACTACATGGTTACCAAATTGCACCAGGAGGTAGTTAAAAATCGCCGAGGCCTAGAGCGCGCGGCAGCATGGGCGCCGTGCCCCTGGGAGCCCACGGCGCGTGCCACGGACACCACAGACCTGAACGACGTCACGAGCAGCGTGATCAGGCATGACCTAGCCGCGGACCAGTAGGGTTGGCTGCAACAGAATTGACGGTAGACGCACGGCTCGGAGGTCGCCGACACGGTGCTGGAAATCGAGAGGCTGATGTTAAGGACATGGTCATGAATACCATCCGGGAACTTGCCAACGCGGACAGGGAGCGGCAGAGTGCGTGCAGAGGCTGGGTGTGCATGACAGGGGTATGCATGTGAAAGAAAAATAAATTGAGGGGGTTTTATATAAATAAAAACATAAAACAAAGAGGTATGGACTCTTTATATACCACCAATCAATGTTTTGGATCTAAAAATACACTTTCAAATCTAATGGACTAAATCGACACACCCTCACAAGTTAATGGACTAACCATGTATTTTACTCTTAGATTAATAGAGTGATTAAAATGACCAAATGTCATGTACAACGAAGTAACAATGTTTCGAGTGTCGTTTTAGCAAAGTCGACGATTGGAGTCCTATAATAGCGAAGCACGTTGTTTAGAGTCATATAATAGCAATTTTCTCTCCGGCACGACCCATACGGAGCTCCCCGGCGTCGCAGTAGGGCCGTCGCAGTAGGGCCTCCGACGTTCGCTTCTCCCGGTGGAACGACGCCGCGCCAAAGTCCTCGGCGGCCGCGTACCCACATCGGGAGAAGTGGACGTCGCCGCCGCCGCCGCGCACTAGCACGACTGGAGATGGCCCACCACCGTCGAGCCAAGCTCCCTCCGCCGCCGCTCTGTCTCCGGTCTCAGCGGATCGTTCTTCGCTCGTTCGGTATTGGGGTTCTTTTCTTCGGGACTCAGTCAGGTCTGATTTCTGAGGCGAGCAAAGGATGGGATTCTCCTTCTTCACCTCCCGAGCCGATGCTCGACTGCTGGGAAGGGAAGGATGCCGGTGAATGGGAGAAGCTGTCTAGGCGAACGCGAGATCGCTGGAGGTGCTCGGTGAGGCTCCCATGCTCGCGGGATGCTCACCAGGGTACTCCCCGTGCTTGTGCTCTGAAGGTTCTTCGCATGCCATTAATTAAAGGAGGTACTCCCCATGCTTGCCCATGCTCGCTAAGAACGATGATGCTCGTCAGTGCTCGAGTTGCTGGATAGTTCCCCTCCTACGCATCCTCAACTGCATCTTCCAACTGTTCGACGAAATTTCTTAAAGGAGGTAAACTTACCAAGTTCAAGAAGAGGTGACTCTATATAAAGCAAACGAGGCAACCAAACACAATATTTGTTAGCCATGTTTAAATAACATAGACAACCAAATAACTAGATATTTGCCAAGTAGAGACAGGCTAAGGCAGTCCGGGCTAGAATTCTAGCCAGGCTAGCTTTAAACCAGGAAACCAAACACAACCTATATATCTAGGTCCTATGAACAATGGGAGGGATGCCGCGAAATGGGTGTCGTAACCCCAATCTTCCTGGGCGTAGCTGCCATGGCGATTTCAGCCTCCAGCACGTTCTTGCCCTCAAACTGCCCCGATCAACTAGGCTTCATGGGAATGAGAAAATTTTCTGCGTTGGGAGAGCCAGGCCTGACGACGCAGGTAAGCTTGGCGGAAACCCTCACCCACCCAGCTAGACCTAGTTAGATGGGCCGGATGCAGGCAACCAATGACCCCCGGAGGAGGTCCGCCATCCTGATCAGACGGAGGGAAGGCACATCCATAGTCACATAAAACGGGTTCACCACCTTCGACCCTCGACCCAGGTTCGCCATCCTAATGATCATACTATCAGGTAGGGAAGGCACAGCACATCACCTGCACAAGATCCCCCTTAAGGTGAATACCATGTTCCACGAGAGGAACTGGAGCATGACTCGTGGGTCCCATAACTCATTCTTTGATGGCAAGGACGCTATTATGAAAAACTAGGCAATATTCACCATCACAAGTAGTTGTGTCGGCTGTCCTCACTCCTCAGGCACTGCATCTAGCATCAGGTGAGTGTCGAAATGATGCGTGAGTGTGTTGAGTTCATGGGAAAAATAATAACATCTGCCACATCAAAAAGGTATATAATAAAAACTGCATTTCTAATGTATCTAATTAATATCATTATATCATAATAATTATTGTTAGTTTATATAAATTATGTCAGACTTGTGATACATTGACTTAAGACAACTAAATCCATTATTTTTCATGATGGAGTACATGTATAGGGGATGTGATACGACACCCACCCACCCACGTTGTATTTTGGGTGTAGGAGATCAATTTATTGATGGGAGATCCATCTCAAGACGACGCCACGAATGTGGTACTATATACAGTATGAAGATAGATTCAAAACGTATGCAAGTTCAGAAGAAATTGTACGCATTGTTGTTGCCCCAATAAGACACCACCATATATACATACTGTCGTGTGTCGAGTCAGAGTCCAGTTGTAATATTCATATTCATTTTATCGTCATCTATAGTGCATTTGCTTCGTTGTAATCAACAAAGATTCAGCACTTGGAATCTCCAAGGCTTGATGCGAGGACACACCGTTTACAATGCATGCAACTAGTGTTTCTTTGAAGAGACCACGAATATCGCCTTGGTCCTTCCGTAGAGACAAAGAGCTACTGGGTAATTTCCGGCCGCGTCAGTTTACAATGCTAGCCCTTGTGCTTGTGCTAGTTGAGTTGATTTTTTCGGCGGCACTGATAGAAAAGATACAAATAGCCTTTGTTAGTTTCGGTCGGGGCCAAATGCTGTCTCTGCTTCATCGATGCTTCCTTGGTTGGTACTCGAATCGATCGAGAGAATCAAACAAAAGTCGAGCAGGTCGTCATAGTTTCTTTTGTACGCGGTCGGCTAGACGCACGCCGGCAGCACCCAGCTTAAATAGAGAGTAAACCTCTCTTTGCCTCGTTGTGATCCTATCTTTCGAAGCATTTTTTTTGTTGCCTAACAACCTCAGAATACCTTCTGCGTCCCTGTTTAGGGTTGATTAATCCTACTGTAAGTCAAGCTAAGATTTGCTCCATTTGCTAATTCCCTATTCGTTTGTTTTATTAGCCATTCGAACAGTATTTTTCTCTTACAGCAAATTAGCCGGTTTGTCTTATCAGACGGCTTATGTGACCAGCCCAACACCCCGTTAATTTAGTCGGTGTTTCATTTCTGATTACCTTTTTCCTTCGCCAATGAAGAAATTCTCACAGTCTCTTTATTTCACACATTTATTAGCTCTGTTTAACTTATTTTTCGCTTCTCCCACAATTATATAAAAAGTACCTAGCACAAGTATAATAAGGTTTATCAATTGTTATTTGCTATTAGATCCGCTGAAGCAGAAGGCTGTGTATATGCCGCCAAACTCTAATCTACGTCCGTGTCTACGTATACTCCCTGATGGATGACCAAAAGTTATTTCTTGCCCTCGAGAAGATGTTAGACGATGGAAGCGGGGATCCAATCGTCCTTCCTTTTTCATTTTTGAAGGCGGTCACAGGAAATTTCTCTGAAAATCAACGAATCGGCGTCGGCGGCTTCGGAGCAGTTTACAAGGTATGTGCGCGCAGTTAAACTTTCCACTTCACTCATGGTCAGAGCCATGTTTTATATTTTAGATAATGGGATAGAATTATATATCTTAGTCTCTACATCTCCAGATGTTTTAGCTAGCAATTCCTTATCACAGTATCATCGCCAGCAACAAAAAGCAACAAAAGAGAATATATATATATATAGATCACCATCACAAAAACATTATGTACAGTCGGGTCAGAACTCAGAATTACTTCACTACTGGATTCGACGTTTTTCATATTGGACCAAAACCCTAAGGACCAAAACAAGTTATTGGAATAAAGTGATACAACACGTAGGTTGCCACCGGTTTGCACTTTTGTAAGTTGTTGGAATAAAGTGATACAGGACAACAGGTTATTATATATATGGACAACAGGTTATTATATATATGATGGGTATAATTTTCTCTTGTTCTTAAAAATATTTGGTACCACTTTGTTTCCTCCTCCTTACATGCAGCTAATTATTGTTTGAACTGCAGGGAACGCTTCATAATGGGATAGTCGCCGTAAAGAAGCTTCATGAGAATATTCAAATTCTAGAGAAGAACTTCAAAAGTGAGGTTTCTTGTCTCATACAGGTCAAGCACAAAAACATAGTACAATTTTTAGGGTACTGTTCGGAGACGCAACACGTAATGGCAGAATATGAAGGAAATAATGTCTGGGCAGACGTGCGGCGAAGGTTGTTTTGCTTTGAATACCTAAGTAAAGGGAACCTTGGTAACTATCTTACTGGTAAGATCAGCCATAAAAGTGTAATTTTTACATAGAAATAGTTTAATCTCTATTTATGCATTTTCTCAGCCAAAGGGAGAATTTGAGCTCCATATTTTTATACACAGAGAAGATGCACTTGTCTTTGCACTCTTTGGTTTTTGTGTACACACATTTGCATTGTTCTGGTTTGCCATTCACTCTTGCTCAAAGGGAATAGCTAGTGGACGGCCAGACCAGAATCTAATACCAAAGTGTATTTTACTGTTGTGTAAGACTAGGTAAAGTTCATATGGTTGTCAAAATTTAAAGTGAATCAGAGCAGCCCAATTTGTCAAGCTAATATTGCTTGTAAGCCCATATTTTCACATACTAATTTCCAAAAAAAAAAAAAAAGGGTTGTTGGTTTCCTTGAAATTGCAACACCCACATTTGGCCATGCCAATTTTTTTCAGATAAATAAGTGATAGTTCAACCTAGTTGGTTGTTTCTACTTGTGTTGGACTACTCATCTGATGCCATAGTAAGAACGGGCTGTTGTTTATTTTGTATTCTTCGCAGAGGCATCTTCTGGACTTAATTGGAGGGTGCGCTTTGAAATAATTAAGGGGATTTGTGAGGGTGTGCATCATCTTCACCAGAAAAAAATTATTCACATGGATCTTAAACCACAGAATATATTATTGGACGATGAAATGGTTCCAAAAATCGCTGATTTTGGTCTATCAAGGCGCTTAAGAGAAGACCAAAGCAAGATTATTACTGAAAACAAATTTGGGTCACGGTAGGTGTCCTAATTCTCTCTAAGGCAATAATGACGTCCAATCGTTTGTCAGGCATCAACCAGCTTTTGTTGCATACTGTTTAATTTATCACTTAGCATGCCATGCAATTCTCATGTAGGGGATATTTGGCACCTGAATTTATAATGAATGGAATAATCACATTGGATACAGACATATATAGTCTAGGTGTGATAATCACAGAGATTCTGATGGGATGTAAGGAATGCTCCAATGTTGACGAGGTAATGATCATTTATATTACTGTTTCAATTTAATGGCCACATTTTTTAAGTAACTTACTTGGTGTTATTCCTCATAACTAGCGGTTTCCAAATCTACATATAAAGTATATGTGGTTTATACAATCATATATTTTGGTTCCCTATTTTAAAAGGGTCCCAATGCAACTCCCCATATAATAACCTCGTATAATAACAAACTTTGATTGTGAAATTCGTAGGTGTGTAAAAGTTGGAACACAATGTTTGGGGCATCAGAGAGACATACACTACTAAAACAAGTAAAAGTATGTGCTGAGATAGGTATAAATTGCAAGGATGATGACCCAAAGAAAAGGCCTGCTATAATGGATATTATCCGTAGGCTTGATGAAGTGGATATTTCAATCTCCTCTATAAGAAGTGCCAAAAGTCTATCACCAAGGAAGGTATGCTCAGTTACAGTAAATAAATATATATATATATGCTGTCACAGACTTCATTTCATTGATATATTTGTCGGTGGCTAAAGGCTAAGCACATGCATGTAAATTTACTAGGTTATCATTAAAAAAAAAAATACTAGGTTCAGGGCTTCAGGCCCCTGCTTGGGTAAAACCCTGAGTCCTGGGACAGCCGGAGAGGCCTTCAGCTCAGACTGATCAGTGTATGTGTATTGGATTTTGATAGGGGAAACGATTGCATGGGAAGGAAAGTGGGCTCATATATCTCTGACGGCACAGCCCCTTGTTGCATGCTACATGGACGCACACAGAATAGTTCCCCGATGAGTGTCGTTTTTTTAAGAAATGTGGTCCATGACAAAGTCGTTTATAATGAAAATTAACAAAAGCTCAATGAAGGACGAAGCAATTGAGGAAGCAATTGAGATTGAATTACAATTGTGGCTAGAAAATTGGAATTTCAATCTAAATAGTAAAAAATATGGTTTAAAGGTCTCTATATATAAGACTTGTGATCTACTACTAAAGAATGAACAAATGTTTTTTACATTTCTGTCAACTATGATGAATGAAAAATAAATACACAGTTAATAAGTACCTTATGAAATTTAAATCCAAATCCGTCATCGTATCACTTGTTCATGATATGAAAAAAATCATCCTCAGTGTTTTATATGGTTTATGAACCATGTTAATCATGGTCCTTTTGTGAAGGTTTTGGCCATGCTAGCTTTACCAAAAAAAAAAAAAGGGGGGGGTACATGTTATAGGCCAAAATTGGCTAACCTGAAAATATTGCCTTGGTTTTGGCGAGTCAGAAGTTTAATTTGAATACTCCATAAATTACATGGAAACTCAACTTGTACTACTTGGAGCAAGATCTTTGCAACTTATAAATGTGAAGGGCCATGGCTTATTGAGAGTATATCCAATTGATCAAAAACCAGCCCAACCCGCACCACATGATGGTCACAGCTCGTCGATCTTGGCTCAGGTTGTGTGTGGCATGTCTTTTGCTTTTCAGAACTTCACAGCAGGTAGAGACAATAACCTATTTAAATTGAGTCATCTTTAATCAAAATTCTATGTGCGTGGAACTAAGGCTTTAATGCATCCTGGCATTTAATATGAGACTTAGAATTTACAGTATTTGATTTCAGTTCAACAGAAATGAGCAGAGTGCAATTTGAATCTAGTCCCTCACTCTATATATGTTGCCACATCGAACTCTACTTATATGCATGTTAGGTCGATCTAACTAGTATTACTATATATGTTGTTGCAGTTAAGTTCTGTGTCAATTCAGAATGAGCTACTGGATATCCATCCTCTCAAGCTTTGCTTTCCCTTCGAGGCCAAAAAGCCCATCCAGTGTTCACTGAACTTAATTAACAGGACTGATGGTTATGTGGCCTATTGGATTATACCACAGTTCCCAGATATGTATAGTCATTTTGACCAACCCTACATTTTGCGCCCATTGTCTACTTTGACTTTCCATGTGACAATGTTAAAGCAAGAACAACCGCCTGTGGACGCGGGCGTGTTTGAGATACTGATGTTCGTTATACGGAGCGAGAGGGTCCTTGAAGATCTTATCTCTTCCATTGGCAAGGACCCCCAAAATTTTGATGGTTATACATTCAAGCGTGTGGCAAATTTGGGTGGTGAGGTGCGTTCCGCAATGGTGACTACTGCTGTGGTCCGGCCACCAAGGGAGGGAGATAATTGCCAGCTGTCATCTGAACCCAAGGTGAGTTTCTACTAGTCATCCAGTCGAGTGTGTGTGTGTGCACTATGCCCCTAGGAATGAAAGCAGTAGTGATGAGTTATAGAAATCTGGTGACACTGTCGTCAGATCGTGTGGAAGAAGGGATTTGTGCACATGGGAGACATAGATGCACATCCACCAACACAGCCCTGGTAAGTAAATCTAACGATATTCACGCTGTTGTGTATTACTTTCTCTCTATTCCAAACTATATAAGATATTTTAGCTTTTCTAGATATATTAGTTTTGTTATGCACTAACTAAAAAGCCAAAATGTATTATATAATTTAGAATAGAGGAAGTAGATATCTAGCATCCACTAACTTTTGTCCTTAAATTTCACCTCTTGTAGGATTTTGGTGGGCCATAAAAATTATGTTTCCATATGGGACTATGAGAAGAAGGTAGTGGCGTATCTCATATAATGCAATTCATTCAAGTATCTTGTGCTTCTGCTGAGATGATTAAAACTATTTACATAGGCTTTTTATAGATTTGGCTCAGTTTTATTTGCTAGACCAAAAGAACCTTAGGGCAGCCACAATGTCACTAAAAAGTGGTCCATAAGCCCCCTAAGGTGGTCAATATACATACACCATGAGCTAATTTGTAAAGCAGTCCATAAGAGCATCCACAATATGCTCCAAAAACAGTCCATAAGCATTTAAATATTCTCTATGGACTGGCTGAAATATTGTGTGGCTAGCTAGTCTATAGAGTGGTCTATACCATAGTCTATGGTCTATATTTTGGCACGAGCAGTCAGACTATTTTTTTTGGTTTATTGGCAGGAAAGAATTGTTTCGTTAGATGTCAATTGGAAAGCATGCAAGTTATGTCACATCATAAATGGCGAAACAAAGATCAACTCAGTTAGATTCATCCCTCAAAGGCACTGGTTTGTAGCCGGAGATAACAGAGGATATATCTATGTCTACACATGCCATACATGGAAGGAAATAAAGAGATTCAGACCTAGTGGTTGCAGAAGTGTGGTATCATTGGCGATTCACCCTACCTGCCCATACCTGCTATCGGCGTGTGAAGATGGGGTGATCAAGCTTTGGGACTGGGACATAGGCTGGGCCTGTTCTCGAGTTGTTTGTCACTTGTTCCCAAGCAAAACAATCAGTGGTCGGGTCATTGTTAAGTTTAACCCAAAGGACACCAACACCTTCACTAGTCACGACCAACATGGTGGGCTCAAGGTTGGTCTTTATTAATTTCCCTCGTGCAGTATCTCTTGTGCTATTAAATGAACCGAATTAGTTCATGCTCTTAAGCTAAAAAAATCACATTCTTGGCTTTATCTAACTTTGATCTTTATTACTTCAAAAACGATTAAACAGGTCTGGTCAATTGATTTGGCTATGCATATCGCAACAATAAATCGAAATTCTACAGAAATTAGCTGTGAGCATGTTTTCACTGAGATTGGTGAGAACAATTTGGTTAATATTGCCTATAATACTATAAATGTAAGTATATCTTTGTCTGCATTTGTGTTTGTGTGGATTAGCAATGCAATCTAGTTGAATGTGTAAGTTTTTCTTTCTTCTCACGTTGAATCAGATATGGGATTTGATGATGCGGGCACGCCGTCATACACTCTGTGACACCGGATGTCTTGTTACTGCAGTAGCTTGCCACCCAACTCTTCCACTAATAGCTGCAGGCATCAAGATCAACGATATTACACACGCAGCTATTCGCTTCTGGAATTCCACGAACTATAGGTAATATTTTCTTGTTCTCACGTATCCACAAGCACACCCAAATTTTGTATTGTCGTGTTTGGTGTGTGTGTGTGTGGGGGGGGGTGGGGGGGTGGGGGGGGGGGAGGTCAGGTGGTAAGGTGCCCATGTTTGCCCCATTTATTCAATCTGTGGTGTGCTGAATTGTTGGTGGATGAAAGTCTTATAACATTACTGAATAGATGTCTCTAGTGAATCCATCACATTAATAAGATTAGAAAAAAATGAAAAAAAACCTTGAAATTCTCACGGTAATCATAAATATTTAGCCTTTTCTCTAAGGGACTATAACCATCATCACCAATAATAGCCTTAAGATCTATGCTATTTTCTACTCAATGCATTCCAAATTATTTGATGTTTTGGCATTTTTAGATACATAGATTATACCTATATCTAGATACATTATAAAATCAATAAATTTAGAAAATCCAAAACATCTTATAATTTGGAATAGAGGGAGCATATAATACTTGCCTCTACCATCATGCAAAATATATAAAAGAACCCCTAAACTTGCACCTAAATTACCCACATTTACCATTATGAAAGATAATTTTAAGTATTCCCTCAAATTTTATCTAAATACCCACATCTCCTATTATGAAATATAATTCAAATAACATACTAAATTTGCATATAAATTACACAGATCTACCATTATGAAAGATAACACGGGTAACCCTAAATTCGCTTTTAAATTACAACATTGGACATCATCAAATAAATCTAAAATAAAGTAACCCATGCAGTTTATATGCAAATTCCATCATGAAAGAGAATGAAGTATCCCTCAATATACATCTAAATACCAATATAAGACATTATGAAAACTAATTAATAAAATGCAATATATATTTCAAAATTTTACGCTTCTACCAATTTAAATTTGAAAAGTAAGATTAAGTGCTACTATGTGATACTATGCAGACGAAGTACATGTATAACTTAGTATAAATGGATAAATTATGGAAAATGTAACCTTAACAAATCACATACCAATGATGCTAAATTTGTACTTTAAATTATATTAATACTTAGTGCAAAAGAGTTGTAAGTTGTTACTAGAGATGAGTTTATACAATTTGGCCAAAATATATATGACATGTCAATATTAAAAATGGCCACTTCTAACTATTAAAAACATATATAACTCCTAATTATACATTAGTGACAAGTATATACATTTGTAGTTTACCATTCTAAATAAATATTATGTTACTAAACCACATTGTTGTAACCTTGAAAAACCATTTTAAAAGTATATAATAAAATTTGTAATTTGTTACTTTTATATATAAATTTATATATTTTGACATACAAATACTCCTAGTTTTGTTTGTAAAGAACTCTATTCTTTATAGAATAACATTACATGTATAATTCTTAGATAGAGGAAATTCAACCCTTGTATATGTTGTGATGCATGCTGAAACCACTATTTATAGTATTGTAGTAACTAAGAGTGGAGTCTAGGACCTAGGATCTTTTCTAAGAAAATGTTGAGCAAATATACGACAAGCACCGGACTATGAACTTAATATCTAGATGATAATATTGCAAGAACTAATAAGATATTCATTTTAAAGCTAAAATATCGATTTTTAGGATGTGAAAAGAGGATGCAATAAGAGTTGATATAAATTAAGATAATGTTTTAATAAAATACATATTAAAAACACACAAAGGTTCAATGTAAAGATGAAAAGATGTACAGAGTAACTGATAAATTTATTAGGAAATAAAAATATAGAGAGTAATGATAATCAAACTTTCTTGGTTATACATATTAAATTTATCCACTAAACTTTTAAAACTTATATAAGTAAGAGTCTAGACTGTGGTGGAGCAAAGGTTGATGGGCTAGTACCTCTAATTGTGATACTTTGCAAGTTTCAGGCTTCTAAAAACTGTTAGCTGCACATCTGGCTCCATGATCAAATGTCTTGGATTTATAGGCTCAAAGAGGTATATAATTCATTATGTTGCTAATTTTTTTTTTTTGTAATTTTCTACTACTAGCATCTTTGCTCTTTTGTAATAGTACTATTTATTCATATGAGTAAATGGACACCCAAAATAACTACTCTTTAGAAGTGTGTTTAGTTATTAAAAGGTACTATTTATTTGTATGAATAAATGGACACCCAAAATAACCACTTTTTAGAAGTGTATTTAGTTATTAAATCATATTTGGTGAACTATAACAAAACATCAAAACATTTGTAGTTGACTTGTTTCATTTCACCTCACCTATTTTTTTTTTTGTTAAGTTTGGAAACATTATAAATTAGTGTGGTGCTTCGTTCGACTTACTCCTTCTGTCTTAAAATAAATCAACTTCTTGATTTATCATAAGTCAAACTATTTTAGATTTATCAAATTTTATAGACAAGACTCTGTATCTTGGAAAGAGTCTTCATGTGATTTCATGAAGACGAAATCCCTCTCCTCTTCATTTTCACCGTTTTTGTGGCTTTGAACTTATGAGCTAGAACACTTATATTTTGTAGGGTTGTGATTGGAACTGAATATCGGGGAACGATAGAAGTCATGGAAATTGATATGGACTCATTGGTATGTCAGCAATAAGGGAATGCACATATGAGTTGAAGCTTCAGTGACAATGAGGCCGTATTTTCAGAAACAATATGTTCCATCCGCAAAACAAAAAATGTATAGCCACTAGAATTTCTAGCAATAAGAATATGTTGGTCTTCTTTTTTGTTGCCAATGTGCTTGTTTAGGTGGATGTTGAATTTAAAAGTCTCCATCAAGAGCGTGGTACATAAAAACACTCTAGAACTAAGGGTATACTTTTGTCCCTTAGAATTTGATGAGGATTCTTAGATTTTCGGTGTGTTCGGCTAGTGATATAAGCTAGCTGATTTGCTGTGAGAGAAAAATTTTGTATGAACGGCTGATAAGCCTGGCTGATGAGATAAGCGAACAAGATGTTTAATTGGACTTAGCCTAATTTTAATTTGGTGAGTAATACATGGCAGCTAATTACATCAATAAGGACGTTATGCATGATTACTCCATGACTATACCTTTATAATGTCACTGCGTCCAGATTCGCACCTCACATGTTACCCTTCCTCTACTATAAATGGTGCCCTCTGCTTATCTCTCTTAAGCACACCGCGTAACCACCACATACATCTCATTCTCCGCGTGGTTGTTGTCTTCGAGTTTCCTCGTCATGGGAACACCTGCGTAGCACACATAAGTCCGCTGATAAGCCAAAACACTGTTGAAACGGCTAATTTTCTGTGAGAAGAAAATACTGTTGGCTGATAAGCTGAAACGGTTTTTCAGCTTAAGCGAACAGGGCCATAGGCAACTTGGCAGAGCAGGCCATCAGAATCATGAATCTGCATGGGTGAAGGGTGATCTTGTTTTTGGGGAACACATCTTCCACTCTACTACCTGCATCTCCGATCCCGGATTCCCGGTACATGACGACGAAAATGACATTTCAATACATGGTGGCCAACAAATACACACAGTTTCCTCTCTGCACTACGTCGCCCTTATTAGTTACATCGAACTGGTTGGTAAATGGACCTAACAACGACACCTTTTGTGCCTCGGACATTGACCTCGCCTCAGGGTATAACACGTACTAGAACTTATGTTTTTTATACAATCAAAAGTATGTTGTTTATGCATGTATAGATTGTAAGTAGATCACACGTGTGCACATGCTTATCACAAATGCTTTGCTAATTGTTTTCTAGATTAAATTATACCAATGTTTACCTAAATATCTAATACAACCTGGAGTTTGAATCAATGGCATCCTATTAAAAGGGCCTCCTTACTAGTACATGCATGTGTATACCTGAAAGCAAAATAAAAAGGTCCATTCTACCTCCTTGTATTATCAAATTTTTTTCCTCAAACTTTAGAACCAGACATTTTACTTCTTGAACTATAGAAACCATTTAAATTCTCTCTCTACCTTGATTTGGAGGGGTTTTGAAGGCAATTTATCCTTTTTAGCTAAAAAATCAGTAAATATTTTAGAAGGTTCTAAAACCACATAAAAGGTCTATCATCTTCTAAGAATTCCTAAAAGCAATATATTTTTGGATATAAAAAATCCAAATAAAATATTTAGAGCTCACGAAAGCATCTTTAAGAACTTGAAAAAATAGGTTTAGCTATATGAAAACAGGAAGATATCTAGAAAATGTAGAAAAATTCTTAAAACATTATAATCGATGTATAAACATGTTTTAAAAACTATGCATGCAAAAAAAAATATGAGACACAACCAGCAAGCATGTATAACATACATTATGTGTTGGTTGCATATTATGTTTTTTTTGTGAAAAATTTTTAAAACATGTTTACATATCAATTATAATGTTTTGAGATCTTTTAATGTTCTTCCTGTTTCTTAGAGCCAAATCCTTTTAAGCATCTATAGATATTTTCATTATCTCTGTATATTTTATTTTGATTTTCTTATACCAGTCTATCTCGAGATTTATTTTTCGTAGTTTTTAAAATCTTGGAGACATTTGTGTGGTTTATTAAAAACGTTATCAAGTACTTATCAAATTTTTAACCTTTTCAAAAAACCTTTACAAACCAATTCACATGGTAATTGAGAATTCATAGGGTAAGATGTTTGGTTTTGAAGTTCGAAAAAAAAAATCGGACTATGATGATAGTTGACGTTGATTAAATAGATTTTTTTCCTTGTAGAGGGAAGCCCTTTGTTTGATTCTGCGCGTACAGCCCAACTACAAAAACGCAACAGCAGTCAAGCCCAGCCCGATATCTTCTGTGGAACGGTCTCTTGGGCGAAAAGACTCGGGCCGGAAGTCAATATGGACCGGGCCGTCTAGGACTCGGACGAGCCCGCAGGCGGCCTGAGCGCTCCGCCGCTCCGTGGTTGCCGGCGCTTGGATCCATTTTGGTGGTTCGTTTCATTTCGACATCAGTCAACATAAGCTCAAATTGTACTTTGGTCTCTCTTCAAATCTCTGTGTGCTAACAATCTCTCCGCAGTCTAGCTAATTTTGCACCTCCCTTTTTCTAATCCTGTCACTGCTGCTTGAGAGTGTTTAGTTACCTCGTTTTTCTTGCCAGCTTATGAAGGAATCATATTCCCTCAACAAAAAATGAAGGAATTATCTGTATTTTTAAAAGATTTGTTAACTTCTCTCCCCTATAATTAATTGTTTTTTTCGTCTCCTACAATCCAAAGTGGCTAGCATAAATACATAAGCTCACGTATTTTCGATGAAACAAACATTGCCGACATTGTTAACATCGCGGCGGTGTTCTTGATCAAGGTGACCCTGCTTGGGAACAGGTGTCCTTGGCTTCCTAAAATAAATTTCCATAAATTTGACGGTTCTCATGTCAGAATATGGCCTGAAAAAGTGACACATGTCAGGCTACCAAATTACAGACTCATATCAGACAGTCAGTCTGCACTGGGTTGACGAGGCCTGCGAGAAGTGGGCAGCGGGCTGAATATGGCTCTGGACTGGAGGCGAGCGCTGCTGCCTGGGCTGAAGCCCATGCACGTGCGTGGCTGGGCTGGATGACACGGGTAGTTAAGGGCCGATAAAGGCCTGGTGGCCTGTTGCCCATAGCGAATTACTTTTTCCTTTATTTGAAGTAGATTGTGTTTTCAAATGAATTCGAATTGGTGTTCGGATCCTTTTGCTCACTCGATCATTTAAATCAATTAAAAATCCAGCTCATGCACTAGGACTTCAACATGCGTATTAATCTATATGGAGTATGCATCAGATTACTACTTTCTAGAAAAATAATTTGTGGACTTAAGTTGAATTTGAGCGAAAACTTGAATCAACTCAATTTTTTTGGGGAAACAAATTAGATTTTACAACTTGAATGGGTTGCTATCATTCTCCGCCACGATAAGGCTTCCACAATGATATTTTATCCAAACATATTCTTCCAAAAAGGGTTTTTGTTTTACAAAAAAAATGTATAAGATGATTTTGGGACTTTTTTATAAAAAATGTATTCGCAATAGTAGAGTCATAGTTGAGTTTGAGTGTGGGTTCAAATTGAGAAATCAATATTTTTAAAAATATTGCTTCTTTATATGGGAGATGTCTAAACATATAGGGACAAATCATTCTCAAGATGATTTCCAAAAAAAGGTTAATTATTACCAAGTATCTAAAAATATTGGGTTCATGTTGCTTTGGTATAGACCAAAACAACTCGGTTAAAAAGTAATTGAACAATTAAATTACTTCAAAATAAGTACTAGTTCGAAACTAAAAGCTTGGTAAGGTTTTAGTTTTGCCCAAAAAACTATTTAAAAACTTTTAGAAAGAGAAACTTTGGTTGGGATCTTCAAACAAGATATGGAGGGATGTTTGCATTACGTTTAGCTATGATCTAGATGGAAGCACAAATTGAATCAAATGTTTTTAAAAAGTTAATATTTCTATATTATAAAAGAGGGAACTGCTCTGGTACACCCTCTTTTAAAAATGGCATGAATCTCAAAAGCAGATAATTAAAGAAATTATTTATTTTACATTTCATTTGTGCCTGGGTCACAGTTAGGCTTAGGGTGTCCAGCCTAGCCCGCCCATTTGCTCCATTAATTTGTCGGAGATGGGTTCCATTTTAGTCGCTTTCTTGGTCCTCCCCCTCTCCCGATTCCATTTTGCCGTGCTTGCGGCAAGGAGCTCCAGCAGCGCTGCCGTCGCCGTTGAGGAAGAAGACACCGGGCCACTGGCCAGGCCACTGCCCTGCTGCAACCGGCGGACAGAGTGGCATGTGCTGGGGATTTTTGTACTGAATTATCTATGCAGGCTATGCTATTTGTGATGCATGTGCCAGAATCATTGGAGGGTAAAAGTGACATATTATTTTTTTTCTTTTTTTTCTCAGATGCAACATGGTGTGACTGATGATGAACTTGAAGCTCGTTTTATGTTCAGTTCAGTAACTAATTGTAGTTTTTCATCTATTTGTTGTCTTTCATATGCAAAACCGCAACCGCCTTTTGCATCAATAGGATGGATGGTTTGCAAGTTTATGTCACATTTTTTTTAGAAAATTCATCAATAGCTCGTGTATTGATCCTACGAGGGTATATTATGAAAATATCTTATTTGCAAGTTTATGTCACATTTTTTGTTTTAGAAATAATATATTATTACGTACAAACTCTTCTCTATCTTGGAAAAAATGACTGTACTTTTATGATTTGGTTCTATCTTGGAAACGTGTCATCCTGTGCGTTTGACGAAGTACCCCTGTATGATTTGGCTTCAACCAATACAGTCAACCGGCGATCTGCGTCCCTGAGAGCTCACACAGGCTGCATCGTCTCCGCTGCTCCGTGGCCACCGGAGCGCTGAGCGCCTGAGCCTACGCTACGTACACCCCTACGGATGGATCGGAATACTGAGGTGAGGAATCAGATTCCCACACACTGGATCCATTTTTGGAGGTTGACTTCGACAGAAGCCATGCCAACCCACAACGGACAATCTGAAAGCTTGCAGGGGGTTGCTACGGGCAGGACGAAAGGCTTGACATCGTGTTTCAGTTCTTATCGAAAAATTAGTTACAGCCTGCTGCATGGGCAGTATTTGTATTACTGCGCCAAGGGATTTCCACCATTGATCACTTTTAAGGTAATTATAAGATGAAAAACATATTTTAGAATATTGTTGTGCAGAAGAGTATAAGGGACTATAGAGCAACTTATCTGTCACATGTCAGTGTCTATGGTTTTCCCTTTATTGTATTTCTATTACTATATCATCTATTTCTCTTTGCATTAACACTTTCCTTTGGAGAACATTCGTGATCACTATTCCTAATAATACTGTATTGTTGAAACTACACATTCTTTTTCTCACAAAGCAGCAACCTGTTGCTGACTTCTTGTTGCGTTGTCAGCTTGAAACCATGGGTTGATGGAACTGACAAACTGATGTGATTATTATAAGAAAATCATGATTAGATTATGATCGATTCTTAAACATCTGACTGACTTTAATATTCAGTAATAATAGTTTAAAATACTAAGAGCAAGGTTAATAATAAACTATACATTTTTTTTGGCTCACAAAGATCTTCATGTTGCTAACCCATCTCTTACGTTTATCAGATTTAAACCTTCTATATAAGATAATGGTCCACTTGTGATCTCACATTATTGAAAATCTTATTAGCCCAAGCTGGCTCTTAAGCATCTGACCCACTTTAATTTTTTCTCTTCTCCTCTCTCAAAATACTAAGGGAATATTTAATCTTTCTTACAGCCCACTATAATACTTACTCTAAGGGATTAATCCATGTGCTGCACTAGCTGTCGTTTGGAAACCCCATCTGGTCAACTTCCTTCTTGCCCCCAATAACTAATGCACCACGCCACTGGTGCAGCTGCTTTAATTTATTCGAGTTGTATTAAAAAAACTTCTATGTGATCACATTTTATTTGTTCTGATGAACTAAGGTTTAGCAGCACTTTGGGCTCCAGGGTTTTCCAGGCTGTGGATGTGACGATACAACTTATATTTACTATACATATTCTCTCTCCTGATGTTTCTTCAAAGAGGCCTCGGATGCCCTTGGTAGAAATAAGATAATCGTCACTAATTACAGAGACTATTTGGATCCGTAAGGTTATTTACTAGCTAATGTTTTGTTTGAATCCATTAGCAGATAAATCAGTACCAGTGGATGTATACAGATTTGCTAATTATTAGCCCAAGGGTTGCTACCTATTAGTTTTATTAGCAGGTTTGAAGTTGCTAATAGGTACTAATAGTTCATATGCATCTTCAACTCACTATTCAATCACCTAATATCAGCGGATGGATCTAAAAAATTCCATGCTTTAGCTAGCTAAAGATTAGCAACTATTAGCTATTAACTAGCTAATTTATAATGCAAATTAAACCCAATAGACCTAAAAATTAGCCCAAATTAGTTAGAGTTTGCTAGCTAGTTGGTTAATAATTAGTGAGTTAAATGCACCAGAGGTTCATTTACTTGTGAACAAATTTTAATTAGGTCCATCAACTTAGTGGTTTTTTGGGTCCATCAACTTGTAAGCTGATTTCAGTTAGATCCATCAACTTAGAAACTTAGGTCGATCAACTTGAAAGTGACCTTTTAGGTCCATAAACTTTGTATGACGTACCACATAGGTTCATATCCCTCCACGTGTACTTATTGCGTTGACGTGGCCTACTAATTTATCCATCTGAAACAGCTGTTGACCCTTTATTTCATCAAACATATTGTGAACGAGCGAGTAAGCGCCGCCTCCGCCGATGCAGGAGCACGAGCGAGCCGCCGTGGACATGTGATCGTGGGCGAGCGCTGCCATGTCAGCAAGGAAGCGCGAGTAGGCTGCCTCCTCGGCCGTGCTTGCGGCGCCCCCCCCCTACGCCAGAACCATGAGGGCATGCCGATGAGCACTGCCACCATCAAGTCCACACGGGTGCATGAGCAGGTTGCCACGGGCACGAGCGCTGGTGGGCGATCACGCGCCATTCTCTACTAGTTCACGACAAACGCAAGCACCAAGAAACATCCGTCCACCCATGTGCATAGGATGGCCTATGTAGCAATGGTGGTGCCCTGTTCGAGTGTCCGCATGGCCGTGGCGGCCTGCTTGTGCATCATTAGGGCCACGGTGGCAAAAGGCGCTCGCCTGCGTGGCCACAGCAGGCCTGCTCGCGTGTCTGCGCGACCGTTTGGCTGCGGTGGCTCATTTTCGCGCCCGTATCGGTGGAGGTGGTGTCTGCTCGAGTGCCCATTAGGTATTTAATGAAATGAAGGTCACCAACTGCTTCAGATAGACAAGTCAGCAGTCTACATCAGTGCGAGGAAGCTCACGTGGAAAGATATGGACCTAAGTGTAAGTTTATGGACCTCAAAAGTCATTTTCTAAATTGATGGATCTAACTGAAATTCCTTATAAGTTAATGGACAAAAAAACCACTCTTCCTCACAAGTTAATGAACATCTTGTGCATTTAACTCATAATTAGTTAAAGGCTCTGCTAATAATAATTATTAGCCCTCTTATTTAGATGTGCTAAAATTGTATTTAATTATTTTAGCCAACTAATAATTAGCTCTCGTATTTAAACCGAACCTTAGATCAGATCGACGATGAGTCTGTCTATAATACCCAAGAAGGCATGATAAATAGTTCAAAATATTAAGGGGATATTAATGGGCTGCATTAGCTGTCGTTTGGAAGCCTCATCTGGTCAACTTCTTGCCCCCAGTAACCAGCTATTTTAATTTCTTCCGGTTGTATTCAAATTTTTTTTATGTGATCACATTTGATTTGGACTCCAGGGCTCCAGGCTGTGGATGTGATGATACAACCTATCATCAACCTACTAATGCACCAAGTTTTCTTTCCTACAGCCACACACGAAAAACGTCCCCCGCTGAGGAGCCCCGTCTTGATGCACCCACAAAATTGTACTCAGGAATCCAACGTAATTAAAATAGACTGCCCAGATTTAATTTCAATCATTCTCTCTCCTTACGCATTCACATCAGACGGCACAGATCAAAAGTGTCACACATCCTCCCCTCCACCCTCGACAACCCCGCGGTGGCCTCATCCTTCACGGCGCTAGAACCCCGGTGCATGCCCTTCCCTTCCTGCTGCACGTTCTCTGCGCCGCCAGCCAGCGCCGCGGTGGCCTCACCCTTCACGGCCCATGCAGGGAAGGTGATGGGGGCGTCCTCCAGGAACTTGGCGTTGGTCGTCATCTGAATCTGAATGAGATTAGGACGACACGAGCGCCTCCACAGCCGACGGGAACGTGATCGTCGTGAAACGGCGCCGGCCGCTGCTCGCGGATCAGCAGCGTCAATTCCCTCACTCGCCGGAACGTGATCGCTGGGAACGTGATCGCCGTGAACGGCGCCGGCCGCTGCTTGCGGATCAGCAGCATCAATTCCCTCACTCGCCGGAACGTGATCGTTGGATCGTCCTCGGCGGATCGTGATCGTGTTGGCCAGAACGAAATCTCCGGCGGCTCATCGACGGATCGCGGTTGTGTTCCGGTCTGCCCTGCTGTGACTTAATCAGGTTAGATGCCATATAATCTTGCCGCCGACAATCATTTCATTCATATTACTCAAAAAAAAAGACAATCATTTCATTCATCCTGTTGTACATCCAAAACACGTCAACACACTTCACGACTGGAACGCCGTCTCTTTCAGTGACCTGCACATGCCCTGCTAATTAATATTTAATTCATTTGAGTTCAATTATATAGACTGAACCTTCTATGGCTAGCTCCAATTTTTGGACTTTGAGTTGATTTAAGATATCCAATTTATTTCCTCGAGATTTTAGTGTTGTGATCTGCTACTTCTACTTTTAATTAATTGATCAGAAATTATTCAGAAGGAATTTTCCATGATTTGAATCCTACCATCAGGGCAACAGAAAATGCCCCATCTGAATTGCATCTGAATTGCAATTCATTCATGTGTCAGTACATGTGTCCTTAGTTTTAAAAATATGCTTTTTAACTATAAGTTTTACAATTAATTGTTTGTGTTTCAAACTTGAATTAATTCTCAAATTAATTCTCATATGTCCATGCATGCCGTCTCTTTCAGTGACCTGCACATGCCCTGCTAATTAATATTTAATTCATTTCAGTTCAATTTGATAGACTGAACCTTCTATGGCTAGCTCCAAATTTGAGTTCAATTATATAGACTGAACCTGCTAATTATATAGACTGAACCTTCTCATATGTCCATGCATGCAGCGATGCAAATATACTATCCGTTCATGTTTTGGTTTCATTTCAGTTTAAAGATTCCGAGTTTGATACATGGATACGCCGGGAGGTTCCCAGCGATATCACAAACCTACTCACCCCTGGTATGTGCGAACAACAAATTTTAAACGAATTATGTATTGCTCGGCACTTTAACACACTAACACAACAAATATATATCGACAGCTCCCAGCGAAGACGAACGCAGGAGGCTCGAAAGGAATAGGAAACAACGTGAGTACCGCGCGAGGATAAGGGCTCAAAAAACCATCGAGGAACAGGAGGAGAGAAATAAAAGGGCGCGTGAGTCTCGAGCCCGGCGAAGGAGCCGTAACAAGTGGTCTTACAATACAATTGGACCAAGATAATGTCCAAGGATCCAAAAATTTTAGTGGTATTTCAACTACATAAAAATATGTTTCTACTTTCTAATTACTTTTGCCAACCATGGGTTCGACATCGCCAAACATGATTTCTATAGCAGGATGCATACCAACACCGAACATGAACCTCTCCATGCCAACCATCACATTTGGGAACATCGGAAAGGCTGGAACATCAACCTCGGTGCAAGACCAAGAAAACCAAGACCCAAATGAATCTCGGGAATGGTTGCATCGAAATGATAACTATGTCAGAAGGATCAGGCAACAAGTGAGTGGACATAGTGCAATCAACCAAACTGCACAAACACTATTGGAGCCAGGTGTGTCGGCATCACTATTATATCTTCACCGCTTGCTACCTACGTTTTTTTGGTGCTCCTTGTAACATTATGTTAACACGATAAATTTGTTAAATAGGATCCAGTTCAAGTGCCAACAGCCTTATTCTGAGAAGTAGAGAGAGGTTCATCAATATGGATGACTCAAAGAGACAGAAAATTTTGGAGAAAAAATGAGACTATGCAAGGGAAAAGAGAATGAGTGCACATAGGTCCTTGCCCACATCTCCAGGCATGATCTCCGATATTGAGAGAAGGTTCGGTCTTACCATGGGAATGAAAAATACTAAATGGAAAGAAAATATTTTTACATGGGAGCGAAAATACCCTATATGTGTAACAAAGATTCCAAGTAATAACAACTGGTAATCTCTTATAATATGCTTGATCTTTCTTATCATCTTATCATAACTTATAAATAGTCATTTAATTTATGTACAATCTCTTCACCAGGAACTTAGGAGGCTTTCTTGTGTACAATTTCATGAAGTCGTGGGACGGCGTAAAACTGCCTCCGATCGCCACTGTAAATATATATATTCTCTTCATATATTCCATACACTACATATAGAAAATTAATAACTTAATAACTTACTTATTGTTTGCCATGCAGCTATCAACAATGCTAAGGACGGAATTCTTGGCCGACATTTTGATGAGTCGTGCAAACGAATGTTTAAGCAACCTACCAGAATATCTTCAAGACATGATTAAGGTCTTGAGCACAATGTAACTTAGATGGTTACTATGAGAAATAATTTCATTATTTATGGACATGATAAATTGTCTCCAAATTCTATTCATGGTACATACCAATTACAAATAATAGCTATTCATTGTTCTCATATGCATCCCAAAGATAAAACCGTTGCGTTAGCACGGGCATTATACTAGTTTACTATAAATCTCTGTTTCTCTCTCCTGATGTGTCTTCGAGGAGGCCTCGGATGCCCTTGGCCGAAAAGATATAAGGGGATCATCAATAGTGGGGAAGAAGCTAGAAAATAGAGTTATTGGGGTCATCAACATAGAAAGTTTCTTCGAAGGATTAACAAAAATCATTAGGGTCGGTGGACCCCAATAAAATACTGTAAGATTCATCCTTGAGCTTTATTCTAGTAGAAAAACTAATTCCACATGTAATTTATACCACGAGATCAGAGGAGTTTATAACAACAACAAAAAATCACGTTTTAGGCTTTGACTGGAAAAAAAAAATGGCATAGACCTGTTTGGACACAAAATATTTTTAAAGTATTAGAGAAATACTATAGTTTTATAAAATACCTTTGATTTTAAAAAACTATTGGGTGTTTAGAGATATTTGGATGCAACAAATCTTGTACTCTCTAGAACCATAGTTTTGTTAAAACTGTAGCTTTTTGGGAGTTTTAGAAACTCTACTCATAACCTTTTTTTTTCTAATCATAGTTTTATGTCTTTTTGACTTATAAAACTATAGTTTTGTGATACTACAGTTTTCTAAAACTGCATCATTCAAATAGACCCTTAATTTATTTCCAAAACCAGCTTAGCCGGTCTCCGTGGGTTCGGAGCATTAACCTTCCTAAAGTCGTAATTTGTTTATCTGACTCCAAGTTGGCGATCTTTATAAATTCTTTTTATCAGCTGGAGAGAAATGTAACGGTTCAGTCCACTTCAATTTGGAGAACTCAAAATCAGCCTAGTTCTACACGAAATTTTGATACCAGCCCCTTCTAATCTTTTGCATGTGATTTTCTTGTTCCATCCTCGACTCCTGTGTCACTTTTTGGCTGTCAACACTCTCCTACCTGATTCGTTTTGGGAAAAAATAAGTGTGTCAACACTCTAGCTCACTCAACCACGACGTCGCCCAAGTCACGCATTCATGTTGTGCGCTCGGCAACATACACGCCTCGCGCTAGCAGTTTCCAACTGCTCTTACATGATAAGAAGATCTTCAGCGCCTTCTTTAAAATCTACTCTCTAAATCATCATTTAGTGAGTCATTGAGTAGAAATCGTTTTCAATATCTATGTATTCTATAATAGCTTTTCTATATCTTGGGCTAGCGAGAAATTCAGAATAAAAGATGTCTATATTTAGATATATACTAGCAAATATGTCCGTACGTTACAACGAGAGAGAGAAAAGGCTATGCAACATATAAATGAGAAATGCTGTCAAACATTCATGGAAAATGAGTATCATGACAATACTTACTCTCTTTATTTCAAATTGTAAGTCATTCCAAGAATCCCAGAGAGCCAAAACATCTCAAATTTAACCAAATTGATATAATAAAATAGTAATATTTATGATACTAAATAAGTATCATTAAATTCTTCATTACGATCAAGAATTCCTTCCCACATCTATGCATGCATGTCAAAATTGAACAGGACTCTAAGAGCCCGGAAAGCATATACGTACACAGGCCACGGACGTCGAAACTAATTCAATTAGATGCACGCAGAGTAGGAAACGGACCAAAATCCAAAGATCAAGGGGCTAGGAAAACAACCTGTGTGCAGTATTTATGTATGGAGGTATTTTAGAAATAAGAAAAACAGGACCAAAGAAACACTTGGTTCTTCAATATTTGTGTTGCAAACGAAATAGAACTTTGCTAGTTAGAATCCTATATATAATCCAAATCTAATCCAAATAGAAAAGGATCATCCCTATAGTTTTTCAGCTTTTTTCCAAAAACGTTCGGACTTCTTTTTTTTCTGTAGAGACCTTGTCCGTCACGAAGCAGAGGATGTTGTCGGGCTTTTTTCGATATATATATATATACATATATATATATATATTTTAATTTTTTAATTTTTTTTTCTCGGTTCTTGTTAGAATACTTTTCAGTTTTAACTTTTTTTTATTACTGTTTTTCCAGTTCGGTTAGACTCCATCGGCCTTGAACTTCTTTTTTGCCATTTCTATTACTATTTCATTTCATTTTTTTTTTTTCAAGTTCTGTGTTGATGTCTTTTTTATTTCTATTTTCTTCCGTTTCAGTTTAACTCTATCAGTTATGAACTTTGTCAGGCAAGCGAGAAGACGCGAGGCATATGAACACGGCTTATGAGTTCAAGTCACATATACGAATCAATCCGTATTAGAATCCAATCTGATCGTGCTAAGAGCAAGTCCATCTCATATAAGCATAGGTTGTACATGTATCTGAACAACAAACTCTCTATATATTATCTAGTAGTTAGAGGGAGACGTACCAAAAAATGGATGGACCAACAAAAATAGGTTGAAATTTTACCTCTTTATTATCTCTTCTCTACAACTAAAGAGACTAAAGAGGTTAATTTTGTTTGGTGCGATAAAATGTTTCGGCTCGCCTCACCCTCCACCCGTGCGATTCCCTCCTCCCTCTCCGGTTTTCCTCTCCATGTTAGGAAAGCCGGAATTCACGTAGGAAACCAGAAATCAATCACGATCCCGCGACGCCTGACCTTCTTTGCGCCGGGCAATGGTGCGATCCCTCTCTTTCTTTCCCGTGGCCACAATCACCGCAGTCGCCTCCTCACGATCATGGCAGGTGGCCCACCCCCCTCGCGATCTCGCAGCACGATGCCTGACCCTCCCCTCGCGCCGCCACCTGACCCCGCCCTCGCGCCGCCGCCGGACCTCGCGCTCGCGCTCGCGCCGCGCCTCACCTCGCTGTCGCGCCGCCTGTTTCCGTGCGATCGCCGCCGCAGCCTGATCTCGCGTCGTCGCTTCCGTGCGTTCTCCTCTATCTCTCTCCTTTCCACTTGTTTTCCTCAAACCCGGAGGCGGAGTGCTCTACGCACATGGTGCAGCTCGAGACTGCAGCAGCTGCAATGGAGGGCGACATCCCCGTGATGGTCCTGCCGATGCTGTGCGACCACGGCGAGTGTGCCCTTCAATCTCCTCTAATCCATACCCAAAGTACCCAACAGGCCAACAGTGCATGGATAGTCATCGATGATGTGCACTCGGCCGCTCGGCCGCTCGCACCTAGCCACCGCTTCGAGTGCCTGGCTGCGTGCTAGCTTCTCAGGTGCCTGCTAGCTTCTCAGGTCCAGTCTTGGGTTCCTCTTCTCATTTTTTCCATGGTCATTTTTCCTCTTTGATTGATGATTGTGTAGCTTCTGGTTTCCTATTTAGAATAATGTATTGCATATTCGGGCACTTAAAATAGTAGGCTGCTTCTCTTTAATACTGTTTTTTTGTACTACTTTGTTGTCCCACACAAATATGGATGCTTTGAGAGGATAAGATATTGGCAATTTGTAGATTATGGAGGCTCATAAAGACTCAAGCTGGTTAAGTGAGCAAGTGAGGATACCAATTGATGTTGCTATTGGAGCACAGTGTCGTGGTGGTCTACTACATCTGTGGGCTTGCCTGGTGACTCGCCAAAGTGAGGAATTGGATTGTAAGCGCTTTTACTCTCTGCTTCGGATTATTTCACTTGTTCCGTGTAGTTGATGTTCTGTTGCTTGCTTTAGCTACTGATCTTCAGCTGGTATTAGGTAACAGAAGAGTCTAACAAAATTTCTTTTGTTAAAACACCATTTAAAGCAAACTAAAGACTAAATGTTCAATCGTCAAATCTGTAGGTTTCATGCATGATTAATGCTGATATCATGCTATTAATTTGGGCACCTGAACCTTGTCATTGGACATTGGAGAGCTTGACCTCATATGTGTTGTCAGTACAGAATGTAAATAGAGATTAGAGATTTATTGTATCAGTTTTTCGAATAAGTGTGTCAGTATTTTCGGGAAAGATAAATAATGGGATAACACTTGTCTATAAATAGATTTAATCAGTAGACCAAAGATTGCATGTTTCTGACAAAATATTGGCTGCTTTTGCTAGCTATAGAGCGCAAGCTAAATGATACATGCTCTGCTGCAGGTTTCAGGAGGTTGGCGTCGTTGTTGGCGTGTTGGTCGCAAATCAGTCCTATGTAATTCTTCCGGCAACCCTTGGCCTTGCTTTTCTCTTCATTTTTCTCCTTGTGTTCCGTAAGCTGCAGCTTGCGTTGTGTACGGTTTTTCTACCCTCTTAATGAAAAACTTACTCGTTGAGTGTGGTTGCGAAAAAAAATACATGTTCTGCTGTAAAAACTAACATGTCTCTTCTAATCCATTATTTGTTAATGCTAAAATAATATGTTTAGATATATGGTTTAGAATATACTAACAAATCTCTTGCAAGACCTATCTCCTTTTATGTTAATGGGTTTAGTGTTGCTGGCAGCTCTGGAAAAGAAGAAATGCCTTCATCTTCAGAAACAAGGTGCTTGAACTATGCAAGGTGCTGAATTCATGCAAGCGAGATGCTGAGCTATGGCATTTCTGGTTGCCAGGAAGAGATAGGACGATATCGCAAGCTCGCGGTGTTGTCTTTGATCTGGCAAATTAAAGCCATGAAGTAATCCTCTTTTGTAAAAAAACCTTCCTAAACCTATGTCTTACCAGCGGGCGTTGAAGGGCCATGATTATAATATAATTAATCAGGTGTGAAAAATCCACCCCTGGTTGACTGTGGTCAAGATCTCATGCAGTCTTTTGGTGTGGTAGGTGATCTACAGGGATTTCAAAGCATCGAACATCCTTTTGGGTGCAGCATAGATGTTTGATGGTATTCCAGTGAGAAGAGGCTTAGGTTCAGTCCTTTGTGCATCTTGAGGTATGAGATTTAGAATTTGGTCTCTTGCTTGCCTGTAATTGTAATTCTTTATAATTGAAATGCCAAAGAGTACTACTGCTAAATATTTCAGTCACCTCTAGAAAATATTTCAATATTTCCGTTCTCTGCACCTTTATCAGAAAGATAATTTCGTGATATTTACCATGCATTTCATGTTGATATGTTTGAACATGATTGCTTCTTACTATTGTTCAGAGCTGGTGGCCGAATTCTGGTGGTAGCCTAGCAAACTATGTATGTTGTAGTCTTTTTTACTACTGCCTGTGCACATGTCCTGAACATCCCCTGAACTGAACATATCTAACCATGTATATTGCATCATCTACCTCGTGTTCTGTTGAATTATATTTGAAGATAAAATCATGGAAGAGCTTTTACTGTTTTTTACAGCTAAATACCTAGAACTGTCTCCAGTCTAAGTTCTATTTTGAAACTATTGTTTTGAATTAGGCAGGAAGTGGCTGAGAGTACGTTGCGCTTTCACAGGCCTTGTGCTTTCACAGGCATATATATGAACTTTGCTCCAGTCTAGGTTTTTAGTTAGAGTTGTACAGCTGTAGTTTTCGAAATGTATCATAGATTGTTAGCTACACAAATCAGAAATTGCAGTGTCAATTGTTTAGCGTAATAAGGCATCTCCAGTGGCGTTATGGCTCCTGAGGATAAATTTGTTGTTGATGTTTTGAGTTTACCAATCTGTTTGAACATGATAACTAATAGTAGTAATAATAATATATGTTAGATGATAATAAAATAGTCTATGGTAAACGGGATGGTTTTGTACTAAAGAGCTAGAACCTATAATTTTGTTCTTGCGGGTAAACTTTTATTGTCCCTGAACTAAGATCGATTTATGTCTACTCTCTAGCTAACTCTTAGCAATTGACACTAATTTTTACTAGCAGAATAATGGTGAGCCTTCCAAATTAATGCATAGAATTGAGAAATGTCGGCACAAAATGGTGGACCTCACATTAATTGCCAATATGACCAAGATTCCAACTTACCCCTTTGTCGTGTCTTTATGTAACAGCGATTGGAAAATTCTTTGGTTAAGCTTAAGCCATACAAGGCATCTCCCCCTCTACATTTACATCTTTTAATGTTTAAGAAGATATACAAAGTTGTGATATTTTATGCTTATGCTTATGTAATTAACAAGACAACTACAATATATATAATTCAATGCTTGATTACCAATGCACATAATCACCATTTTTAATTTCATTTGCATTACGTAATGAGTGACAGATGCTGGTATTGATCTTAGAGAGATTTACCTGTATGGCCCTTAAAAACATGTCTTCCTTGTATGGTCTTTTTTTTTAAGTTACTTCTATGGTCCTCAAACGAAATTTCATGACTTGTATGCCCTGAAACGAGGCCACGCGGAGAAAATGGATATCACAGAAAGGTCCATACAGTAGAGTTTGAGCCTGCGACGCCACACTTTCCATGATCACCAACTTTATTTTTTGGATTAGATATCACTTTAGCATTAGTATTTAATTTCACAATATTGTTATCTTATCGTGCGCCGTTTGTTTTTAGTACAAAAGTTTAGCTGCTCCGTAGCGACGCACGGGCACGCTACCTAGTTAGGTAATAGAATTAGAAAGACGGTCGAAGGGCATGATTTCTCTATTCCTTTGAACTAGAAAAGAAAAAAAAAAGTCTCTTATAGATGCCCTAAGTATGATGAGATCAATACAGATACCTCTAATTCCTTGCTACACAAGGAGGAGACAGAGCTGAATCGGTGAAGCCAAAAGCACCGTCTCCTAGTTCATTTTGAGGGGAGAGAGAAAACACCGGTGCTTGCTGCAGTGCCCCACTTCGTTGGCCCTCTTCTTCTGTCACCAGATGGAAATAAAAAAAAAAAAAAAAAGAAAACCCCGGCCCCCACGGCCCCAACCCCTACACGCCATGTCTGTCTCCCCGCCCCCTCCCTCGCCATCGTCGCTGTGCTCTTGCCCCGTTGCGCTGCTTGGGATTCTGTCAGGGCGAGGTGGACCTACTACGTCCCGGCGCCAAGGGCTTCCTCTCGCCAGAATCCGAAGAGCGAAGAGGACCTCCTCGCAGGGCGAGAGCACTCTTTGGATCGCACAGACGAATAGCCCCTTCACGTCAACGGTGAAAAAAACCTTGTGGAAACGTCATTAAACCCGTTTGGATCTTAGTTTTGACCTGCCAAAAAATAGTCACCGGATCTCCTTGGTTGATCTCTTTTCGGGATCGTGGCATTACAAAATTAGCAGCTAAGGCCTTGTTTAGTTACATGCAAGTTTTTTCACTCTCTCTCCTCACATCAATTGTTTCCCGCATATAAATAGTATTAAATATAAATAAAAAAAATAACTAATTACACAGTTGGGTTGTAAATCACGAGACGAATCTTTTGAGCCTAGTTGGGCCACGATTGGACAATATTTACCACAAACAAACGAAGTGCTACAGGACTTTCCAATCTCTCTCCTCTCACAAATTGTTTCCCACATGTAAATAGCATTAAATATAAAAAAAAAAACTAATTACATAGTTGGGTTGTAAATCACGAGACGAATCTTTTGAGCCTAGTTGGGCCACAATTGGACAATATTTACCACAAACAAACGAAGTGCTACAGGACTTTACACTCTCTTTCCAACCTCCATCTAAACAAGGCCTAACTACTACTCTGCGTTATTTAAGGTTGGCGGCGTCAACGATCCCCCATGTGTTCCAGCTCGAGGGACTCAAAAGTTGTTGCAGGTCCTTGTTTCTTTTGTGCCGCTACGCGTTGCCGCCTGCCTTGCCGCCTGCCCCCTGGTGGAAGTGGAATACAGTGATAGTATGTGTTTCATTCGAAGCTTTTGTGGGCTAACAATCTCCCAACACCTTACTTCCTCCTTCTCTGATTAATCATGCCGTAAGTCTAGCTAAATTTTGCTGCTTCTGCTAATCTTGTCAAGGTTGGATCGGAGGAGATATAGAGTATTTGATTTGGTTTGGGTTACCTTTCATGTTCGTTTTCTTGCCAGTGAAGAAATTGTCTGTCTCTTTCACAGATCTTGGTAGCATACGGTGTTTCTCCCATATCTGTTGATCTTATTTTTATTCTCCTCTTACACCAATTCGAAGCAGCATGCAGCAGTAACATGATCTGCCAATTGTTACTGTTATATATCCACTGAAGTTGAAAGCCTCCAACTCTCTGATCCATCGTCTGTACTTACTGATGATGGACAATTACCAAGACAGTCGATGTCTTGCCTTAGAGAAGGCGTTAGCTGATGAAAGTGTAGCTCCAATCGACCTACCTTTCCGGTTCCTCAAGGCCATCACACAAGATTTCTCCGATAATCAATGTATCGGCCGTGGTGGGTTTGGATCTGTTTATAAGGTACATACGTAAATATGTGTGCACTTAATCTGGAAAATTGGAGCTCCATCATGGGGTCAGTGATTAAACTTGCAAGCTGACAATAACAATATAATGTTGTGAACTGCAGGGAACGCTTCCAAATGGGGGGATGGTCGCCGTGAAGAGGCTTCATAACAATTTTGTGGATAAAGAGAAGGATTTCCAACGTGAGGTTGCTTATCTCATAGAGGTGAAGCACAAGAACATAGTACGGTTTCTAGGCTACTGTTATGAAACGCACCACGTACCGAAACTGTATGAAGGAAAACGAGTTTGGGCAGACGAGCGCTACATGTTGTTTTGCTTTGAATTCCTAAGTAAAGGGAGCCTTGCCAACTATCTTACCGGTAAGATCAGCCATAAATGCGTCATTTTTACACTCACCTCTGAGTCTGTAATTGGGTCTTCACAAAAAAAAACTGTCATTTTTACATAGCAAAAAATGTTTTAAGGCCTATGTATTTTCCTGTATAATTAAAGGAATACTTGAGTTTAATTAAAGGAATAATTGAGTTTTATATTCTTATACAGAGAAAATGCACTTGTCTCCCTTTGTACCCTTCTGTTTTGTCTATTTTTATCACTGCACTTTGGGTACGCTGTATTGTTCTGTTTTGCCATCCTATCTTGCTCAAAGGGCATAATCATATAATGGTTCACAACTGAAGAAGTATGTAAAACGAAAGTGTATGTTTATATTTCACTGCCCTAGAGCTGTACATAAAGTTCAAATAATGATTGTCAAAATAAATCCGACCAACCCAATTTGTCAAGTAATATGTTGGCAAGTTCGTATTTAATTTTTAAATAGTAATTAGCAAATAAATTAAAGTGGATGTTGCTTTGCTGCAAATTGTGACACCATGCCAAATTTTAACAAAGAGAATAATTGGTCCGAGTGGTACTCCCTTTGTTCTAAATACTAAACCGTTTGAGCTTTTCTAGGTATATAGTTTTTGCTGTGCACCTATATGATAGGCTAAATTGAAATGAAGGGAATATATATTGCCATTGCATATTACCTTTCATCCCAAATTATAAGATGTTTGACTTTTTCTATCCCAAGTTTGATCACTTGTCTTATTCAAAAAATTTATACAAATATAGTCAAATTTAAGTTTTTTAAGAACTTTTATTGATAAAGCAAGTCACGACAAAAAAATTATATTTCGTAAAAAAATTTGAATAAAAAAGTGCCAAACTTGATGTCAAAAAAAGTTAAACGTCTTATAAATTGGGATGGAGTGAGTACTAAACTAACCAAAAGTTGGGTGTTTTTACTTTTGTTGCACCAAGCGTCACGGGCAGTGGGTGTTCTATGCTTCACCTATTTGAGATGGTGTTTTTACTTTGTTGCACCAAGCGTCACGGGCAGTGGGTGCTCTATGCTTCACCTATTTGAGATTATTCTTGAGTGATCGTTGCTCTACAACCACTGTTGCTGAAGCCTGACCAGTGACCACCCTCGAATCAAAATCTGCCGGCGACATCGCTGACATATGCATGTTGGACTGCTCGTCTCATTACATATATAAATCACAACTAACTTTTATCTTGTATAAATATTCTTCGCAGGGCCATCTTCTGGACTTCAGTGGGGGTTGCGCCATCGAATAATCAAGGGGATATGCGAGGGCATTGGTTATCTTCACCAACAACAGCAGCCTATTATTCACATGGATCTCAAACCTGATAATATACTCCTGGACGATAACATGCTGCCTAGAATTGCAGATTTTGGTCTATCCAGACGCTTCAGTACTAAAAACCAAAGCAAGATCGTTACTGAAAACATAGTTGGATCAAGGTAGGCTACCAAAATCTATATGAGACTTCCACCATTTGTACTGACAGGCATCAACCAGCTCTCTTGCATTCTGTTTATTCTCACTATATTAATTATATTTTTTATGTAGGGGGTATATGGCACCAGAATATTTAAGTTGCGGAACAATCACATTTAAGATAGACATATATAGTCTCGGTGTCATAATCATAGAGATACTGATGGGATATAAGGAAAACTGCCCCAATGTTGACAAGGTATAATACTAATTATATTTCTGTATATTTCAACATAATTGGCTGCATTTTTCAACTAGTTTGTTATGTGCTATTCATCGCACTACTAATAACAACGTTTCCAAATCTCTTTGGTTCCCCATCTCTAAAGGCTGTCCCCTGATATATTGCTTAGTATTTTAATTGCAACATTGGTAGGTGCTTGAAAGTTGGACAAACACGTTTGGGACATCAAAGAGCAGTCTCCTACTAGAACAAGTAAAACTATGTGCTCAGATAGGGATAGATTGCATGCATGATGATCCAAGGAGAAGACCTGATATAAAGGATATTATTTGTAGGCTTAATGAAACGGATATTACAGCACAGGTAGTGCCAGTTACACTAAATGCACAGGTATGGGATGACTTTTTTGACACTAAGTTTGACCACTCATCTTATTTAAAAAAATTGGCAAAATTCACTTTTTTGCCGTGGCTTGCTTTAATAATGATAGTTCTTCAAGAATAATTTAAATTTGTCAATATTTGCACAAATTTTTTAAAGCAGGCAAAAGAGTTGAATAGTGAGGTACATGCAGAAATGTTGAAGACTGTAGTCTGCCCACCAAGAGATGCTACCGCTAAGGTGAGTTCATCATCCTGTCCTCTTCATGCTGGGATGATTGAAATGATGTTTCATGTTTCGTATCCATTTAGCACTGTTTTATTTGTTAGCCACGAGCACCTTACAAAGATGTATATGTAAGACATAATATCCCTTAGGGAATGAAGAGTTCCAAATTGTTTTAACTTATTCTCCCATACAAAATCAGTCAAAATAAGTTCCAGCAAACATGTTAGTATATATTGGGGTATCTCTCTAGAGATATCCCATTGTATTCATCCTAGTGTTAGCATATACTATCCATCTTATCAGCCAATAATATTTTTCTCTCACAAGATATCAATCGTTTTAGTTTATCAGCTGGTTTATAAATCCAGCTGAACAGCCCAAATCGAGATATACTATTAAATATAGGACACGTGATGAGATCGGATTAGTATTGTTTTGGTTTGGTAGGAATGTAGCATCATAAGATTCCGGGGTACAGATCGATCGAGATCAAATTTGTATGGACTAGTAGACATGTTTTCCAGAAGTTCACTTGTCACACCGGTGAATTTGACTAGGTCTTGGTTCCTTGCCGTCAAGTTTAATTTAATCCAAAGGACCCTGACAGATTATGATTTAGGTTATACTTTTTGACTATGTCTCAGGTCATATCGAGGGTCTCTTTGCATGTCATAGAAACCATAGATGTGCACTCAACACAGCCCTGGTGAGCACATTTGAAGATTGACGATCTAGACACCTGAATGTGTTCGATATATACTATCTAGCTTACACTTATTTGTGCTCAAATTCGGCCCCTCAGGATTTTGGTGGGTCATGGCAACCATCTTTCCATTTGGTACTACGAAGTGGAGGTAATAATGGCATATGTGATTCAAGCGTATACTGTCTTGTTCTTTTCGTGCTGATGAGATGGCTGAATATATTCCATATCGATTTGGCACAATTTTAATTATTATTTATTTAGTAACCCAAATACCTTACAAACAAAGTTTTAATGGGGAGTTTTAGCAATGATTAATTCTTTTCATCAATTACTTGCCAGGCGACGCCAGCTATTTCATTAGATATCAATAGCAATGCAAGTGTCACCTCAGTTAGATTCATACCTCGAAAGGAATGGTGTGTAGCAGGAGATGCTCAGGGATACATCCATGTCTACACGTGTCCTACAATGGACGAAATAAAGAGCTTCAAAGTAACTGGTGGTGGTTCATCAGTCAAATCATTGGCGATTCACCCTACCGATCCATACCTGCTATCAGCGTGCCAAACAGATTATTTCGGCAGCGGCCTGGTTGAGATCTGGAACTGGGAAAAGGGATGGGCATGTTCTCGAAAGGTTCAAACAGATATTGACGACATGATTTTTGCCACGTTTAACCCAGTGGACGCCAACACCTTCGTCACTTCTCATGTCAACGGCTTCATCGATGTCAAAAACTGCGTCGATCCTGAGTGCAGGGTTGGTCTTCGTCTTTTGCTACTTCTTTTATGCTATTAATTAATTAATTATTAGTTCATGTCCTGGTTCAGTCGTCTGACTTTTATATATCCTGTATACATGAAAACCAAATTGATAGGTCTGGTCAATTAATTCCTCCGCTCAGGATGAGCCTATCGCAACAATCAAATCGGACTTAGTATATTGCTTTGATGTTGCTTTTACTCAGGCTGCAGGTCGAAACCATATGGTTCTCGCCGGTAGAAGAGGTCTAGAGGTAATTATTGCTGTGTGCATTTTGTATGGAATAATAGCAGTCGAGTTAAATAAGTAATTTGTTTTTATTTCTTGTGGTGTTGCATGCATCAGATATGGGATATGCAGACACGGGCATGTGTATACACACTCGTATGTGATGGATGTTACAGAGTAGCATGCCACCCAACACTTCCGCTAATAGCTGCATTTCATGACCAGGAAGGCCCGGCTCTTTGCTTCTGGAACTCCAATAACTACAGGTGATATTCCGCGTGAACCCGGCCCAGTCCCTAGCTAAGCACTCTTTTTTTTTTTTGCGACAGTGATTCATTCATAGATTAAGGGGCAGCAGGTGTACAATCTTCAGTCATCAGACTAACAATACAGGGAGGGGGCTAATTGCCACTCACTCACTCCCTGACGCCGTCTGAGACCTGCTTTGCTAGAGTATATATAGGCTACATGATTACAAGACCTCCTAGATAGTATATATACACACTAGAGAAAAAGCATGAAGAGAAGAACATAAAACTCTAATTTCTCTGAGTATTGGAGAGATACATAATCGCTACAGCTCGCCCATCTCCCAGAGCTTGTCTTGGTTGTCTGTCTCGATCAACCTGCAGCTTTTGAATGCCCGGCCTCCAGCAACGATCACGCCCTCATGAAAAGCTGTGGCTTAGTTTCATCTATCTAAGAAAAATTACATTTAAATTTCTCACATTTGAAATTCAAAATTTCAAAACTACCTCAAATGGAGAAACAACTAAAGCCAAAATTATCGATATCAAAAAGTTGTACAGCTTTGTATAACCTTTTTATTTGAATTTGTTAAGAGTTCTAAATACTTATTTTAAAATTGGATTAAGATAAAATGATGTAGTTCGCCATATAATAGCAAAAAACAGGGATGCATGCACCGAGCTGTAGTAGGATGTTGCTAGATATAAATATTGTACTGGACATAAAAAAGGAGAGATTGGAAACAGGCCCACTGATAAATGGAGGCGTGTATGTTTGTACGCTACATCTAAATATAATAACAAGGCAGCTCATGACAACCGCCCACCAGCGTTAATCATTACAAAGATTAAGACAATCATCTCTATAAATTGATAATTAGGTGGTTGTCTTAGGTTGCTCATCTCTATAAATATATTGTTTGAGACAGATGTTATAAAGAGACCGCCTTTTATAAATATATTATTTGAGACAGATGTTATAAAGAGACTGTCTTTTATAAATATATTATTTGAGACAGATGTTATAAAGAATGCCTTTTTGAATGATTATTTTTTTAGTTTCAACGCACTTAAGGGCATTGCCCCTAGAAAACAATTAACAGTGGTGACACTGTTAAGAGCCCCATCTTTATGAATAGTTGTCTCATAAAAAACTATAAATTTTTTCATATGAAGTCAGATGAAGAGAAAAATTTTATATTAAAATTGTAGAGCTCAATGTGTCTACATCTTTGTAGCTGACATGTTTTTGATATGAAACTATTTAGATCCCCAAAAAATTCATTCGAGGTTCTTAGATTTTGAGAATTAAATTTGGAATTTTGCAAACAACCTTAGGTGTTGGCATGGTATGTATCTGTCAATGCGATATACAAACTTTTTTAGTTGACAAGTTTTTTATTTGAAGTCATTTGAATGCTCATTTTAAATTCTCATATGTTGAAATTTAAAATTTAATTTTTTTAAATGATCTCAAATGTTGACATGGTCTATTCTAAAGTTGTAGTGCCCGATGAAGTCTACAACTTTGTGGTTGATAAGTTTTATATATTAAATCCTTTAGAGTCCAAAATATTAATTTTTAAATTATCATAATTTGATATTCAAATTTTTGAAATTTTGAAATGATCTCGGATGGAGACATGTCCTATACCAAATTGAAGTACTTGGTGATATCCAAAACTTTGTAGTTGATTTTTTTTTTCTTGAGCATCGTTTAGGGGCCAAAATATTCAATACATGATTTTCTAAAAGTTAATGCAAAAGATAACATCCTATCCATAGTCACAAGTGAGTGTCTAGTGTAGTGATAGTAATGAGGCACGAGAGATGAGACGTCATATGTTTGGATCTTAGAAAGCACACGCAACGTGTATTTCACACGAAAATTGTGCAACTCATGACTTGAGATGCTCGATTAGTGAACTGTAACCAAAGGAACATGATGCCTTGAGATTAGGGTGACATCCACCTCTTTGAATGTTATTTGTAGAGCGGTGAGCACCTTAATTGATTTACAGAGCTGATCCAGCCTTTGGATATTGAAATTTAATTTGCCTTTGACATAGCACAGTATGTTTGAGAAGTGCAAACAAGACTTTGATTAGTCTTCAAGGTAAATGGTATATATACGCAGAGCCCACTTAACCAATGGCAATGGATACCTCATTGACAAAGTGAGTGTTGATCTTGATATGTGTTGACACAATTATGGTTCCACACCTAAATTGCTAGAATGCACATGTCGATTCCATGTAATTCTGCAGGATTCAAACTTGACACATCGATTCCATGTGGCTATTATCGTTAATGATGATTACAGATTATCAAATTAGTTGATAGCTCAATGTTTTTCACTTTTTCCTAACATATATGTAACAGTGTCATTTGTTCTGTTGTGAGTTAAGCTGTTGAAGGATACCACTAACCATAGTACTGCTTTGTAAGTTTCAGGCTTAAGAAAACTATTTGGTACACATCCAAGAGGTGGCCGATCACATATCTTGAATTTGTAGGTTCAAGGAGGTATATGATCCACTATGTTGCAATTTCTTTACTTTGCTACTATTGACGTGTGAATGAAGGACTCAGTGGTAGCCTAAATCAGAGTTTATTATATGGTCATTAGTGAACTGTAACCAAAAGAACAAAGCATCTGTAATTGATCTGTTTCATCTCACCTCTATTGGCCTTGTTTTATTATAAGTTGAAGAAGTCATAAACTGTGAATTATGGTATTTGATCTGCCTTGAAGCCTAAGCTATAGTCTAGAATATGGTCTAGAGTTGACGCCTGCACTTTTAAAACTATTTTTAAAACCTATCACAGTTTCTGATGGTGGCTTTGCATGCGGAGGTTCTAAAAAAAATGAAAATCTCATTATCTGTATAGAAGTACTGTATAGAAGTATAGGTCATGTTGCAAAATGAGGATCTGAAAAAAAGAATCATCGACCATTTCTTCTTGCACAATAGTTATGGACAACTGAGCATTTGTTTTTAGGGAAATGTTTTTAACAAAACAGGTGCTTGTACGTCTATTTGTTATCTATGTTTCCACATAGGGAACAAACTGCCCAGTTTCTTTTGAAAAAAAAATATATATCTTTGAGGTATCGCAAGGCCACCCTGATTTATTTTTGGTCATGCTTTGATGGTCAAACACCACCCTCGAGAGTGTAGGATATACATAGACAGTTTTCTGAATTTCGGCCGGATCCTAACGGAGTACTCCCTCCAAAAAAAAATGCAATTCTAGGTATGAATGTAGAGCGGGTACTAGCTAGTTTAGGATTTAATTTAGACCAGACACTGAAATTTATTGTAGGGAATTGAGTTTTCTAATGGTCTATTTTGCCTCTTTAATTTCTAACCCTGAACATCTCGATTATGTAGGCTCGTCATTGGATATGAGAATGCAATAGAAGTCCTGGAAATTGATATGGAATCACTAGCATGTCAGGAATAAGGACGTGCGCACAAAATTGGCCATCGTCGCTTTGTTTTGTCTCCGGATGTTTGCGTGCTTGGCGATGAAGGAGAACTCTGATGAAATGGATGCCAAAAAAGAATGGGTGTAGCCACACAGTACATCTCAAGAACCACATTTAATATTTGTGGATGTGCATTTGGTAGTTCATGAATCGCGTAACCTAACAATTTATTTTCATTTTTTTAACAAGGCAATTTAGGTTCGGTTTGGCAGGACATTTCTCTGACTCATGAAATGGATGCCAAAAGTGAACTCAATATTTGCAGGATGATAAGCTAGTTCTTGGCGTAGAAACAGAAGTTATACATACACTTACTCCATGTTGCAGCAGAGAAGCAGATAAGATGATGAGATTTGAGTTCTCCGAATCATTATGTTCCCTTCACACAATATAAAGTCCATTCACAAAAACCAGCTGGTTTGAGGACTGATGTTCGATGCAAAGATTTGTCTACAGGCTGCGGCGGCCTAGTTGTGTGCCTAGACAGCAGAGAAATTAAAGACAGACAGACACAACTGTTGGCCCAAGCCTAATTATGTTCATTCATTCTTCTTCTGGACTGAAAATTTTACTCGTATTGTATTTGCATTGGTATACAAGAGATTGCCGTCTGTATGCTTTTATGATTCAGTGATTCACGCTCACCATATAAGCACAAACCTGCAGACTCCAACTCCGAATTTCTTCCTCGACTGGAAAACGTGCCAAAAAAAAACGATACTCCTTAATCCTGTCGTAGTAGGCCTCGAGCCCTCGACTGTTTAGCTCCAATGGGCCGTAGGCCATGGCCCATAGCCCATAGCCCATATCCCATGCCCGCCAGTCGCCGCTCGGCATCTCCCCGCTCCTCTCCTTTCCAGTTTTCCACCACACAGAAACAGAGTTCTTGAGACTGAAATCTTCGCCGTTGCACTCCTTCCCCCTGCAATCTGCTCATTTCCCTGCAAGTTGCAACCTTGGTGCTGTGGATGACGCTCGCAGTGAGCGCACTCTCCTGCCGCCGCCCGCTCCCCTTCAGAGGTACGCGTAATTTCGCCATCCATCTTCCAGCGTTTTTGGCTCGCCGATTTGATTTTCTACATCCGGTTGTTTCACTTTGGGGAATTCATTCTCCACCAACCATTTGGACTCTTTTCTGGCCCTTTGGCTGTTTCGGAGATATATCAGGTTAGGTAATTGTATATATGGTCTCGTGATGTCCAGCCCATGGCTGTACTCTAATGAAATGCAGGGGACTGAATTCAATCGTCCACTGTTTCTTGAGGATGTTTCCCTTTTCGCCAACCACAAGCATGGCAGTGATTAGAGGAACCGTAAAATAGTGGATTAACATATCTTCAGAGGTAACTGTAGCAGGGGCCGATTGTTACTGCCTATTATATATGGTAAAATCGATTTCAAATGTTCAATGAAATCAATCAAAAAGACACATATAGTAGAAACTGCAATCTTATAATACAGCCCCCCTCATCTAGACACTAGAATTGGTGTTGTAGTACATAGTCCATCACAATTTATGTTCATGTCAGTGATAGGAAGGATGAACCTAGGGCTATTTCCTTTCTCTGTGTAAATTGACCTCTTGCATGTGTTTACTATTTGCGTTGTCATGTGGAAATGTCTGAACCTATCGTTCCCTTTTAGAGACCATTGCTTATATCATTCTGGTACCCTTACATTGACAGATAATACTTGATTAGGTTGGGAACTGCAAAGCCCGGTTGCTACATGGAAACATATGCGGTCTGGCCGACTTACTGTAAGCACTGTTCTGTCACAATAGTGACTTCATTAGTAACTTTCAATGTATGCATATGACAAGCATACATTGTTTCACACTGAAGGAGGTAATAACATTTGTGACAAAGAACACTAAGAGGAAAAGGAGAAGTTCTCAAAACGAGTCAAAGGATCCGCTGTTGGTAAGTGAGGAAGCTTCTTCAGGCAGTGGAGGAAGTGCCAGCACAAGTCTCGAGGTCAATTCCGGGGATGTTGCTACTGACGATCAAATTTCAGGTGCTCCACGGAGTGCTGTTCTTCAGGCTTGCACTCTCACATCAGGCTTGCTGCTTGCTGGAGGGCTTCTGCTTCGCCAGGTAAACACTATAGTGTTCTCTAGAACAACTTTCAGTTCTTGAGACGGCTTTGATAACGAAATCTAAATGTAGAACGCATATAAGTTTGTGCTCTGCTGTTACTTTTGCATTATCTTGAACTCCTTATGAACGCAGACTGCTTACATTTTGCCCTCTTTATCAAAGCCTGAATTTCATATGACAAAAATGGCTAATTGTCTACTGCAGGCATCACACCTAGCATCTTTAAATGGATGGCCAATTGCTGATCCTTCAGATGTGTCATGTATGTTTTTTCCCCTACATCTTTCCAAGTAAATGAGAATTAGTGTGATGTTTCTGACTAGTCAAAATGCCTTGTAGCATATTATTAACTTAACTACTGCTTTTTCTGCAGTCAATTTTGAAACTTGGCATCTTGAGTTGGTTGTGGGCCTTGTAATAGTAATCTCCTCTAGTAGATACATTCTGCTACAAACATGGTCAGATTTTAGAGATTCCAGTGAAGCTGCAAATAGACAAGTATGTAACTATGCATACTTCGAGTATCTTTTGAGTCGTCTCTTTTCTTGGAGTTATTGCTTTCACATTAGAACATGCTGATAAAGAACATAGTTCTAATATAGAGGTTCAGCATAATGAGAAGCTTTGTGTTAAAAAAACAAGATCCAACCTAGAGGGACTAGGCTGTTTTTCATTAGAAGAGAAATAGGCATCCAAATTCAAGCCAAGAGAGGACTTGAGGTGGTTGGGTGCATGACCAGAACACCTCCCACCCAACCAATTGACTGATTCAGCTAAGCTCACTTCCTATGAGAAGCATTCTGTTTTCCTTTTAGAAAGGACAGCAAAAGCTTTGCGGCAAGTTTTATTAGAAGGATAAAGAAGAAAAGGACAAGTCCCGTCCCAGTTTTTTTAGTGAAAATCAGAAACAACCTGTTAAACACTGAAAGATGTTTGTATTTTGTAGCCTTTTACTCTAATGAAACATAAAGTTTGACAGTGCCTTGTGCCAACAGTTAATTATATTGGTGTGACATTACATGCAGTCTTCTACCAGCCTATTTTCTACCCTTCCATTTCACATATTCCTGACTACCAATGCAGAGTTCCAGACATGCAGGTGTAGGATACTAGGATCTCATTTCATTCTATGGTCAACAATTAGTGTGTAACGTCTTCCCCTGAAATCATTTTTGAACTCAAAGTCTCGTACCTTGCCAAGCTTACTCAACATTTTTAGATACTGCAAATCTCTTATTGAAATCCAACTCAATTATTTTATTTTCATCCATTAGATCCTTACATCACTAGAACCTCTGGACTACATTGTTGTTGCTTGTCTCCCTGGGATAAGTGAGGTGAGCTCATCAATGAAAAATATTTCTTAACACTAGTTTGGTTATTAAAGTAACCTTTTTTTATGTACACTTTACATATGACAGGAATTGCTCTTTCGAGGGGCGATGATGCCTATCTTGGGATTGAACTGGATTAGTGCTCTTATAATCGGAACCATTTTTGGTGTTCTTCACTTGGGCAATGGCAGGAAATATTCATTTGCAATCTGGTACATACTTTTCTGCAGTATTTTTGCATGTGTTCAACAGGAAATAAATGTACTATTTCCTGCTATACACATAAGTGTTAACATGGTGATAAGATTCAAATATATTCTTATACAATTTTTTATGTTTCCAGGGCCACATTTGTTGGCTTTGCCTATGGTATAGGAACCATAGCTTCCTCGAGCATTATAGTTCCAATGGCTTCTCACTCCATAAACAATATTATCGGAGGTTTACTTTGGCGCTATACAAAGAACTCACAAAAGTAAATGTACATAATACCCTTAATAGTCATCCCTGTAAGATGTTACACAAGTTCAGACATTTTAGTCCTTATGGCAAGTCCTATATTGTCAGTATTACTGTTGTTTCACTCATGTATTTTCAGTAGCTTATTGTAAATTTTTATTTCTCTTTTTTTTTTCCTACGATCATAGGGAAAATGAAGTTAAAGATGACCGCTTACCTGTGAAAAACAAAATGTGGAGTGATGGACTCAAGGTCTACATGCAATGAGCTTGAAACTATTCTTGATGGTTACAACTCAACAATAGGTAGCTCTGAGATTGTCAAATTCAGAGATGTAGCTTCGAGATAACAAACATAAAATAAATAAATAAATAACATATATCGATGAAATTTCCTTTTCCAGTACTCATCCATATACAACGTACATAGTCAGACGGGAATTTGCCGTGAAAGCGGGCCCTGCTTTGTTGGGGGACAAAAACAAATAACTGAAAACATTTTGTCCATGCCATGTTCTTCATGGAGTTCATTCAAATTATCCGCAGCACCTGTCACAAACTGGTGGAGACCTTTGAATGTTGCAGACTTGCAGTAGCACCAGGCCACACTGCAGTTGTTGCTATCTGTCGATGTCATCCAGAGCTGTAAACTATGCTCATACAATAACATTTTTAATCATTTTTAAGGCTGACAAAGCAATCTATATATATAGGGCAGCATCACTTACAAATGACAAAAGATCATCAAAACATAGCTTGAAAAAATGCTCTGAAAGAGAAATACTCAAAGTTTTACAAGCAGCAGAAGGCATCCTAGGCTAAAAGCATGAAGTGCATAAAGTGCATGTATAGAACCTCAGAAAAAGAAATTGGTGCGAATTTGGAATCTCAGCAGCAGCTTACAACTTACGATGATGTATCGAGATTTTCAGCCAACCTGTGGGCTTGTAAGCGGCGAAGGTGGTACAAGTGAAACAGCCACCAGAGTAAGGCTCTGCACTGGGATACTGTAAAGATATAGAGTACCAATATAGAGTAAGAAAACTTCCGCAGCGGGTACTGCAAATGATCCGGAGCTGGACACACTTCCTCCAAAATGTAGCGCGTACCGTTCCTCCTTTATAGGCCTGCGCCCAACCACGCGCGCAGACAGGAGCGGGAGGATTGCATGTGCGGGATGATGCAACAGCGGGTCCCACTATTTTAACCGACAAAAAAAGTTATAACTCACAAACCAAAAACTTAAATTAAATTTCAATTGCATCATTAAATTTGTTTCAATAAATCCTTTAAAATAAGATGCTACATGGATATATTTAGATAAAGTGGTAAGTGGACCCCATAGTAGATAGAGAATGATATAGAGGATATATGAGTGCGAGAGAATTGAGTATAGAAGAGAAGATGAATTTAGTTTTGTTTTAACTTAAATTAAATTCTACTTAATCCATTCAATATATACTTTTTTTTAACTCAAGTTTAATCACTGGGTATAGAGTAAAATATTACTTTTTTATTGTGCCTTGGTTTATTAAAAGCAAAAATAAATTAAATTCCAAATGGAAACTGAGGTTACCTCTGAAATCATCTAATTATAGTTTTGTTTTAACTTAAATTAAATTCTACTTAATCCATTCAATACTATACTTTTTTAACTCAAGTTTTATCACTCCTCTCATTCAAAAAAATTATGTAAAATATTACTTCTTTTATTGTGCCTTGGTTTATTAATAAAACTTTTTCAAAAATAAATTAAATTTAACTATATTTACATAAATTTTTGAATAAGATAATAAGTGGTTAAATTTATAAGTAAAATAAATCAAATGTGTTATAATAAGTATTTTGTTTTCACGGCACACATTACAAAACGCAAAGGAAACACCGTTATGTGGCTCTATGCAACTCCACATTGAGCCCATAAGCCCACGGCCCACGGCCCAACCTGCACGCCTGCAACCTCCCGCGCTCCCACCAAATCCTACTACACTGCCTTCTCCTCCGCCGCCGCCCGCCGCCTTCCCTACCCCGCTGCTCGCCAAACCCTCTTCGTCTCCGCCGCGCGCCTCCTGTCCTGCTCCTCCCTCAGGCCGGCCGTGCTCCACTGCCATCCCCACGGGAGATGGGGAAGCGCAAGCCCACGCCTTCCGCCGCCGCTCGAGGTACGAAGCCCTGTCGGAACCGATTTGGCGCCACCTCCTCCCCTCCGTTCGAGCTGTCCTAACGTGCTTTTCCTTCCTCGTGTTGCTGTTGCGCCTGCTGTCGTCACAGGAACGAAGAATCGGCCAAAGAGGCCAAAGTCCGCGAAGCAGGGAGCTGAGTTGCGGGAGGAGAATCACCAACTGTCGGAGCACGATGATGGTCTGATCCTCTTCTTCTTGCGTTGGGTTCTTTAGGTCCAGTGAATAGTGAAAATTTCTTAATTGGCTCTTGACGTTACGTGCAACTCCTCCACGTGGCCCTTATTAGATTATGCATCTCCATTCTCCGATGGTCTGCATCTAGTAGTAGTAAGAAGCTTAGGTTCCTACTTTGTGCCACCAGAGAATTTTATTGTGGTGGTACTCAACACACGACAGGTTTAAACTCAAATTTCTTTGCATAGTGACATGCGTTGCCCCATTGGCCTTCCTCCACTTTCTCTCACCTTTTTTGCCTCCTGCGACAAAACAGTGCTCATGCTGCGCTCTTACTGAACCTAAGCATTGTGTTCTGCAGAAATTGTAGATACTGAATCTGGAGCAGCGGGGACTGTTCAACGTGATATAAAGGCCAATGGGAGCTTTCAAGGCAAAGTGCAGAGTGATGAAGATGACATGGATGATGAAAATGACGCTCCTAGTGGTGATGCGCCAGGTGATACAATAAACAATGGAAATGATTGTTTTGATGAAACAGAGACTTCATGGTTAGTGCTGCATATATGATCTGCTCATTATCTGTCACCTTTATTGAGTATTACAGTGCCATGTCTGCATTTTCAGAAAGTTAACTTTAGCTCTCCTGTTTACTTTATTTGTTTTTGCAGTATATAGTTTTGTATCTTCGATAAACAGATAACTCTTTTCTTTTTTACAAAAATACGCCATCTACAGCCATTTTTATATTAGTAGTTATCTTTTTAGACCCATTTGGGGAGGTTAGCTCTCATAACTCTTATTGTCGGGATACAGTTGAACTGGCAGTTTTTCTTTGAAATTCTATGCTTGATTATCAGTAAGCAGAAGTGACAAAAGATGCTTATCATTTTTATATATTGGCCATATCCTGTTCCCACGTGCATTGTCACTCTTTTTTCAACACTGTGTCCGTCTATCTGTTTTGCAGTTCATTTCATCGTCATGTAAGCAACATCATAACAAATGAAGAAGTTGAGGCATTGATGAAGAAGAACTATAAATTTAGATGGGAAATGCCTGCTGTGGACATTCCAAGGTCCAAATGGGTTGGAACAGGTGAAAAAGTGCAGGTAGGTGGTTAGTCCTTATGTTTATGTATGTATTTTGAAATTTATATGTTAGTCATCTGAATATTGTTAGATGATAGGGTGTACTCTCCAGTCTCGAGATGTGCTGTAATATGTTTCAAGTTCTGATGCTATATTTAATAATAACTATGCCTAATGCCACCGTGAAAAATAACTATGCATAATGGCAATGCCCATTATAGTAGCGATCGGGCCACTTTCGAATAGTATACCTCTTTCATTGGGTTTTCGTGTTTGAAAGCTAAATTGATTCACACACATCATACGAAATTGCAGGTGAACTTGATCTTTTCAGCCCTGAAATCTGGTCACGGAGTTTATTTATTTTGTAGCTGGCATTTCAAAAATTTACTACTATTAGTTTAAATCAGTTATTACTTAACCTTATTTTTGTTACCTACTATTTTTTTATAAGCAAGTGATTGAGTTACTTAGAAAATAAATACATTTGTGTTTTGTGTACTTTATACACTTTCTCGACTATCCCTCACTCGTCTCACAAGTTGGGGGTTGGGGGAACTGGAAATAAATGATTGTGGGGAAACATTGATAATTGTCTGTGTCGCAAGAAATACTTGTTTCTGTGATTTATTAATAATATTCTCATGGTGCACATATTATGAAGTTTGGCAAATTTTATTGAGCACAATACCTGCTAAAATATTGCTCTTGTTCATTTTTGTTTGTCTGTATCGTGTTGATTGACTAAAGTAAATGTCAAATTTGTCACCAGCTTTGTGATCTGGTTATCTTACTAATTAATCTTAAAGAGAACATTGACGCTTTATTCTTTTAGGAATCTTATGATGATCATCTTCATGATGCCAAAGGAAAGTTGAGAGACCATTGGCAACATACACTGTCTGATCAATTAAATTCTCGAATGAGCTTCTTCTCTCTTTGTAAGTTCTCTTTATTGCAATAAATAGCATCTCTTGTTTGCCTTAATCACAGCTGCATAGGTCAAGGTTCTTTCTTGTTTTACACTTGGGCCTGTTTGGGAGTGTTCCATTCCTATAATATCCCAAAATATGGAGTTTTAGGTTAAAAATGAAGTTTTAAGCTTCTGTTTCCAGTCTTAAATGAGAACCATTATAGCTTACTGAAACACCAACCCTCACTCTTCTTCCAGGCTCCAGCTCCACCTTCATGAGTTTGTGAAATAGGTGGAGCTGGAGGTCTCTTGAACAGTTTTTATGGTTGCTGAGTTTCAGTGGCTTTGAACCTGTTTGCTTTTCTGGGTTATATGTTACTCCCTCCGTTCCAAATTGTTAGTCGTTCTGGCTTTTCTAGATACATAACTTTTACGGACTTACTATCTCTAGACGTAATTTATATCTAGGTGCGTAGCAAAAGCTATGTATCTAGAAAAGCCAGAAGTATTTAATACTCCCTCCTTCTCATAATAACTGCACCTATGCAGTTTAAAAAAAATCTCAAAATGAAGAGCACCTTGGCATCTGAAGCTTCGCAGGGAGTTGGCTGGAACCTGGCGGAGGCATGCTCAGTAGCCGGAACCAGCAGATTTTTATTATTTTATTATTTCCACGACGGGGATCTCGATTATTCTCATCCACACATTCATATGTTCCCTGACAGAGAGCCTTCTAGCAACTCGATCATTTGTGCAGACGTAGGGGTATTTTTGTCATTTGACCAAAGCATTGGTATCTGTGCTGAATCTAGAAGTGCAGATAAAATGAGGAGGAGGGAGTAACACTATAACAGTTATCTTGGCCTAGAGAGAATAAAGGTTTCAATTGTCGGTTTTTGTAGTAGAGCGTAGCTGTATTAGAATAATAAATGTGTGCCTAAGTTTTATTTATTTGTGAGAAACAGCATCTCTCTGTCTTGATTGTAGCTGGGAAGGTAATGTTTCTTTTCTTTCCTTATACTTGGGGCCTGTCTAGTAGAGCAAAGAGCTCGAAAGCCTACATCTTAGTCTAAAATGAGAACAGTAAGGTTTTGTTAGATGTAGAGTCCAGTGTGGTCATAAATCCACATCAACCTTACTGATGATTCAACACATTTGTTTAACCAACCCGAGGCAACGATACATATTATCTCTTTGATACAACACCTCTGGCTGTTTTTTTAGAATCTTGCATGAACCAACTGTTGCCTGGTGACTTTTTTTTACCACTGTAAGTGTTGATCTTAGACTTGGTCATTTGTGTTACTTTTTGTATATGCAACAAGATAGCTCTTTTAGTTGTTCTAAAATTCAAAGAATGAAGTCGATTCGTGGTGTATGCCTTTTCAATCCTTGGTCTAATCATATTGCGGAAAAGAAGGGTTACTGATACAATTTTTAGCTCCACCAGTTGATTCCCAACCCTACTTTCTGTGATATACAGTAACTAAACAGCCAAATTAGGGCTGTATCTTGTTAAATTTGCTCACTGTATGATGTGCTTTCTATTTTCCTTAATGTTAGATATAATTTTATTCTTAATATATTACTGTAGGTAACAGTTATCGTGATATAATGCACTGTAATAAGAAGCCATTTTATCTGAAAAGGAATGGTCCTGATTCCAGTACCATGGACGCATATCTCATGCATGCTGTAAGCTTTACTATCTCTTTGTGGTCATGTTATTATTCTTGAACCTCTTAATGGTGCTGGCTAATCTGCAAAGCATACTACTTCTGCAGTTGAATCATGTTCATAGGACGCGAGATGTTGTAATTAGAAATGACGCAAAGCTTAGGAATGATGCTGACAGAGATATTTCAGATGATAAGACATACCTTGATCAGGGTTTTACGCGCCCGAAGGTATATCAAATCAAGAATATTGAAATGCTGAGGACCTTTCTTTTGCCATGGAGACATTAACTGAGATTGCACTACCAAATATTTTTAGTTGTATATTAGTATGTTATCCTGCATTTGTTTTGCAATATTTTCTTTGTGATGTGTGTTGGCAAGAAAGTGCTAAGTGGATTGGGTTATAAGAATACATTAAGCTGTCTCGACAGTTTATTCCTTCACATTTAATCACAATTTATGAGATATTACATTTTACATGTGATCTGTAGAGCTTGGCTACATTATCCTTTTGTGTAGTTATAAACCATGGCATGTCATGCTTCTTAAAATTCATGTGACCTTTATGTTGATTACCTGATTTCTCAAGTAGTATTTCTGTTCCACCAACAACGTATTGCCACGTGGGCATATGTGGAAATGTGCTGGGGTGGGATAGTGCAACAAAAAATAAAAAATGCTTCGAAATGTGTTCAAACCCGTAACCTCTGTCTTGGATGGCATGGTAGTCTGTCCACTACTGTGCCATGCTTCTTTGATGAATTTAGTATGAAATTCTATGTTTAAGTTGTTTTGAGCCGTTGTCCAACCATTTAGACCAGTCAAGGGTTTGACCTGTACGATGTCCAGTCCTTTGGGAAGGAAGTTCTGCAGGGTGGGAAAGCTTGTAATTGGGAAGGAAGCTCTGCGGGATGCGAAAGCTTGTAATATAGGATGTCCTGGTCTAAACAATAAGAGTCCTAAATTCCAAGCTGTAGTGGTAAATAAATAACCAATTAATAATGTTCTTATTGTCCGGGATAGGTTGCCAGTTGACTTAAGGTCATTAGACCATGCATCTCATGGTGTCTAGCTGCTGTGTGGTCTCAAGGTGAAGCCATGGATTACTATGAGCACATCTAAGCAAATAATATCTAATTGGTCACTGCATATTATATAAATTTATTATCCTAAATTATTGTGTTAGTGTAATTGTACTTCCAGTACAAAATAAATATTGTTTTGGATATGCAGTCAACTATTTCAAATTTAGTCAACTATTTCAAATTTTGATTACTTTTTATGTATAGTTGGGATATATGAAAATTGATACAGGTGGATTTGTCTTAAAGTTCCATAACAGAATGCATTTGCTGTACTTTATAGTTTATAAATATATTACAACAAATATTAGTAGTCAAATCTGTGTTTTGAGGACCATGTCGATGTCCCAAATGTCACTTATTTATGACTGGATCGAGTCCTATTTTCTCATGCAGTTGTCAATAAGTACACATAGTTGGCATGCTATTGGTCTGGTACATTGGTGGGGTCACACAGCATGTGTCATCTCCTGTACTATAAATCGAGCCTTTAAGATACATTCACATTAATCCTGTTTTCTTTTGTCTAAATATATTTTTAGGTTCTTTTCTTGTTACCTCTCAAAAGTTTTGCACGACGCGTTGTGAAGAGATTGATCCAGCTTTCCCCATTGCCACAAAAGGTAAAATTCATTTTCTTATATGTATATGCAATGATTTGGGTTCTGATTTCAAGGTGCAAAAGAAATTTACAAAAAAAGTTCCAGTTATCCCTGTGCATACAATTGATCCTGTTTTCTGCTGATACAATAGCTGATAGGGTTATGTACAGATATAACCATATCAATAGCTCGCTCATATGCTTTTATGTGCTAAGTGATATCTTCTCTTTTCTCTAGGATAGTGCCATGGGACAATTTAAAAAGGAGTTTGGTGAATCAGATGACGAGGGGATACCTGAACATAGCACAAAACCTGCAGACTTTGACGTTCTTTTTGCTGGAGACATTGATGACCACTTTCTTTTTGGTTTAAAATTAACTAAGTGAGTATTACATATAATTCTCCCTACCATTCCATAATAGAGGGCACAACTACCTTTTCTTGTAGTCCCACAATACAGGGTGGCAGCTTCTGGGCTCCTGTTTCACGCATGCAACATTCAGTGTGTTGTTGGATGGACACTTGGCTCCCTCCTTCCCTCCCTCTCTGTGCGCACAAGGGAGTTGTGCCTAATATACTGGGGCGGAAGGAGTATCAAGTATTTAAGTTGCTTATAATAATTTTCAGTTTCAGAGTGCAGCTTTTTTCTCTACACTTTCCACAGATTACTATTCTATAGTTAAAATGGTCTTTCCTCCTTTTACTATCACATGGCTGCATATTGAAAGTTTAGATTTCAATTTTTTCAAAAAAAAAAATCGGATTTCAATGTACATTGAATTGTGGATCTTTAGCAATATATTTCACTATTTTCCCATTTCGAGTTTCAATCAGCTGCTTTTATTTTAGTCCTTCGTTGGAAACCCCCTCATGTCATAATCTTATTTTCATCATTACAATGTTCAGTAATTCATTTGCCTGGATTCCACTGAATCTTTACCTTCTACAAAACAAGCATATGTCATATGCTTGTCTTTATCTTCTGCAATGGTTTGATAATTTGATCCTCTATTTTCAGAATTTGACATTTAAATTCAATTGTCCTCATTCGTGAAACTCACTTTGCAAAATAATTTGATTCAAAAAAATCTTTGCTAAGTTATGCATCAGGTGTTATGGTTTTTCTAAATCAATATTTGTTATGGAATAGAAGTTATCTCACATTCTTTGTAATTTAATGATCCTGTTTGTTCTATTCTATAATAGTTGTGGCACCTTAAATTAAAATTTGTTGAGTCTATGATACTCATTTGTGTGGCAGGTAGCATACTCTGTTTCTTTGTACACAGCTACACACAATCTAGATCAAGCTTCGTGGACTTCGACTTCATGAACTTTGAGCAATAATTGATCTAACAATATGTAGATAATATTTATTAGGAAAAAACAATCGGATTTATATATGAATATTTTTTCTTATGAACATTATATTACCATTATTAATAGTGTGTTATAAGAGAAATTAATGCTCAAAGTTAAGTTTGGAGACTGCCACGAGTCATAGCGTGCCTTATTTTTTGAAATGAAGGGAATATAATCTTATTCCTTTTTAAAACCAAAATATAACTTTCAGAAACAGATAAGCTAGTCTTCCTGAGAATATATGCTCTAATTATTTTTTTCTAGCACACTGATTACTGAGAACATCTAATTAATTAATGTTTGAACTAATGTTTCTGCAGGAAATCAATTAAGCTGTACAGTAACTTCTATTCTTCTGATATAGTAGTTGCATCTCCTTTAGCGCTGAAACGTGTAAGTATTTTCTTTTTTTCAAAAAACAAGATTTCTCCATAGACTTCATTACCTGTGATTACTCATGTTACACAGTTGTGCATTACTCTTATTCTGGGCAGACCTTGTATGCTATTGTCCTATTGATCTAGAATTTGATGTACTCCTGAAAAGTATATGGAAATTGCTGGAATACTTAGGACATGACACTGTTGGTGGTTAGCCAGTACCAGTAGTATTGTGTGGAGATCCAGGTGGGAACAGCTGTATGCCAGCAACAAGCTGGTTTCTGTTTGGTGGTTTTGCAATCTTGCTTCGTAGAGTCGAATGGGTGGAAGTATGTAGAGTGTGTCATATTGCTGATGGCAGAACTTGTTAGGCCTTATTTGGACATGGGTACAGGTAAATGTAAAATGTAAATGGCACTACACTTCTAGTGTGATGGCTTTGAGAAGTACAACTTCTGTAGGACAGGATCCTCGGATAAAATGCTGGTTGAAGAAAATGCATTAAGAAAGCCTTGTTGGAGATTAGCTGTTGGAATGGTCAATCTAACCGATGGCACCTGTTTGATTGGATGAGTGCTGTCTGATTGGATGAGCGACACAGTATTATCGAAAGCAATAAATAGCGTCATCAAGTTGGGCATTTCAAGCATGATTGGGGATTTGTCTGAAATACTGAACTTTGATGGGGGTATAAACACTGAAACCAAGCCATTTCAGCATCCCTGTCACGATCTTGTCAATCTCATCTTGTTCCCTTCCTTTTGTAGCAAACTCCGTCCCTGCAAACAAGACAATCCAGCAGAAAATACTCTGTTGTCTTAATAGAAAATTTCCTCTCAATGGCGCCCATCTTGTTCCTTGTTTGCCAAATTGCTCACACCCTAGTCCCATAATAAGGGGGAAAAAAATCAAAAGGACTGACTGGTATGTCACACCAAATTCTATGGGATCCAAACAAACAAAAGGTCTACCAGCGATTAAGGCGGTTATCCTATCTAAAAGTCTTCTGTATGCCACACCATTAGAACTTTTGCTATATAGCAGCCATAAAATTTTATTTGTAATTTTTTTATTTGTTAAACACCAATTTCTTTCATCTCAGCACATAACTTTGCTTTCTAGTTAAAACTGAAATTTTGGAACATGTATATTGTTATGGAGTTCTATTGTTTATGCTTTATGCTTTTCTGTTATCAGAAAATTGATGGAGGAGAACATGGCAAGGAGAAGGATTTTGATTTCCTATCTTCAATTGAAGTCAGTTCCTTTGATCCTATGATCTATTCACCACCTCATTACTTGATACAAGTCTTTTTGTTAAACCATAAACATTATGTTGACAATCTAGATTCACATGAAAAAACCTATACATTATTTCTTTCACCCAAAGTACTCCAGAATATTGTATGTTGCAGGTTGCTAATGTATTAGTCTATTTGAACAAGAACTAATTTAAAAATTTGTATCTGAACATAGACTTGTACTTAGGAATGGAACAGAGTGCACTTTTCCCTTCTGTTTCTCCTTTCTCCTTGTTTAATTATACATAGGTATGGTTTGTATGCAGATAGTGGTTGTTGATCATGCGGATGTGATATCTATGCAGGTAAACTTCAAGGCTTATATATTTTTCTACTTATATTTGGTTTTATACCTTTTGGTACAAATGACAGTTTATGCATGGATGTAGAACTGGGAGCATCTGGAAGCTGTGTTTGAACAACTTAATCAGTTGCCAACTAAAGAACATGGAACCAACGTGATGCGAATTAGGCCATGGTAATTCTGTTTCCTTGAATATTTTTATGTTCATGCTCTGATAACATCGACTCTGTATTGTGGACTGCCAATTTCCATGACATTTATTATAATTATTTATGTGTATTCTCAAACTATATCCATATTAAATAAGCTTGTACATTGATATCCAAGGTACTTGGATCAGCATGCACGGTACTATCGGCAGACAATACTGTTAAGCTCATACCTTACACCAGGTATGGATTCAGCTGGAATGTTGTTTTAGCCTGCTCCCTTCCCTCTCCTCTTGCATTCATTAACATAGAAACTGGTGTTCAAGTTGACTAGTCATGCACGGGAACTGTGAGACCTTACTTATTATAGATTGATATAAATGATAATTTAATGGTGTTATGTAGGCTTCTTTGCATCTATTACATCGTTGTCCATTTGTTTGTTCCTTTACCTATGTGCATTTCAAATTTCAAATGTTTTCCATGTTATGCAGAGATTAATGCTTTATTTAACGGATTATGCTTAAATTATGAAGGAAAGGTATGCCATGATTGAAATCACTGAGCTGTTTCTTTGCGCCCTTTAAGGAGTACATGTATTGTTGAACTAATAGTTTTACAACTTCTACTAGATTAAAATGGTGACCGAGTATGCAGGTGTTCTTCCCAAAATACAACTTGAAGTGCGACAGGTGAATGCTCTTATCCATCTTGATTCTGCCACGTTGTTGCATATATAGTGAATAAAACTTAAATTTTACTCATAGATATATTTGTGTAAACGAAGTCTTAATGCCATGGATTCAGAATCCTCCTGGGTTATTACTAAGTTCATGCATAATTTTATATTTTATTTACCAAAACAGTTCTTGACTATTCTAATCCTTTTCAATGTGCAATTATGAAATAGGTGTATGAACGATTTGATGCATCTTCTATTGCTGAAGCTGACGAGGCGCGCTTTGATTATTTCTGCAACAAGGTCTGTTCTTTTATGCTTGTATAAGATATATATCTGCCAATGTACTGGAGTTAGCTCAAATAGTGCATTTGTTATAATGAAGGATTTACTAGTCACAGAATAATCTGAGCAGAGTTAGCTGAAATAGTGCATTTGTTATAATGAAGGATTTACTAGTCACAGAATAATCTGAGCAACTTTATACAATCCTTCAAAGTGTACCGAGGCTAGTTCAAATTCTACAAACATCCCAGCAAATCGATCTATCTTGACAGTCTAGTCAGTATAATAATCAGTAAATATCTAGCTTACTTGGCTGGGCTAGCTCAAGCTGAGGGAGGCTTATTGGCATGTGGCTTTTAGGTGTGGACCACCATGACAGTCTTTTGGCTACTGCAGAAAATTCTGGAGTTTTTATTTCACCACTTTTTGTGATCTATTTCATATATAGATGTGTATTAATATATTATTTAATACATCTGTCCTTTTTTTTACTTTATGATGTGTTACAGGTATACCCAAAGATCCAGGACTTAGATGAGGTATGCTCTTTTGTTATATGTGAACTCTCAGTTGTGTTTGACACTTCTGAAATTTTGTAGGACCTTAGTTTTTAATGCTCGGCATCTCCTGCTAACATTAAAATAAATGTTTTGGGGGGGAGGTGGGCGTGGCAGGGTTGAACTTTACAACTCTTCTTCTTAATGAAACGATATGCAGCTTGCCTGCATATTTGAGCAAAAAAATATATCGATAATGTCCATGCTCCTACAATGACTCTCTTGCAAGATTCGCTAATTGTATAGTGCAATGCAGGGTGGATTGCTGCTATTCGTGAGTTCATACTTCGAATATGTTCGAATAAGCCATTTCTTAAAATCTAAGGAAGCATCCTTTTGTCGAATTGGAGAGTGAGTAGAACTTCCTTCTCATTCTAGATTATTTTATTAGTTCAATAAAGTGTCTGCCCTTAGTCTTCAGACAAGTGGTGTTTATCTCAATGTACTCCCAAATCAGGTCTACATCTCAGCAGGATATATCTCGTTCAAGACTCTGGTTTTTTGAGGGCAAGAAAAAGATCTTGCTTTATAGTGAAAGATCTCACTTCTACCACAGATACAAGGTAAAATTGTTTGGAGTATTACTTATTATATTGTGCAATTCCTGTTGCTTCTGTGTTAGGTGTATTGGCTAGGATATTCATCATTATTTCTTGACATGCAGATCAGGGGAACAAAGCATTTACTAATTTATTCATTGCCAGGGAGAAAAGAATTTTATCCGGAGGTATTAACCAATTGCAATTTCATTGCTTTGTCTCACGGTTTACAGTGAAGAGTTCTCAAAGTTAATGTCCCTTGGGTTTTTATCTTCCTTTCAGCTTGTAAATATGCTAGGCGAATCAGAAAACCCGAAGTGCAATGTCCTTTTTTCTCGTCTAGACCTTCTTAAGGTAAGTTGACTATTTCCCCTAGTTTGGTTCCATCATGGAAACTGTAATCTTGCCCCGCCATAATTTCGTGCTCTACCGAGACATTCTTTTCATGGAGTTTGATCCATTTTTTCATGCAGTTCAGCTATTCAGTTAGGAGTACGAACAAATTTATTTTAATCTTTGTATTCGCACTATCACATTTCACAGTCTGTATTCAAGATGAAAATCACAAGCTTTCGGATTCTGAGCTTCTGTTTGAGAAATTGTCTCATCTAGTTTTGGTTAATGATCAACGGTTTCACCACATGCAGTTCTCTCCTAGTTTGTTAGCTCTTGCATATATCCAATTCCTTATGCTGTATCTTTTATACATTCATATGCATTCCTTGACTACATGAATTATCCTTGGTCTTCGTGTGAACTGACTTGTTGCTAACTTGCAGTTAGAGCGGATTGTTGGGACATCTTCCGCACGAAGGTTGATTTCCTCGGACAAGGGCATGTTTGTCTTCTGCTGATGAAGTCATGCAGCAGCCTTGTAATTGTTGAGCGGACGAATGCTTTTTATATTTATCCATTGTGTTTTGACCATACATCATCTATTATTAGCAAATCTACTCTGGGGATATCCATGTGATCTATAAAGGTTCCACAAAAGGTTCCAGAAAAGAGTTGGTGAGCACTACAGGCTGTTTGGATGACGCTCTGACCTAATCTAGCCCCGGGTGCTTTTTCTTGCTGCCTGCCAGGCAAATTTGCAGCCAGCCAAGAAGCTGAACATTAGAGCAACTCCACAAGATCTTTCTTTCTTTCCCTTCAAACATGGTACTATAAGAGATTGAGAATATTAGATTACAGGAGATAGGGGAGATCCTCTACAGCAGACAGAGGAGATCCATGCCCTTTTACTTTCTTGGGACCCACATGTTAGTGTTTCTCTCTTTCTTCTCTTTTCTCGTAGAGGAAATTCATCTCCTTTATTTCGAGGGGACCCATGTGTCAGTGTCAACACTCATTTCTTTTTCCTTTTCTCTCTACTCGCATGGTGCTCTTGGGTGCCCATGGTCTGAACTCTGTCTGAAGTTGCATAGGTTCTTTGTGCGGTGCGATGGTGGCTCGTGCCCATAGTGGCCTGGCTCGGTGGCGCTCGCTTCCCACCCAAGACATTGGAGAAGGGGGAAAGAGGATCGAGAAAAACTAGAGTTGGATACCCTTGGTTTGAGGGAGAGAGGGAATTTTGAGGAATTTAAAAAGGAGAGAACACAGGACAAGAGGATTTTCTGGAGCATTTTTTTTCCGCCAATCCCTTTTTTCTCAATATAGGGAAAGGAATTGCTTTTACTCAATCTGGTGGAGTTGCTCTTAGACTAAGTCTTGTTCGTTTCCATCGGATTGGTCAGTTTTTGATCGGAATGATTTCGGTTATACAAATTAAAATTAAAATAACAAATCCAGCTAGAAATCATTCCTAAAGTTCAATCCTAGGGAAGCGAATAGGGTCTAACAAAATCTAAATCCATTCCACTACTAGCATATTGTATGTGGATGTTGGATGAACCTAGGATGAACCACTAAAGGCAGCATGTTGGACATATCTTGGGCATTCTTTTATCAAGTTGCTAGACTTCTTTTGAGTTGTAGCCATATCTGGCTCTGTTTGGTAGGGCTTCAGGGCGTCCTAAAATGGCTTCGGGTCTATATGTGGAGCATCTTTTCTGATGTAACTAAGGTTATTTTACCAAAAATAGATATAATGGTAGTTCTATAACTTATGTTTTGTTTGTTAAGAGAAATTACCTTTTTTTCTTCGATTCAGTTTTTTTGAGCTCCTTGTTAGGGGGTGTCTCCCTCTTAACAAGGGGCCCAGAAGAGGTACACCTTGAGACTCAAAAACACTAATGAGCCATGGTGGTGCCTCTGCAAGCATCATCATCCCCGTTCATGAACGATCGTCGTCGTCGGTTGGGCATACAAGTATATACTACAAACAAATGTCATGTGTTGGCGTAGCGTGAGCGAGCCATCGTGTGTGTCCGTGCGCGTGCACTGCCGACAATATACAATCACATGGCCCCGGCCGGCCGGCTCGACTGCTTGTCCGATCCTGTGCTAGTTCGTACGGACTACTACTACTGAGAACGATTTAAAAAAAAAAAATGCTATAGTCCTAGGCGAGAGTGGAGACGACACTTCTTACTGCTTGTCCTGGACGGACGAGCGAGAGAGCAGATCCAGCCGCCCGTCCCGGCCATCATTCCGATGCAGTCGCCGCCTCCAGACGACGACCAACGGTGGCTAGCTGCCGACGCCTTTCGCTAGTCGTCCTTGCCGGTCCGGCCTTTTGCTCCACCTCACGGCATAGCTAAGGCATGGGGACTCTCTGGGACATTGGTGGGTCAGTGTCTAGCTAAGTTGTCTGTCCTCGTCTAAAAAAATATCAAATATCATTTTTTAACTTTTAGTAGATACTATTAAGAATGAATAAAACTTAAAAATAATATTTTTCTTGAGACGGAGGGAGTAGTACCAGGTAGCGATAAACATGGACAGTCGATTTTCAGGATATGATGGTCAGGATCGTCTAGCATGCAGATACTACTAAGTTGCATGTTGGGTGGTGATACTTTCGTGTAAACCTCTTTTTGATTCAGTAAAAGCACAATAAGGGACAATCCCTCCTGTTTCTCTAAAAAAACTAATCAGATCCATGATACCGGTACTTTTAGCTGCTTCTAGTATTATATATTCTCGTCGTCCATTTCCAAAGCTTGCCATTTTACTTTGACTGAGGACGGTTGCTTTGGCTTCGGATGCTTTCATGCATCGTGCGCTTACTGAAACATGATTTTAGATATGTCACCCGTTAACACAGGCAAAGTTTTTTTTTTTTTTTTTTTTTTGGCGCCGTCTTAGTAAATGGCCTAGAGGAGCTCCAGACAAGCACATGCCTCTGCTTATTATTTAATCGACTATTTACAAAATATCTACTTGTCTGTTTTTATAGCCAGCCACCTATTTCAATACTGTCTGTATGTTTTTTTTTTTTTTTGCAACTCTAACCATTTAGTGATCGATGCTCCTTATTACTCCCTCCATCTATTTATCAAAGTCATTTTACCGAACAAATTTTCTTCAAGAGTCGGAGTCGTTTAAGCTAGGGACCACCGTATTCACATCGTCCTAGGCACATACAGCTTCTCTCATTGGCCTAATTAATACAACCGTCTGTATATTCTCTCACTGGTGAAATTAATTTAACTGTCTACATGTGCCACCCCAACTTAGTCACTATATATGACCATAAAATGACTCCGATAAATAGATGGAGAGAGTATTAGAGAAGCAGATTATTATGTTTCGTGAGAACCACAAGAAACTCATCACGAGTTGGACGTACGTCTTCCGTTTCTAAGCAATTAGCACGCGTTACGTTATACTACTAGTAGAAACAAACAATCTAGCAATAATGCAGCACTGCATGCATCCAAGGTGGTGGGGGTAATGAAACGTATACCTACCTGCACGGACCTCAATCGAGATCACTTGTTGTAGGTTTTATGTGGCTACACACAAATACAACTCAATCCATATGATTTTAAAGGAACTAGAGTGTATCTGAAGTTTAAATTCTATCATAATCTCTTTCAAACCGTATGGATTAAGATGTATTTGTATGCAGTTTGTAGGTGGTTTGGTGTGCGAATATGATCGATGGAGACTTGCACGGGGAGATGACATGCCAGGACGGGCGGCGATCAACGCCGGAGCACGGAGACGATTCTGTACTGACTGTCCGGCTGGAAGTCCGGTCTGTTCCATAGGAAATCGAATCGGAGAGATTGCGCACGCATGCATGCTTGCATTGGCTAGATTTGTTTTTACCATTCAAGGCCAGAGGGTCCCAAAAGGGATGTGATGAACAGATACTAACAAATTGCTTCTGCATGTTTACCTCCTGGGTTTAGGAAAATGGTGGCAGGACGAGAGGCAAGCAGGTACCGTCCTGTAGTACTCCTAGCAGGCAACAATGAGGCGATCCAATCCAAAGCGACATTGCGACGTGATTCATGCATCCCCATCCGTCTGTCTGATCCATCGTCAGTACTGTAGAGGGCCCCAAGGCAGCGTAACGTTAGAGCTGCTGCTATAATTGCGGCCACAGTGTAGTACATATATAAACTAATGAATGAATTCAGCTAACTCCACTCCAGGTAGTGGGGATTTATAGTCGGGGTCCTCCTAGCTAGCTGCTGCACTAACCACAATCCAGTAGAGAGAGACCTGGCTAATTAACTAAAAGATGGCTTTGAAGCAAACAAAGCAAATCAAATCAAAGCAAGAGAAAGCATCGACCACCCAACCCAACCAACCTTTCCTTATTCTTCTCCTGATCACAGTCCTGAGTGCGGTGCGAGCGAGAGTAGAGAGCAGCTGCAATGATTCTTCGATTCAGTGCCCCAAAACATGGCCCGGATCGGAAGAATGAACTCCATCGATCCATCGCGTCTCGGGTGCGGCTGCTTAGCTTGTCTGTCTCCTTTTGACCTACTACTACTATAGTACTAGTATACTGTATGCATTCCATTCCATGGTGCTTGGCTTTCGCGATCCCTGCATATACTAGTAGTAGTAGTAGGAGTAGTACGTATATACAAAAAGCATTCCATGACATTCTCTTCCACTCCAACGGCAGGCAGATGATGATGATGAGTATCCCCACTTGAGATTGTGTGCTAGTGTTCTTCCCACATCTTTTAGCCAAGCTTTATGCGGACAAGCTTCGGCTTCAGGCGCAACCCTCAATAATCGCAACCAACAACGCAACGCAACGCAAGGACGACAAGCAATGCAAAGCCAGCCTCACAATATTATGAAAAAGTACTCACATGTTATAGAAAACAAAGCATGCAGCATTGCCTGCCTGCGCATTCCAATCTGGAGCCAGTCATGATGGCACGCACAAGCAAAGCAAAGCAAAGCAAAGCAAGACGACGATCGATCCAGCTCCGTTCGTCTCCATCGATGCATCGGCCGGCCGGACTTTTCATATCTCATCTCTGAAAGCTGCTGCTACTACTATCGGTAGAGTGTTGTACGACGACCTTGTTATAGTCGCTGATTTTTAATTATGCGTGGCGTGGCGTGTCCCCGTTTAGAGAGAGGCGTGATGAATGATGGTTAATCATGCGTGCTTCCTCACGATCACGGCGGGAGGTCCCAATGGAAGCCATTAATAAAGTACAGGAGCTCTGAGCCTCTGAACCTGATGATACAGGAAGGAAGGAACGGGACAACGCGTGAGGCCACCACGCCGCGCGCGAAAAACCACAGCAGACTTGGAGACGGACGGAGGGATAGATCCGCTGCTCGCGACAACCAGACACCGAATCCCAACCCCAGTTGTACCATACTACTACTACTACACGTACTGTAGTAGTATTATAGTACTACCCCTACAACTACAACTACAAACAAAGGATGCACGTACGGTACGGCACCATGCGTGCGACTTGCAGGCAGGCAGGCAGGCAGGAGTACTCTCTTCTCCCAAGATATGCTAGTATACTACTGTAGCTCGTTGAGTCCACTAAGATCCTGCTAAAAGTAAACTGTAGCTCATTTAGACCACCCCACTAATATATGTTTAACCTGTCAGTACGTAGTTAGTAGTAGTAGTACAGTAAGCTGCTACTACTGTTCCACAGGTCAAGACGCTTGTCTCTGCATGCATGAGCGTATGACGGCTTGTTTAATTTATCTCTAGCACTGTACGTACGTAGGTTTTTACTGGGGGTGGTTGCACTGGGATCGGCCAATTATCGATGTGTAGGTGTTGGGACTGTATTATTCGTTCATTAGAGCAAGAGCAATAATAGGTCTATAGCTAAGCAAAATATTGATGTAGAGGAGAGAAGTGAAAAGAGAGATAAGATAGCTTGCTCTGATGTAAGAATATGCTGGGCACACAAGCCAATACAGTAGTAGACCCAGATATCACGTGAATGTGAAAAGGATTTGAAAAGACAAAACTAAGATATGGGTAAAATAACAATGAAAGTGTTTTCTTATAAACAACCAATAGACCACTATTATACAATTTGGCACTTTGCAAGTTGCAACTTAGCTATTAACCAAATACTTAGCTCTCTATTACTAAACTTTTTCTACTAGGACATGACGTCTGAGGTGGCGCAGCCGCAGCTGCCACTAGACCTATATGATGAGGGGCTTCTATTTCTATGGATCCCTTTGGCTAACCATTATTCTGTATTGCATTAACGGTTAGTTCAAAAGTTGGTACAAATGAGCTAACAAGAGCTAAAAGTGGTCCTAACGGACAAAAGACGCCCTTTCTGCCTTCCCTCCCATTCCTTCCCCCTCGCATATATGTCTTGCAATGGAGGATGAGGCTCATCATCGATCCATGCAGGCTAGAGTCATTCAGCCGGACCTCTAAGTAGTAGTTCGGGAGTGAGGGAGCGCATAAGCCTCTTTCGTGACCCTTGCCCTGCACTCCGTTGTCACAACCCTGCCATCGAGGAGAGCATCCTCCTTTGATCCAGCCACCTTGCCTTCGAGATTTGGTTGTCTAGTGCCTCTCGCCTCAACACCGATCGCCTTCACCCCCGCTCTCCGTCGAGGCCATGTGTTGCCTCCAACACAGGGCCGTGACAAAAAGTGAAGGCACTAGTTGTCATCGAGCCTGTTGTTTTCACCGTGTGTGGAGAGAGAGAAAGGGAGATGCAACAAAGAGATGTCGTGGGTGAAAGTAAAGAAAGCGAAAAGATTAGAGAATATTTCAGTATATCTGTAGATATGTATAGAGTTATTAGCTATAAATCAAACAGATATGAACTATCAATTACGTAGCTAATTCTTGACCGACTAATTTTTAGCCAGAGCTAACAATGAGTCCTACTCCATATGAACGGTCCTAGCCCTATCCCTATGTCATCTCCACCAGGATCCTTTTGCTAAAAGTAATCCTTAACCTGTCAGTAATTAGTAGTAAGATAATGATACTACTGTGTTCCACAAGAAGACTCCCTCTGCAGGGGGTGTGTGTGTGAGTTGTGACCGACGAGGGCTTGTTTGTGCTGTTTACGAAAAAAAAAAGTTTTTACTGGGGGTGGTTGGACTGGGATCGGTCAATTATCAGTGCGTATATTATGAAATTCTTCTATAGGACCGTTGTGGCGAAACGTAAGCCAGCACCAGAGGACAGAGCTGAATGAGTGAGTAGACAGGGGGAGTCCCCTCTACTAGGCGTGTCAGTGGTACTACTAGTACTCTTTACCCCGTCAAATCAATAATGCAGGGCCGCAGGGAAAAGCCAGCCGTCCCATGGGCCCATGCTATGCTAGCAGCACTGTACTAGTACACGGCCAAATCAAACTGCGGCAGCCGGATGCGCTGCCACTGCAGCACCCACACTTCAATCACGTGGAACCCACCTGCTCCTACTCCTCCTACTCCTACTGTAGCAGACACCATAACCATCAATCCATCATCATGATTGCCCCCTCCATTGCGGCCGCCCGCAATTATCATCACCACCATTCCCTTTTTCCTTCGCCATGGAGATTTTTTTTTTTTTTTTGCTTTCTTGATTGAAAACAATCAGTCGCCTTGGAGATCGGAGACACAGTAATTATGTCTGTTGTTAGGCATGTTTCCATGGACCAGAAGTTGTTAGTTTTGATTAGTCGATTATAAACTATACATAACTAGTAAAACTTAGCTTAAAGATATTTGGATCCTAGCTAATCTTACCCTCGACTGAGCCACTTGTTTCTTACTCTTCTCTAATCCTTGTACCCGACTCTACTCTCTTCTCACACTCTGTATCTTCATTCGCCAGGATTCACGCTAGAGCGGATTCATGCTAGAGCGGTTTGCGCTGGGATCTTGCCTGGGTAGCCATGGCCCCTATCTTCCTCCGCCACGGTTTGCGTTGCATGGGCAAGGACGGTGGTAGGGTGGAGCTTGTCGGCATTGTGGCAATCGAGAGGTGAATTTCATTAGCGAGTGCTTGGGAGCTTGCCCTAGAGGCTATGGCCTTGATCTTCCTCCTCTCTACAACAATGTGTACCTCCTCTATAACAATTTGTACCATGGGCATAGAGAGGGATAGGAGAGCATAGAGAGAGAGACTGGTAGATAGTTGGGCAGGAGTGATTTTTTTTGTAAAACTTTAGCACTTTTTGTCCTGGTTAGCTCCTATTTTACCATTAGCTGGCTAATAAAGTAGTTCTTGGTTTGACTAACCTGTCTTATAGCTCATCTTTTTTGAATCCTTAGAGATTAAAAATTAGTTAAAGTACTTGTTAGTCACGTGAATCTAAACACGCGAGAATTTTTGGTTGTTCCTACGTCGTGTTGAACTGATTCCTATAAAAGTCTTGCATGATTCCTAGGAAATTCGTGTTGAACAGATTCCTATAAAAAGTCATGCATTATTCCTAGAAAATTTCTGCGTTCTGAACAAGCCCATAGTGAGTAAAGTTTTAGGTTTCTTAAATTTAATCCCGTGATCTTTGAATATATGAACTTAAATTAGTCTACAGATAGGCCTAGAGTCAGAGACTTCTAATGAGTGACTAAAATTTAGTCCGGTGATCCAATCGGCATGCAGGAAGCCATAAAGATAAACAAATGGAGGACACAAGAGTTGGCAAAACATTCCATTCCTGTAAGGATAGACACGGCACTCGAAAGCACATTGAGGTTAACCATATTTTTTCTACCATGCCACCTCAATACCATATCACATTGTGGAGCAACAAGGGGAGCCATGAGAGCCACCTTCTTGACCCACCACCATCATCATATCATATCTTATGAGTTATCACCACCACTATTGATAATTACTATACCTACCTTCACCTTCAAGGAAGTTGCTTTTTTTTCTCTTTTTCCAAAGAAAGAAAAGGTGAAAAATAAGCTAGAAAAAAAAAGAGAAATACTAGTAGAAGTGAAAAAGAAAAAAAAAAAAAAAGAGGAGGGGGGGGGCCATTCTAGCTGCTGCTGCTACTAGCTTCTCTCATGTCATGTCTCATGTGTTCAGAGATCCAATCCAGGGACTTTGTTCCAACCATGGTGACGCTGACTCATGATCGATCACCTTTGACCTCTCACCGCTTTCTTCCTCCTCCGGAAGAAGAATGCATGGCAGGCCGCAGGAGAAAAAGCTTGGCAGGCGCGGCAGCGACGACCTTCGACATGATCACATCACCGTGCAGCTGTTGGGGTTCTCGTCGCTGAACATGTTGTCGTGCGGGTGCCGCTGCGGCATCGGGTGGTAGTAGTACGGCGGCGGCGGCGGGTACTGCATCGCCGGCCGGGCGTACCCGTACCCACCGTACCCCATCGCCGGGTACCCGCCGGGGCCGCCGCCGCCGTGTCCATTCATCTGCTGCTGCTGCTGCTGTTGCTGCATCATCGCCATGTACTGCTGCTGCTGTTGCGCCATGGCCATGGGGTTCCCGGCCGCCTGCATCATCTCCGGCGGCCCGGACGGCATGCCACCGCCCCCGCCACCGCCTTGGTAGAACCCGGCCGCTCCAGGCATGCCGCCACCGGCTGGCATGCCATGCACCGCACCGCCACCGGCCAGCTGCATCTGCATGCCATTGCCACCCCCACCCATGTGCTGCTGGTGGTGGCCCATCGGCGTGCCGCCCATGGCCTGCCCCATGCCACCGCCACCGGGGAAACCGGCGCCGCCCATCATGTTCGGTGGCCTCATCATCATGCCGGGGCCCGGTTGCTGCTGCTGCGGCGGTGGCATGGCCATGCCGCCCATCATCGGGGCGCCGGGGCCGACAGGCTGCCCGCCGCCGCCGCCTCCCTTCTTGCCATGCTGCTGACCCTGACCTTGCTGGTTCCCGCCGCCCTTGCCGTTCTGCGGCGCCTGCGAGCCACCGCCGTTCTTCCCGCCTCCGCCGCCGCCTCCCTGGTTCTGCTTGCCGCCGGAGTCCTTCTTGCCGCCGCCGCCGCCGTTGTGGGCGTTCCCCTTAATCTGCACAGGGATCTCGTTCCCGCCACCGCCGCCGCCCTTCTTGCCACCCTTCTTGTCGCCCCCGGCGGCGGCCGGCGGCATGGCGACGGGCTTCATCGCCATCTTGGGGTCGCCGTACAGGTCGTCGTCGTCGTACCCGTCGTCCTCGAAATCGTCCTCGTCCTCGAAGTCATCGAACTCGTCGTCGAACTCACTGCCGTCGTCCCCCCACTCGTCCTCCTCAGGGTAGCTGAACTTGACGGACTTGGGGTCCTTGGCCGCCGCCGCCGGCGCAGCCGCCGGAAAAGACGGCATCTTGCCGCCGCCCATACTCATGAGGAGCTCAGGAGGCAGCTTCATGCCCTTCATCTGCATCAGCTGCTGCATCTGCTGTGGCGTCGGCTGCGGCAGCACCATCTTGGCATCTTTCCCGCCCGCACCACCACCGCCGCCGCCACCCTTGGGCTGCTGCTGCTGGCCCTTGCCGCCGCCGCCGCCATTGCCACCCTTGGGCTGCTGCTGCTGGCCCTTGCCGCCGTCGCCACCCTTGGGCTGCTTGTCCTTCCCACCGCCGCCGCCAAGCTGCAGCTTCTGGAACTGGCTGACCATGCCAGGCTTGGCGCCCCACAGCTGCGCCGGCTTGCCGGCCTTGTTGAGTTTCTTGATGACGGTGGCCGGATCCATGAGGCCGGACACCGTCACCTTCCCCTGCTCCGCATCTATGCTGCTCTGGTACACACCTGCAAATCAGGCAGCACAGCACTTTCCATTTAATTTCTCTTAAGATTATGATTATTAGGAGGGGAAAAAAAAGAAGCTTTGTTTAGAATAGAACAACAACAACAACAACAACAACAACAGAGCAAAGCTGAACAGAGCAGGAAACAAAAAGAAATGGAGCAATTTGGCTTAGAAAAATGTTTGTTTGCTTACTTACCATCAATCTTGTGGAGGATCTTCTTGACCTTCTTCTCGCACCCATCGCAGTGAATATTCACTTTCAGCACGCACGTCTGGGAACCAGCCAACCAACCAATCATCCAACAGAAGAATGTTCAGAGAACAACAGACATGCACAAAGTGCGTGTGATGAAAATCGCAGCAGACACAACACAAGAAGCGACATGACCAACATGGAACGTGTGCTTGCGTGCGTATGTGTGACTGAAGAGTTGAGAGGTGGTGGTTGAGTTGGGAAGAAGCAAAGCAGAACAGAACAGAACAGAACAGAGCAAACTCACCTGCACCTTGAGCACGTCCTCCTTGCTCATCTTTGAGTTGGCCACCTTCAGATGCTGCAGCCAGCAAACAGCAAATGCACAACAATTGGCTTCATATCTGGTTTGGAAACGCTCAAATCAGGGGGAGAAGAACAAGAACAAGAACAGCAGCGCGGCATGGAAACATTTCTCGACCATCCGCCGTCTCTGAGAAGACAGCTACTATCATTCAGTGCCTCTGTGTGTGTGTGTGTGAGAGAGAGAGAGAGAGAGAGAGAGAGAGAGAGAGAGGAATTAATGGCTTTGCAGTAATAGAATACTGTCCCTTGACACACTCACGCGCTCACACAGAGAGGAATGAATATAGAGAGAGGGGGAAGAAGCAGATCCTTGTATTAGAAAGCCATGAGACCAAGGCTCATGATGCGCCTGCCTGCCTGCCTGGCGGTGTGGTCCAGAGGAAGAAGAAGAAAGAAGAAAGATGGTAGACAGGAGGAAGAAGAGACTCGCTTTCGCCTCTCCAACTCAACTCTATCTACAACAAAGCTAAGCTAAGCTAAGCACATGGATGGATGGTGCTTACCAAGCTGCTTTTAATTTTGCTTGAGAGAGAAGAGAGATCGCCTTTGGAAGGAAGGAAGAAGCCTTTGCAAGCTGTTCTCTGCTTCTTCAGCGGCAGCTTGTGAGTAATGGACTAATGGTTTGGTTGGGTTGGTGCTTGTTGTGCAAAGGAAAGACTAGGCAGGGAAAGAGGCCACAAGGATTTAAATAGAGCGCCTTGTCAGGGATGAGGAGTACAGTGATGGCCGGAGAGCTCCAGCTTCAACTTCAGCCTGAGTATGCTCCATGCTTGTGAGTGAGGTACATACTGAGGTACTTCTACAGCCTGAGTGAGGTACATACCAAGGGCTTCGACTACTGTACGTTATTAGTACTACTACTGAGTAGTAGTAGAGTACTGCTCAGGTAGGAGTACGTACTATTATACTCCTACTCCAGTAGAGAATACTAGTACTACTCCTAGAAATGTCGTATACCAGCAGCAGTAGTAGTAGGGTGGTCTACGGTGTGTGTGAGTGTGTGTGAGAGAGAGAGGGAGGGAAGAGGAGGATGTGATGTTGTGTTGCATGAGCGGGGGCCACGGTGAGCAGAGGCAGCAGCACTGCATCAGGCAGACGCCATGTGACCCTTGTCTCCCGGCCGTCCTCCTCTCCTCCTCGAATTCCTAGCTGCTGCAGCGGCTGCTGCTAGCACCTGCTCCTCCTCGAGTCCTCTCCTCTCCTGCACTGCACCATATCCGGCGGCCAAAAGTTCCATGCTTTCCCACGAGCACAGCCAGGCCGAGCAGTGACGCACGGCAATGCCAAGGTTTCTGTTCCTAACGGCCGGCCGCCGTCATACTGTAGACATGGCTGGGCGGGTGTGTGTGTGTGTCATCTTTCTCCTCTCTTCCTCCCTCCCAAAGTTCAGTTCAGTAGTTCAGCTTTCTCTCATCCATCCACATGAATGGAGGAGGCACAAGTGGACGGTGATCGATCAGTTTTACCTTCCACACTGACCGATGAAAAAGGAGGCAAGGATAGATAGATACTCCCTCCGTCCCATTAAGAACGTCGCCCGGGAAACGTGTTTGTGAGGGGTGCACGGTTTTCCAACGACAAACTCCATGGGACGGAGGGAGTACAGGATGCTTCGAGCAGGAACAGGGTACAGTGGTTTTATTATGGGGGTTGTTTCCATCCACAAGCTTCAGATTTTACAAATTTTTTTAGATAAAGACTTCAGATTTTACATGGCAAAACGTTTCATAATCACAATCTTTCTGCTCGCCTTTCTGAGGCATGGCGACGGCATCAGTGGCAGGCAAAACCTAACATTCTACATGAACAGCACGTGCATATATATGAACGGGCTTGGTAAAACTGTGCAGCTAGCTAGAACGCGGCTAGGATCCATCCATGAACGAACGATGCAGTCATGCAGAGCATGTTCCTCATCGGTCTCCACTCTCCAGTGTCCCCTAGTATTTGATAGCCGCTAACGCATCCAAACAGAACCTAATAATACCAATGCTGTTGCTGCTGCTGATACTCTAACCCATCTGTTTATCACAGATTCAGTAAAAAATGAATACAGTAATAAACACAGAGAAAACCATGTACTACAAGTACGTGTCAGCGGGTTACAGCAGCGAATATCGCTAGAGTACTCCTATTAGGAGTACTACCATGTCAGCATTTTTTTTTTCTTTTCCTTTGTTACTACAGTTTGAGTACCAGTAGGATCGTGTACCGGTTGTCCGGAGAGAGATTCTTCTGGTCCACTCCGCAACCGGCATGGATGTGTCCGTGACTGCATGTGATGCATCAAATACAGAGGTCAGCCAGTCAGATAAAAATGGTACGGATATTTATCCGACCGTCCGTTCGACCGAATTCGTTTAAAGGGGTTTAGATCTGTCCGTATCTAGGTCTGGATATTCAACATCCTGTACCGTATCCGTATCCGAATACTCAAATCGCATATTTATGATGTCGATATCCAATTGTATCTTATCCGGCATGGATGACACTATTCATATTCAAATCCGAATCCGGACAGAAATATGAAAACAAATGTGGTATCAGTGATATCCGTCCGTATTCGATCCGTTTTCATCCATACGCCTTGTTCGGATTCCAACTTTTAGAAAAAGTTGGAACTGTAGCGTTTCGTTTGTATTTGGCAAATATTGTCCAATCGTGGCCCAACTAGGCTCAAAAGATTCGTCTCATGAGTTACAACCAAACTGTATAATTAGTTATTTTTTTATTTATATTTAATGCTCCATGCATACGGGTAAAAATTGATGTGATGGAGAGAGAGAGTGAAAAAATAGAAAGTTTGGAGGAAACCGAACAAGGCCATAGTCACAACTCAAAACGCGAGTTCAGAAACCATACGTACGCGCCATAAATTCGCTGGATGCGTCACTTCACAGCCTCCAGGTGGGCCGGGAGTGTCTCTTGAGGCCCATCAGTGCACGGTGTCCGAACCAAATTAGCTAGTCAAAAATCAGTTCCTATTTGTAGGATTCAGAATCATTTTAGCTATGGTGTATGAAGACGCCAAGAGCCGTAGCCAAAGAAGCTAAAAATAATTTCTTTGGCTCCGAGCTCATTTTGAGTAGAGATGAATAAACAGTTCAATCTTTTAATTACAGTGCACGGGAGAGCTCACCTTTAGGATCACTCAGATCGATCTCTACTACCATACAAGATCTTAGTTCTTTTGAAAAAAACGCTAGCCTAAACTAGACTGGTCACTGAGTATAGTTAGGAACTTGGCAGCCATGGCCCACCAAGTGACCCTTGAACCCAAGGCGATTAATATGCTCTATGTAGAACTTAGAGGGTCGGTTTGTTTGTATTTCTTCACCAAGCCTGACAAGCAAAACAAGGTTGGTTAGTTTAAACCAGCATAAGGCAATGTCTTGTTTGGCTTATCTGTATTACCTAAGCCTAGCTAACAAAAATCTTGTTTAGCTTTCTGTATATGGTCTTTATTGTAGAACTACCTCATATTTTGTGCATGTGATTTTGAGCTCCATCACTTCCCACCTCCACCACTATCTCTCTCACGCTCACCTTCCCACTGCTCTGATACTCCTCCACTGCACACAGGAGGCAAAGCTTGCACACGGGGGGCTTGGCACAGCTCCTTCGTATACACATCAATCTAGTTGTTTGCTACTTGCAGGCCCCGAACTTCTTTTTATTTTGGCTTCTTTGAGGTTACCTTACCATTTAGGCTGACATCCAAACCAAACCCCTCCCCACATCCGCCCTCAGATATACTAGTTCCTTGGAGTAGCTCTTTACGCTAACACAATGATTTCTTCAACTCGCGTTCAATTATGGCACTTGATGTACCGTACTCGCTCGTACGTTTATTTCATTTTGTTTGTTTTCACGCCATTGTATTTGTGCAGAAGATCAGAAAGTAGAGGCCTAGATGATGTCGAAGGCCGCGCGTCGAGTTTTTTTTTAGCCTCAACTCTTCAAGTACAAGCTGTAGTATCTGAATTCACGTACTAACTCACACCACCACACACACAGACTCACACACGCACACCCTAGTGCGCAAACTAGACCTACACCTATACGAAGAGACTTGCACGTGGCTAAAAGATATCCGAAGTCCTCAAGACTTCGTACATGACGGGCACGTCATCCTGACCATTATGGCGCATCCACGTGTGAGGCAACTGAAATTATCAGGAACTATTGTTCCGGTGAAAAAATCACGTCCGAGCCGGCGCTCGAACCGTGACCGGCAGCCTCCACCACCGGAGGACTGACCACGCGAGCAACTGCTCGTTCCCACGTCGAGTTTAATCTGATGAGGCCCGAATTGAAGCGGATCAAGCCCGTGCACCGATCGATCCTGCAACAACAACACCAAGGCAAGCACACCTTGGAATCCACAATAAAATTCCTGAGTTTGTGTACGTACGTAGTACGGGTTTTAGTATATCTCGGTATACTCCAATGCTACGTCGTACTAGCTCCTAGTACTACTGTGCTAAGATGCCATGTGAGCATGTTTGGATTCCTGGTTCTTCATGAGGATGCAACTTTTATCCTCCTAATATTTTGTTCATCTATTACTGTAGTACGGAGTACTATCTCGGCGTGAAGAATTTTTTTAAGATTGATTGCGCGAATAGATTTTTGGAGTGTTTGGTTGGTAGTGGTTGGTAACATAATATAAGCCGGCTGATAAGATAAATCGGCTAGTTTGATATAAGAAAAAAAATACTATTTATTAACAAAACAAACAAACACGGAGAGAGTTAAGGCCCTATTTGGTTTCTCTATGGACTTCCTAAATTTAGTGTTTGGTTTTAGAGACTAAAAAGAACTAAAAGCGCATTAAAAAGAGGTATATACTCTCACAACTTGACTTTTAGTCACTTCTTGCTAACTAAAGCTACTAAAGTTTAGTTCTAGTAAAAGCAAAAATTATTTGAAAATTTAGAGACTAAATAGGACTAAACTTTAGTCCCTAAACTTAAACTTTAGCGAGGATGATCCAAACAGGCCCTAGACATCACGGGACTACGTTTGGACAGGGAGATTCTCCGCTAGCAGGCGGCTAGGGCTAGGAGGCCCAAAGGCCCGCACACAGAGAGACAGACACAGGCAAAGCCGGCATGGTGATACGCACTGATTTTGCACTGCACTTGATTGATTGATTGATAGTGTAGGAGTACTCCGTACTACGTACTGTACACATCCTTTTGGCGTGGCAGCAGTCTGTGAAGATGCTGCTCTGGTCTAGTACTCCGTTGTCCCGCTGGAGCATGGCCACCGGGCGCTCCGACCGAGGGCTTTCCCAGAGGTCAAAAAGGGAGCTCGGCTGCTGTCATGCTGTGCCACACACCGATGCGATCCTGGTGGCCTGGGTACGGAAATCCAGGGAAACCCATATTCTTCGGCCTCTACCTCGTTTGACGTTCGTGCTTGTCCCCTCCAACCTCACTTTTTCCCAACCTCTTCTTGCACTGTTTACTCTCGTGGTCACGAGCGAAATTCCTCCTCCTACTCCTCGATGTCTGTCACTGTTTCACGTGATACTCCTCGGGTCAAAGTCAAACCGGACAGAATCTACGGCTTGTCAAACTGTTCTGACGCTACACGTAGTATACTCCTACTCCTCCTCATACGGTGCATTACTCTACGTACTCCTCGTTCTTTTTTTTTTTTTGGGAGCGTCCAAATACTCTTATACTTTAATTAATTCTTACTTAGAGAGGAACAAAATGTATATAACACACAGCTTAAGTGCAAACTCACGGGGATGTTTGGTTCCACGACTCACACTTTACTACACCAGGCATGCGGCTACCACAGATGTTAGGATGATGTTTAGGCTGTGAGTAAGCTCCGGCATTCCAACCCTTATGCACACAGTAAACTCTTGTCACGCCATTTTGTTCGCCTCAGCTAGAGCGACACCGGAACCAGCATAGCATGCGTTAGCGTACAACTAAACAGGCCCTCCCTCCTTTCTAAATTATACTACACTGTTCACCTGACTATTTAGTCCATTTACACGCTGTGTATATAAATAAACTAGTAGCTTCCCGCGTGTTGCCGCGGGACCTCTATTCTAGTGCTATATGTTTGAGAATATGAGAAGCAACATAAAAGGAAGTATAGACAAAGCAAGTTTTGGTTATGGTAGGAAACCATTGTTAGATTTATAGCATTTCTGTTAAGGTATACAATATAATTAAAATGGTAAAAGGCTTAAGATGGTGATGCAAAAGAAAGGTGGGAAGCTCCATTGTTTAGTCAGTAGGTTTGTTGTCCACTATGGAATCTGGGGAAAAAATTAATTTGTTCAGTCAGTCGGTGTCATGGGGATCCATAGAGAAGGTGCCGTGGACTCCACGAGGGCCTGGGCACACTTGGCGTAGAGCACCGGCGGCGCACCAGTCGCGCGGTCGTTGTCGCCTCCGTAGTGATGTGGAATAAGAGGGTGAATGCGGAGAGACCAAGAGATGGGCGGCCCCGCTTGCGAGTGCGGCGTCGGCTGTTGGAGAAGTGGTGGGAAGGGACCAGCTGTTTTTTTTTCTAGGCCTAGTGAAGACGGAAGAGGCTTGTGGAGACAGACGTGTATCCTGTTGTGCTTGAGAACACGGAAGAAGCTTCTGGAGGCAAACGCGTGGAGGGGTGTCGGTTGGCTACTGTTCTGGGAGCAGTAGAATTGTGTTTGTGTTACTGTACATGCACAGGATTATGTGAAAGGAAGAGTGGTATAATAAGGTTTTAGGAGTATAGGTAGATGTCGCACAGTGGTTAGTCGTGCTTCGTTTAATAAGTCATTTATTTTTGTCTACTCATGGTCATTTAGCATAAATAAATGTCTAAACGATAAGCGACCGTTTAATCAATTTGAAACATTTAGCCTAACACTACCAAACTAGAAGATCTTCTGTCTTATAGGGCATGCTTGGTTGTGATCCAAAATTTGCCCAGCCAAAACTAGGGTAAGCCAAAATTAGGGTATGCCAAATCATGGTTGCCAAAACCTTGACAAAAATTTTGGTATAGCACTTGGTTGGTTGCCAAAATAAAGGTTTACCAAATTTCTCTTTTTATATAGTTTAAGGACATTCTAGAAACTTACCAAAACCTTGGCATGCCAAAACCCAACCAAGCATGCCATGGTTTTGGTTTTTAGATCAAGAAATTTCAAGATGCCAACCAAATTTGTAGGCTCATAGTTAAAATAAAAAAAAAATCTTATTGCCTTTTGTTTAAATCACGGATGCACCACAACAAAACCAAATACAAACAAAATGCTACAATTTTAAATCACATCAAAATTTTTAAATTAAATAAAAAAATTTTACTAGCTTTTGTTGTAAATCAAAATCTTTTGAGCCTAGGGGCCACGTTTGATTTACTTACAAACTAATAGACAATCTCTCTCCATCCCAAATTAAACAAGTTGAGGTTTAGCTAGCTACAATTTAGTTAGCTAAAAGTTTTCTAGGTGAAAGTTTTAGCTAGGTTTAAAGTTGAGCTAGCTTTAGCTAGGTGAAAAGCTAGACTATTTGGATGAAAAAGATATGAATTTGTAGTTTTATTATACTTACTACCATAGTACACAGTGCAAGTACTGCTTGCCTGATGATTTCGTCATTTTTTTTCTATTGAAAAAAATCTATGTTACCTTCTTCAATTTTGGTAAAAGTCTTTTTTTTTTCTTGAACCTCAAAACCGAGTAAACCACCTCTCTGAATGTTTTAAACATTTGTTTTACCTTCTTGATCTGGTTATATTATAAGTGATTTAAAAAGAAAATTTTGTCTTTTTATTTATTTTAACCGAATTTTTAATCTCTAAAGTAAATTACAGAAATTTAGTAAAATGAAAAATCCAATTTTATTAGGCTCCACATGAGTAGATTTAGTATACGAATTTTGTTGTAACTTTAGATTTATTTATTTTAATTAATTCATAGCGGTAGTTTCTATGGCCAATCGTGATAAAATTTTTATGATAGAAATTATTGTATAATTTAATTATAGTAAAAATTTCATACTTATTTATATAATTTCTTTTAGGTTTATGACCCTCCCATTCACGGCCCCGTAGCCGCCTTCTGTTCATCTTCATCCTCATCTCCCCGATCCTCAGTCCCTCCCATCCACGAGAGGGAGGCACCGGCCATGAGCGAGAAACCTTGCACGTTCCTGGTGCGCTTCGAGAAACGCTACCCCATCGCGGTGGGCTGGATCAAGGCTGACCTCAAATACGGCGACGCCGCCGCGAAGGCCAGCGCCCTGAAGGAAGCCCTCGCGCTCATCATCAATGGCGACACCTCCCACTTCCGGGACCTCTCCACCATCATCGTCCGCGACGTCCTCCCCTGCGAGGACCTCAAAGTCCGGAAGCTCGTCCTCCTGTACCTCGAGACCGTCTACAAGGGCAACGACGTCTTCGGCCGCGTCCCCCCGGACATGAACCTTGTCCGCGACTACCTCCGCCGGAACCTGGAGCACCGCGACGAGTACATCCGCGTCCTCACGCTGCGTCTCATCAGCCGCCTCGCCGGCGCGCACCCGGACCTGCTCGACGAGCCGCTCGCGGAATCCGTCCTCGTCAACCTCTACCACCGGCACCGCTTCGTGCGCCGCCACGCGTACTCCGCCGTCTCCGCCATCTACCTCCACCCGAGGCTTCCCGACGGCCTCCAGCTCCTCCCCGACGCGCTCGACCGCGTGGCGCACGAGCTGCGCTTCGAGCGGGACGCGGCCGCGCTGAGGAACGCCCTCTTGATGCTCTTCACCTGCGCGCCGGAGCGGGCGGTGGCGCACCTGCTCGCCAACGCCGACCGCGTCGTCGCCGAGTGGCCGGACATCGTGCAGGTGCTCGCCGTCACCGTAATTCGCCGTGCCTGCTCCTCCTGCTCCTGCTGCTGCTTGGTCGGCAACGAAGACCGAGGCAAGTTGATCGGGATCATCGTCTCCCTCGCCGCTCGCAGCAGTGACTGCTCCGTCGTCTACGAGGCCGCCGACGCCCTCCTGTCGCTTTGCTCTGATGAGCCGCCGGCGGTGTCCGCCGCGGCCAACGCCTACCTGAAGCTGCTCTTCTCGCCGATTGACACCGGCGTGAAGCGCGTTGTGATGGAGCGCCTGCTCGAGCTGGGCAGGAAGCACGATTACTTTAAGTCAAGATACGAAAGTCCCAATCCCAATGTGATGAACGTAGAAAAGACGGTGCTTTTGGTGGAACTTGATACGACAAAGATGCACATAGATTCCGTCGACACATAGGATAGGAGAGGCAAGCACTGTCCTCAACTTGATGCCTTGTATGTTGAGTTCAGTTTGCTGGCTTTTCAGATCGCTGCATCTTTTTTATGTTTTTTTATAGATATTTTACACGTTTTTCAGGTTTATTTTTTATTTAATCTTTCAGATAATAAAAATCACCCTAGGCAATTTTTACTGAATACTCTTTGCATTGTCATAGTTTTGCTAGTAATCAATTTTCAGATAATAACGGAAATCACCTACGGATGTTTTTTAATGAATCCTCTGCGTTATTTGATATTTGGATACGGGGAAGTGGTCTGCTCTCTCATACATCTACGGCATTGTCATGGGTTACCTTGTGCGCTCATAATGCTGCAATTTGTTCTTCCAGGATCAATTAAACTTTCTGAAGGCCAAAGTGTATTCATAAACATTTATTATAATTTGTAGCAAAAGTTAGACAGAGCTAGAGTTAATAACTTATCATGCATTTGCCGTCTTAACTAGTGTTTAGTTAAGCTCGTTGCAGATTCTCCAGTGGTGGTTAGTGCAACAAGAAGTGGCAAAAGTATCGCCAAAATTTACCAGGACGTATCCAGTGCAGAGAGCTCCCGCTCTGTGCGGGGTCTTGGGAAAGCCTTACCCTCGTCAAAATTTACCATCTTACAGAGATCTGAACAGTGAAAAGGAGGCATGTATTTGCAGGGAACAATGTTATCAGACCATGCCATTATCTCCTTTTGCATTTCGTGTAGGCAAAATGCTCTAGATGTATAATTAACCAAGCTTAATCCTATGTGATACTGCAGTATTATGTTGTACACTTGTCATTTTGATTTCTGCTATCCGTTTTTGTGTGCTGAATGAAATTAGTGAGGGAACAATTTAGCCACTGTCTATATGCACCCCCCCACTGGCCAATTCTATGAATGAATTGCATTTGTCAGTATCTTAACGAATTAGATTCTGTACAATTCCCTTTGGACCGAACAAATCAAACCTAGCAAAATTCGAGTTATCTTCCATTGGCATCTTCCAACACGCGTTATGCAAATTCAATGTAAATTACACTTTCTATCTCACACCCACAGCATGGTTTTGAGGTTTTTGTTTCAGGAATCCATCCCTATATATGTGCATTAACCTTCGTGTTTACTAATTCAAAGAAAATTCAATGTAAATTGCTTCATGTTTACTAAATGCGTTTCAAATCCAAGTGACTGAATGATATGAGATCAGATAGGGATGGAACGGTGCCATGCAGCTCAACAACGTCCGCCGGTCTGCTTTCAGTTTCAGACACCGCTGTCACTTGGGCCGCTTAGACCATCCGCACTGGGTCCTAGACCATCACCCGGTATATGGCCATGTCACCGGATAACGTACGGGAACGGCTGCAGTGGCGTCCGGTACCGCAAGCGCCCATCCGGAATCACACGCTCGCGACGCCAAACCTCGGCGCGTGCACGGGGCATGTGGTATACGCTGCGTGGGGCCCGCTGCTGCCGGCGAGAGAGAGGAGCGAGCACCGACGCGGGACGACGAGCGCAGTAGCGGTGGCGACGGCCAGCGACGAGCGGAGGAGCGAGAAGAGGAGCTTCAGCGCGGTGCGAGGGAGCGGAGAAGAGGCCGAGAGGAGGGGCGCGGGGCCGGACTGGGCGCGAGGTCGCCACGCCAGCGCCGGGGAGGAGGGGTGGAGGAGGGGCGCGGCCGACTGCGACGCTGCCGCCGCGAGGTCGCCGCGTCTCGCTGCGCGCTTCGGCCGCTGCCACGCTAGCGCTGCGCGCGCCCGTGTTCGCCTAGGCCGGGGAGGAAGGGAGGAGGAGGGGCGAGGTTGGACCAGCTCGGCCGCCACCGCGAGGTCGCCGTGCTCAGCTGCCGGCCCAGCCGCTGCCGCCTGCGCTCGCTGCCCAGCGCTTGCTCGCGCCGGGTGAGGGAGGGAGGAGGAGGGGCGCCGGGGAGGAGGTCGCGCTTCGCCCGCCGCCGATCGCCATGCACGCTTCGCTTTCCGGGGAAGGGATAAGACCGGCCGACAGGGAAAGAGAATGGGGAAGGGGGTTTTATTATTAAACAAAAATGACAAGTGGGCCCCACAACAGGTAGAGGATGGTATAGTGTATGAATGGGTGCGAGAGAAAATGGTATAGAGGATAGAATATCGATGATCAGGACAGAATATTCGTTTTAGAGGATGATTTTAGAGTATAAAGAGTGCGGATTTCCTTAGCCTTAATTAAGGCACCGAGTAAGTGGGCTGTCCAATGGGCTTGACATGCTGGGGTTATTGGGCCGGAACGGGCCACCAACAGACCCTGTGTACCACCTCTGTTTCTTGCCTTGCCAGCCGACCTCCTCAACGGAACGGAACCGGAATCCGGTACGCAACCGCAACCGCAACCGCGACCAACCGGAGCCGACAAGGACAGGAAAAATCGCCGCCACCGCGGCACCGCGCACCGCCGCACGCCGCCTCCATATATTAACAGCCGCGCGCGCGGTGAAATTCTAGTTCCTCCCGCGTCCGGCATCGCTGCTTCTCGATTCGATTCGATTGGTTGATTACTTGATTCCGTCTCGGCGCTTCAGGTAAAGAAAGAAGCGACCTTTCCTCTTCTTTCAAATCGCTGTATGTATTCTGCAATCTCGCCGACGAATTTGGGGGTTCCTTGTTCGATGTTGCTTGAGTGATTGGCCTATCCGTTCCCCCGCCCGCCCGCCCTCGCCGATCGGATTCTCACTCGATCTCTCGTCGGGGTTGGTTTCCCGTGTTCTGCTGGATCTGGAAGGGGGATGCCCTCGGTTTACTAGATAGCCGAAATTTACTGACTTTTTTATTGATGAAGCCCTGTACGGTATGTGATGTATATTTTTTTTCCGTGGCAGGTTGACAAGGAACGCATCGCCAGTTCACCATAAGGATGGGTTCCAAAGCGCCGTTCTGTGTCGCGCTCCTCTTGCTGCTCGTCGCCGCCGCCTGGGGACCTGCTGCACAGGCCAGGGTTCTTCTTGTACCTGCTGCACAGGCCTACGATGCTGGTAACAGACTTGGCATCCTTATGTTATGTTCTCACTCAGGGACTCCACATCAGCATCCTTGACTTACTTATGCTGCAAAACTATAATCAACATCGCGCTCGTTGTTGCTGTTATTTCGTAGATAGAAAAAATATCATCATGCCATGTTTACAATTGTACATCTCCTTTTTCTCTTACCCAAAAGGTGTGGTGGTGGTATGTCTAGATGTTTGGGGTACCTGACAGTTAACACGATTACTAGATAAGTTGAAACTGAGCATGTTTTATTTTCTAATCCTGTTATGCCAGTTGTTTGGCTGGATATAGATGCGTAACATAACATAGGCTTATCAATGGCAGCCATCCACTGCAACCCATGAAACACCCCTTCCTTATTAGTAGCGCTGGATCTTTTGCCTACAAACTTGATCATACCCAATTTATTGCTTTCTCACTTTTTCTTCATCTTGCACAGTTGAACTCCCAGAGCATGGCTCAACCTTGAAGGAACAGATTTCTTCATCCAAGATTCCTGTCCATCTCAAGAGTACCGGCCCACTATGCTCAGCCTGTGAAAACTTCACGAGTAAAGCTGTCAGTTATCTCAGTGAGAAACAGACACAAGATAAGGTCACAGAATTCCTTCATGACGCTTGCTCTAAGTCATTCTCCTTTGAAGAGAAGGTGAGCATCCTGAACATATTTTGTTTATTCTTATAACTAGATGTGTATTTTATTGTAGAAAATTAAAGTACTGGTATGGTTGCAAGATATAAAATGCATATACACGTTTGATTTCCATACTACACACCCTAAAATGAAATACTATGTGGTTTTATCGTATTTTTCTCTAACAACTTTTCTATCTCTACAGTGTGTTGAATTGATGGACTCTTATGCAACTCTCCTGTTTGCCAAGATTTCTGAGATCAAACCAGAAGCGTTCTGCCAACATTATGGCCTGTGCAGGGACACATCTCTTTTCTCCAGTGTGAGAAGTGAAAGCACATGTGTGTTCTGCCACCATCTGCTTGAGGAAATTATGTCCAAACTGAAAGACCCAGATGCGGAGGTAATAGCTTTGCGTCATTTATGAATTGCCTACCATGAGATTTGCCATTCTGTGTCTGACATTTTCCACTTGATTGTTGTCTGCAGTTTGAGATTATTCAGATTCTTATCAAGGAGTGCAATAAGATTGAAGGTCATGTTCAGCAGGTAAGCTATTTGGCTTTTGATGTGTAAACTTTTTCACCCCACATCTCACTATATGTCAGATTTACTTCCCTGTCATATAAAAAAAAAAAAAAAAATCTGAATGACTTGCAGAAGCGCCAATTCTTTAAAAAAAAAAAAAACAGAGATGGGCATAAGAATTGTTTTCTACTTGCTCAGTTGAATTGCGATGACATCAACAATTACATGGGCTAATCTTGCTTTCATGCTGGCAGTGCAAGCGTCTGGTCCTGCAATACATCCCCCTTATCCTGGTGAACGGTGAGAAGTTCCTCGAGAAGAATGATGTTTGTGCGCTCGTACAGGCGTGTCCAGCCAGCCATAAGAAGACTTTCAGCTCAGTATTGGAGGGAGCGTTGCTGAGTGACGCTTGAATTGAAGGTTGGAGAAGACGACGCTAAGCGTTTAGCAGTTGTTGGAAGCAGTGTGTCCCAGTGCCGTGTTGTACATAACTACATATAATTGTCATATATAAATGCATGAAGGTTAAAATATTTGTACCATAAACACATTTTGTCTTGTGACCTGCATTCTTTTCATCTTGTATCATAATATAATCACGTCGTCTTAAGTAAAATTTTTATGGACATCCAGAGGGGATGATGAAGGTTAAAATATCTGTATCATCTAAACACATTGTCTTGAGGTACGGTGCAGTCGATCAATAATTTATATCCAGAAAATTTCAGCACTGGTGACTTGAAACTGCAGATACTACAGTATTTTTATGAATTTTGCATCAAAGTTTAAAGATTTCAAAAGTACGAAAGAGCAATATTTCAGAAACAACAGAAACTAAAAATTTGATCAAAAAACAGCACGGCTTATTTCGTTTCAGTCGTTGCTTCGATCAACGAAAGCATTGTTCCTGAAATGATGTCCTCATCATGCACTTGCACTTTGATGAGAGATTGGATTTTGGTCAATTTGGGCATAAACAATGGATCGTCCAGACTCCCAAGGCAGGAGAGTCATAGGACTGCGGATGCGGAAGAGTAGAGTCAACCCAAGCCGTCCGGAGAGGAGCAGGGGAATGGCGACGCCGCGCCGGCTCATCCGGGAGCGCGCCGAGGCGGCCGTGGCCTCTCTCGTGGCAGTCCGCCCCCACGAGATTCCCCCGCTGATGAGCGCGGCCGCCACCTTCTTCTTCGTAAACCATCTCGCTGTAGTCGTCCGTCCCGTTCCTGCAAGGTTACGATACGCCATCTGAATTCTTTCTGCTGGAGGTGCAGATCTTGAGCGCCTACTTCGTGGTGCTGCCGCTGCGAGACGAGGGCGCCATCTCCCTGGGGCTCGAAACCCTCCCGGGCCTCTTCGCCGGCTCCCTCCTCCTCACTGTCGTCGCTGCCCCCATCGCCTCCCTCGCCTTCTCCCTCCCCAACATCTCCAAGTCGAAGGTTTGTACGTCCGTGCCACCTCCCTTTCCTCACTTGGGCGCGCATCCATTACTTTGGGAATCATAATATTAACTATCCCGTGGATAAATTGCTAATGTGGGCTCTGTACTGATCAACTGGCCCCTATAAAATGCGTTGGTAATCCTATATTAGAAATCAAGCAATGATTCCATTGGTACAATACAATAGAGATGACCCCAATGGAATTGATGGCTGGCTCCATACCTGGTCTGGTTCAATCATTTCCCCCCACGATTGATTTGTGGTTTCTTGTTTCATGTAGACAAAAAAATAGGATTTTTTTTTATTGTTAAGCTCTAAAGATGGGACCTTTGTCTTTGTTATGCTGCGAGATGTAGGTGGACTCTTGTCTGTGGGATTCTTGCATTATTTGTGTTGCTTTAGTGTGTTTCTGTTAAAAGTGACACTGGAACACTGACTTATTTGCTGCACTTGCTGTTTATGTGTGAAAATAGTGAAGTTGGTTCAATAATTATGGCCAGTTTCTCTTAAAACATTTCCCCCCTTCAGTATTGATTGTTTGATTTTTATTTTTTTTTTAAAAAAATAGTGAACTTTTCCATTTTCAGAATTCAGATAATCTTGTAAAACTATTTACATAGTAGAAATTAAATGGCAAATTATTCTCTTATAAGGATACAAGCTAATTTTATCATTTATATATCTTCTTTCAGGCTTTGGTGATGATACACAGGTTTTTCAGCATATCTCTTCTTGCATTTTTTGTGCTTTGGTATACCTCTACACCAGGGCAGTTCGGATCTACCTCACAGGTAAGATATGCTGATGAACGTTTGCTGTCCATATCCTTCAATATGTTTTTTTTTTTTTTTCTCATATCCTTCCTTGCATTCTTTGGAAAACTAGCTGTCCAGCAGTCCTGGAATAATTTCCAGGAATACTTATTTCTTTCACTTCACCACTTCCTCTGTGCATTAAATTTTCTTTTGTTGGAAACTTGAGCAACAATTCCTGACACAAAAGAGCTGTTGTCCTTTGTTCTCTTGTCTGATGATGAAGTCAAGTGAAGGAGGTTCAGAAAAACCTGCAGGATGGAGAAATCAGAGCTGGTTCTACATAGTTGTGAGAATAAGTTTGTTTCTTTGGGTATGTCCTTTCCTAATGATGACAAGATGCTGTTCATGTTTTAAATACTAAAGATGATAATTGATTTAAATAACTCTTTCATCTGAAGGTTGCTTTGCTAAATCTCATTACAATATCATCAACTTGGGCAAGGGTAATTGATGTAATGGACAGTGAGGTATCATTTACTATTGCACTTATAATCATGTAGTTCTTATTACATACTGCCTGTTCAACCCTTTTCTTGTTCTTCAGTTTCTTATTTCTCTTTTAGTTCAGTCAGGTTCAAGATTATTTGGTTTTATTGGGGCTGGTGCTACGCTAGGGCAACTTTTTGGTTCATTGTTTGCTGCAAGTATGGCATGGCTGGGACCATGTATGTATCATTCTCTTGAGTAAATTAATTAGTTAGTTTCTAATGTTTCATGGAATGTGATTTCACATCTCCCAATTGTTCCTCAGTTCTGCTCCTATTTTCTTCACTCTTGATGGAACTTGCTGCGCTGTCATCAAAAGGAATTTGTATTGATGGAAATCATGCTTCGGCTGAATTATGTCTAAACAGGGTATGAAATCCTTTTGGGCACTGATTACATGTTATTCATTCATCTTCGTGATAAGTTTAATCTAGGCAATCTGTACGTTTTGTTGAAAACATTTCTGAGTTGATTTCCACTATCAAACTTTGAGCCAGAAACATTGTCCTTCCATTCATGATCAACTATATCTTTGTGACAATCTATAATTTGACAATTTGTAGTACAGACCTCTATTAGAAAATTCAGCTTTTGCAATAAATATATAGGCTTCACTGATGATTTTATTTTATCTTTTTCTGCTTTCCATATTCATAGGTTGCGATCTGAGACATTCCAATCTATTGCTAACTGCAGGGCAGGACAAGCTCCTAATACCGTGGATGATGATGAAATGTCTTCACTGGTCACTTCACCCAGACCAGCTATCCAATCTCAAAAATCAAAACATGAACTTTTCATAATGTTTGAAGGTTTCTGGCTGATCTTGCGATCACCCTACCTGATATACATATCTTTGTTTCTTTGGTTAAGTGCAGTTGTCTCATCTGTATTTTACTTTCAGGTATGGTTATTCTGTATATGTGTATTTCTGTGCATCATTGAGCATGTTTCTTTATTACACATGTCATAATAAAAATGAACCATCTTTTTTACTCCCAGTTACCTCTTCTCCATGATTTTCAGAAAGTGACGATAGTTGCTACTACAATATCAAGCGCAACGGCCAGAAGGAGAACATTTGCTCTGATAAACAGCTTTATAGCAGTTTTTATTCTTGCGGGACAGCTCACTTTGACGGTATTTTGTGTCTACTGATTATTCTCAGTTCACTCTATTCCAGTAGTCCCAATACATTATGATGCATCAACCAAAAGTGAAACTGATAAAGTCTATTCCTTTTGCAGACATTTTATTTTTTTTATTAATTGTTGGTATGTTTTTGACAAATATTTCAGGGTCATATTCTTACAGTAGCTGGTGTCACAATTGCTATCTGTGCATCTCCCTTTGTTGCTGCCTCAAATTTGGTTGCCCTTGCTGTATGGCCAACTTGGGTTGCTGTGGCTGTCACTGAAACAATTAGAAAGGTACTAGTTTAATAGCTATTTTTTTTCCACATGCTAACTATGCATCAAGACAAAATTACATTAAGGGAAGCAGAGTAGTCATTGTCATCTAGTGGTGAATATGCATATCCTGAGATGCTTTGAATCTTGTCATTTTTATTTAGTTAGTAGTATTATAGACATGATACAAAAGAGTTTGTGCATCTCATAAGTTGAGGGCAGTTGCACTTTAGCTGCAACCATTTTTTTTTCTATCTATCCAATTTGGGCATGATAAAATAACAGACTTAGTTCAATAATTGGAACCTGTTTGTATACCTCTATCAAATATTGCTTCTACTCCATCCTATCATTTCTAAATTCAGCTATATTCAAGAACACAACTAACCTTTGATTCTTTGCAGGTAACAACTTATGTTTTGACAAGACCTGGAAGGGAGTTATTATTCACTGTTGTCTCACAGGATGAAAAATACAAAGCAAAGGTAAAATATTTTTCTTGGAACCTTCTAAAACCTTGATTATAGGAAACAAAAGGGTGATGACTTGATACTTCCGAAATGATTAGGCACTGGTTTAGCCCATCTTTCATATTGTCATGACTTCTTTCACATACACAAAATAATTATTCCATAATGTTGTCAAAGTGGTAATAAAATCATAGCCTGGTGTGAAGTTATCATTCAACATTGCAGCTCCATGAGATCTACAGATCTGTCTTTAGATAGAAAGCTAATTGTCTGAAAAAACAGAAATTACTAAATCATGCAACATTTGAGCATTGGATCAGTTTCCTTCATATTGGTAAATCATGCAACATTGTTCTGTATAGATGTGATTGCCATAATTTAGAAGAAAATATTTTCCATTTCTTTATGTAGGTCTGTATAGATGTGATTGTCCAGAGGCTTGGTGATGCAACAGCCGCTGGGATTTACAGATGGTTGTTCAGTAGCCTTGAGAAGAAAACATCCAAGGTCACCCTGTATGCATTGCCGGTATGAATCGTATTGTGATCAGTTGATTACTTTGTTTCTAGTGTGATATGTGTTATTTTATGTACAAAAAGTGGCTCAGGGTGGTCCTCAGCTCTTGCATCAATCAATCGAATGGCAAGTGCAATGCTCCATACTTCTAGGGAAATTTAATCAAATGTACAATTCTAATCCTAGTGCCATTCTGTGGCCAAAAAAAAAAAAAAGAGATTTGCATTCGCTGTGCCTCCCTTTTGGCCTTTTACACTTGCACAAGTATCTTTATACATGTGAAACTAGTGCTGAACTAGATTACCTGAAAGGATTGATAAATATTGTTTGCACCCAGCATGCATGTCTTTTTAGTTTAGTATAAGTTCTGGAATATTGTAATGAATATTATTTTTTTATTTTTTTTTCAAATGACAGCTCTGCTTCCTGTGGCTTGTCATTGCATTCCATTTGGGCCGGCTCCAGACTAATCTTGTCAGGCTTCAAGCTGCTTCTGCCCAATCCTGAACAGGTATATATATGTAGGGACAAAAAAAAGGGTGCCCCTTCATCTTTCATGTTCTTGTGGTCATCGCAAAGTCAGAGTTTAGGGTTCTGAGTTTTGACTGAATACAGGGAGCTGCTGTGGTTGCCTTGGCGATGCGCTTCCAGAACGTTTGAACAGACATGGCGAGAAGTTAGGTTGTCATCAATAGTTAGCAAGTTTGATGGATTGAGAAACCTTCAGAATATACTACCAGCCAGCCATTACCACAGTACAGAAGAGTTTATTTAGCATACAACGAGGGAGAAATAGCACACCATAGATTAGAACAAATATACAAATTTTAGTATTCCATTTTCGATGTGCACTGCAGGAAACTGTAGCATGTAATCTGTGAGTTTTTATAATGATGTAGTAGGCCCGAATTTGTTGGGCGTCGCTCTGCCATTTGGAACTACTGTTGTCCTCTGCATTTCACCTACTTCCAGATCCCAGACTGTAAAAACACAGATTGTGCGAGGTGGTGGTACACCTGACCTTCTTCCATATTATTCAGAAAAATGCCTGCTTTTTGGAACATGGGCATTTCTTTATCGACATGATTAGTAGAACAATCTCTCACGTTCTTCGTGCTAACCCTAAAAGAAATTACACACGAGCTGAACTATAAAAACGAGGCAGTGAATCATCTCAGATGGGCACAGCAGATATCACCACTCCAGCTCTCTAGCTGCATTTCATCTGCTCGCTCCGATCCTGCGGTTGATCTGATCGATCGATCTGTCAGTCACAGCAATCCATCCAATGCAAGTTAGCAAGAAGGCAGGAGCAGCAGCATCCATGGCGAAGTGCATTGCCACCCTGCTGGCCGTCGCCGCCGTGCTGGCATCGGTGGCGGCGGCGGCGAGCAACGCGCCGGACGCCGACGCGCTGCGGTACCCGGGCCGCCCGGGCAGCAGGCCGCGCAACCCGGTGTTCCCGGGGTACCCGAGAGCCAGGCCGTCGCCGCCAGTGTCCGGCGGCGGCTCCTCGTCGTCCCCGGTGGTCCCGTCACCCGTGCCCAGCGTGCCGTCGCCAGTGTCGCCGGCGCCCTGCGCCAGGCCCATCGTACCGGTGGTGCCGCAGCTGCCGGGCTTCCCCGGCCTGCCGGGCAGCATGGGCGGCGGCTCTGGCTCTGGCTCCGGCTCCGGCTCCGGCGGCTCGGCGCCGTCGTCGCCGACCGACTGCGTGACCCCGCTGGCGGGGCTGATGACGTGCGGGACGTTCCTGACGGGGAGCGACCCGGAGACGCCGACGCCGCAGAGCGAGTGCTGCGCGGGGCTCGGCGCCTTCCTCAACAGCTCCAGCTCGGCCGCGGCCGACGGCGGCGACGACAACCGCACGCTGCGGTGCCTGTGCCCCGTCATCCTCGGCGACGTGAACAAGATGCTGCCCAAGCCGGTGGACCCCGTGCGCATGATGTACCTGCCCATCGCCTGCGGCGTCGTCCTGCCGCCGCAGGTCCTCTACGTCTGCTTCAGTGAGTGTCCTCTTCCTCCTCCATCCTCCATCGATTTGATTCTTCCTTCCATGGCTGCTGCTGTTGCATGCACGATGACTCCATGGACGAGCATTGCGTAACTGATCGACCGTTGCATTGCATGATCGATGCTGCTTGCCATGGATGGATGCAGCTGGGCAGCAAAGCCCGCCACCCGTCGGCCGCATTCCTGACGTCTGGGAGAAGCCGAATTCAGGCAAGGAATACTACTCTGCTGCTAGCTTGTCATGGCCGCATTCATGATCGATTTGAAGAAGTAGATGTCTGATCTTGTCTTTCTCTGTTCCATATATGCAGCAGCCCTGTCGCCATGATGAGCAACTTGAAGAAATCTGAATGGAGGCCGGCCACGAATGATTCAGAACAGCCAGCATCATATATAGTTCATCCTATATAAGTACACAAGACAAAGTTTACTAGCAGCTGCATTGCATGCATGCCTCTCTAGAACATGCATGCATGCTTCCATATATATTCTTTAACATACATGATAGTTTCAATCAAGTTATCAGAGATTAAATAGGCCGTGGATGTACGCACTTCACAAATTTACCACCTGGTCTCATGTAAGACAGTGCTCTTTTACACAGAAGAATATATATTTAATATATAATTTAAGCCAGGTATGTCTTTGAGCGTATTGTTCTGAACATCCGCAACTAAAGAATGCTGTGATCCAGTTCTCTGATAAAAGTAAAAGAAATTTAACAGGAAATTGTAGGAAATGAACTTCCTATTGGAATGGCATTTCTTTGGATATAACAGCAGCAAAATGCAAAACACATATACTTCAAAAAAACGACATACACATTGCTGAAGCTCCTGCTGTTCCATGCAGTTTGTCGCCTTGATTCGAGGTCACGAATGAATCAGCCTTTTTCGTGTTATTGTTCATGCTAGTCTTAGTTTAGAAATGGAACGAACATGCATGAGCTCCCGAGAGTGGCAAGTACATCCTCTGGGTTTACGCTCTCTGCATCTTCTGGTCTTGGTAATGGCAAATTTGCAGAGAATAATCGAATTGGTAAGTAAGAAGGCGGCTCCAGTTGCTTCCCCAAAAGCTGCTTCCAGTTAGTGTATGGTTAACTTGATGTCTGCAAATTTCCAGTTGCTTCCCCAAAAGCTGTGCAGATGTTTTGTTCATCTTTATTTTAGTTTCCTTTGCCCCTTTTTTTTTTCAACATATAAACTGCATGTTTCATTCCTCCCCAGGTGTTTTGTGAGTTGATTGGAGATTTGGAATTAGCATGATTGATAAATAAAGGAACATCGCTTGGCACCAGGACAAAATTGTTGGTGCCACAGCGGCTTCTTACCTGTTCCTAACCTTCCAGGAATGGCAATTTCTTTGTAAACATAAAAAGTTAACCATACACTAACAAACACAAAGGGAGCATGCAGATAAGTACGCAGCAAAGTGCAAAAGAAAAGAAAAAAAAAAAACGTGGACTGGACATGAATAATCAACCTTGCCAATGATATGGTAGATTTGCAATTTGGCCATATCTTCTTTTTTAACTAGCTATGGAGGGGAGAGGATCCCCACCTGAATTTCATTAACTATAAAAAAACATAACAGACAGAGTTTTGACCATATCTTCAAATAAACTTTTAAATAAATGAATTAAGTGGTATTCCTAAAAAGAAATATTATACCGTGGCATACATCCACAGGTTTATTTACACAATAAACCTACAATGCCCTATTAATGGATGGGCATCCCATTCGCAGTCACCACTAAGGCGAAGACATGAAGTGGCCTGCAACTAGAAGCTCATATAAGGCCCTCTTTATTCCCTTCTTATTAGCTATTACAAACTACCCAGCGACAAGACCATGTATATGCTTTATTGAGAGCATTTGATCAAACCTCTTCATTTCAACATCTAATAATCTGGTGACGAAACCCAGTCCTAGGGAAGCTAAGTTTCCCTTCTTGATGCGTGAAAGGAGTTGCACTTGCGAACTTATGCAGCTAAGGATAATTGGGTCTATCATGAGTCCACTCCACTCCCTGTCCTGCAAGACGGTATTATTACAGGAATGCAATATAGACTGTATGTGTAGTGTATTGGCAATGTACACTCACCGTAAAGTGGCTATTATTAATATTTTCTTCTGTTCATGCTTCACGAAGAGCACGCACGCGGTTCTGAATTAACTTCCTCTCCCAGTCCGCAATGTCCTCAAAAGCATGCTCTGGAAGATTCTCAAAAGGCTCTTTTGATGGATTGTTCTTAGCTAGATCATAGGTTGCAGCACGGATAGCTCTTTTATTGGGTCCACAGGGCCTTATGGAGGTTAGCTTCTTATAAGCTGTGTTAAGCTGCATGTAAGGAATAGATAAGCAACAACGGTTTCAATCTTGTAGCACTCTGCATATGATGAGGTGGAACAAACTTACATCCATATACTCAAACCAAAACATGTAAGCAATTGCAACCGCAGGTGCTCTCCCAAGTCCAGCAGTGCAGTGGACATAAACTCGCCCTTTGGATTGTGATATACCCCATTCTAGCGCCGAAACTGCTTTTGGCAATTGTGACCTCAATGAATCTGGATCAAAATCCACTGCCTGCAACCAAGCAATTTTAAGCATATAGAAGGGGCCAGATGCTACTAGTGTCAATAACTGAAATGCTGACTCGGCTAAGAGGGACACTAATTAGTATTTTTTTTAAGTTATCAGAAATCCAGAAGAAATTTAAGCATATATAATTAAACACAATCAATGGGTATAAGAAGCTTACCGGTCTTCTGATGTGCTGAATGCCAAGTTCTTTGCACCTATTGAGAATGGATTGGAAATCAATGCCCCAATATTCAATATCCTTGTCCTGCTGTAAACAAAGAATATATGCTACTTGCTCTTCATTTTTCAAGTGATCAATATCTTCAGGCTTCTGAGGCTGTGAGCCAACAATCAAGTCCTCACTTATGACAGCATAATTCATACCTATATTCCATGTGTAGTAATTAATCCTTCAATTATTGCATCTAGTATAGTGTCTTGTGGGAAAAAAACAACTTAAGCCAGAGAAGGAGATGTAATTGAATCTGACAAAAGAGGCCCCAAATGTTCAAAAAAAAAGTTGTTATCTTGCTATCATTCAAGTGAGAGTTCCACAAGAACTTCCCTGTGATGTTAATATTTCAGAAAAAGAGAAGATTTTTGGTAAATGAAAAGTAGACCAAGTTAAGGAAATGTATTTATTTGTGTCCTGGCATAGAAGCTTGGCTATTCTGAGTTACTAGAAACTTAATAACTGAGTAACAATGTTTTTTTTAAGACAAACAGGTCCAGGAAGCTATAAATTTTAGTCGAGCAAACTATCAACAATAAAACATTAGATGATCAACTAACAGCACTGCAAAGTTCTTTCCTTCTAGTTGGCAACAGTCTTAGTGTGTTCTGCAATATATAAGAAACAATTTGGTAATACAAAGGTCCCAAAATGCCAATGAGACTTCTTTATGCATTGAATAGAGAAGGGTAGGCATCTTGTTGCCATGGATGGGCAAATCTATATCATAGAATATTCAGATCAAAAAACAAGAAATCAGTTCAAGAATCGTCCCAACTGCCACACTGAGCACTGACAAATGTGGATGGATCGTACAAAGCATGAACAAATATGTACACAACCAAACATACATTTAACCACCATGGCAACAACCCTGTGAGCACAGCAATGACATCATCTCAGGATATGGGGTCTTAAAATTAGCTACGATTAATCTCGAAAAGAATATTATATATAAATTAAACTTGGCCGAGAAAATTGGAGACTATGTACCAAAATCCAATCTTCAAGCAAACCCATTAGTAATTTCACCAAGTACCGCATTAATTGCGTGGAATCACTAACATCACTGCTGAAATCCTTATGGATAAGTTACCAGCACACGTCAAAAGCTCCAGCCTTTACCCATTTTCCACATCTGTAGCAATCGACAAGGGACCAACCATCGCAGAAAAGTAATACTGATGAAATGAGTCGCTACCGAGATCGTGGTGGTATTCGTAGGGGTTACGCATCATCCGCTTCATGGCGGTGTTGTAGTCCTCCATCCTCGTGCTCCCGGCCGTGGACGAGGATCGACACAGGAAGACCCCATGGCTCCTCCGGTGGCTCCTGTTGCCGCCGGGACCGCATCTGACGGCGGCCATAGCTAGCCTCCTGCTCTTATCGCTGATGCTGACGGCTGGGAGGCCGCAGGGGGTGGGGAGACGAGCGGTGTTCGCCATGGCCGCCATTGTCGCGGTTGCAGGATCTCAATGTCTGGTCCGTGTGGAGTGAGGAACGGGGAAGAGTGTGATGAAGAAAGGAAGGAGCTTTGGGCCTCATCGCTTTCCCGTGAATGGCCTGAATAGAAGCCCAGAACCAACGGCACACAGACGTTCCCAAAAATTTATCCTCTCAAAAAAAATGTTACTCCCTCCATCCTAAATTATGAAAATATAGGTAATGAAGAATCTATTGATATTTAGTTAGTGTCATAAATATTATTATTTTATTGTATAAATTTAATTAAACTTGAAAATTTTGACTCTTAAAGATTCTTAGAATGACTTATAATTTAGGATGGAGGGAAGTATAAATTTATAGGACTTTCATTCCTTTGCTTCCAAAGTGAATGTGCGAGGAAAAAAGTGTGAAATGCAAAGTTATGTTGAATTTAGATGAGAAATTCACTTAGAACATTCATTCGCAAATAATGGAAACGTTAATTGTGAATATTCTATTGGTTCACAATTGTATTAGTTAGATAGATGCTACTCTAGTCACCTGAAAATTATAATGCATACAATCAAATTTCAGAGACAGGTGAGGTCATGCTTGATTTTATTAATATGTCTCAGATGGCCCAACTAAGGTTGTTTTAGGTCGACCTCTTTGGCATTGAGAAGTGGTGTTGTCTATATGTTAAAACTCTTCTTCTTCTTAACACAATGATACAAAAATCTTTTTACATATTTGAAAAAAAATTACCAATGCGACTTTGGAAGGATTTAACTAAACCTTGGTAAAAGCGAATCAAAAGCTTTTTCCTAACAAAAAACTTTTGTCAAAACATAAATTGACATTATGTGCACCGCATCTGCTTGAACAAAGTGTTATCTTGATTAATTTTCCCATTATAGCTTGCATGGCCTCTATGTGAAACTTCAATTTGTATTCTACATCGTGTATTCATATCACACGGATATGTTTGACAACTCTTTTAAGCATTTCATTGATTCTAAGTTAGTTTTTTTAATGGAAAACTAGTTAATGGAGGTAGGCACAAGGGTTATGGAAGTCATATGATATTCTTGTACTATAATCATGTTAACAATGAAATTTGTATTAATTTGTTATGATTTTTTATTGTGTTTTTCTAGACATCAATTAGTTTTAACTGAAATCTTGTTAGGAGAGTGAACCAAAAGTCTTTTCTAAACAACAATGTTTTTGCAAAACCTAAACTACCACTATATCTACCATAATGGTTAGACGAGACATCATCTTGATAAACATGCATGACTTACTCCGTCTCAAATTATTTGTCATTTTTGGTTTCCATGCTACAAGTTTGATTCGATTTATAGAAAATGGTGCAAAATATTTATATCTCTGAATAAATTTGTTAAAAAAACTAGATTCAAATATTTTTTTGATGATACTAATTATGATACTAATCGATGATATTTATTATTTACAAAAATTGCCGGCAATTGTTTCTTGGAAAAGTGAAAGCGCCAGATATTTTGGGACGGAGAGAGTATATGTGAAGCTCACCGTTTTCTACTTTAAATTACATTGCATACAAGTTTTTATAACTCTTTATGCTTATCAATACAACTTTTAATTGCAAACCAATTATTGAGAACTGTAGATAAGCATAGGAGTAACCATGTCAAGTGAGAGAGAGAGAAAGCTTTTTCTAACAACTTTTTCGCAAAGTAGAAACTGGTTGCGTGCGCCACATTTGCTAGACAAGGTCTTATCTTGGAAAACATATATGGTTTATATGTTAAACTCATCATCTTCTACTTTAGTCACAAACCGGTTGGTGGAGACTGTGGCAGAACCTTCTAAATTATATGGCCCACAAGCACTGACCTTGTCCTTAAGACCTCAGTCAACCATGCTTATACACCATATAACCTAGAATGTTCCGTCGGGTGGATCCCCGATAAACCACAAACACTCCAGGATCGATACTTACAGATACATCACAGTATTACAACAGCTTTCATACCAAATACCAGAGTAGCGGAAGACTTACAATAACTTAATTTACAAACCTTTTGTAAAACTTATACAAACCAGAGTAATATTACAAACAGCGGAAGTATCATTATATAACTTTATTACACTCACTCAACAAAAGGTGCCCCTGCCCGCAGGCCACTCAATTCACTCTTCCTCGACACTTCTTCAACAACCGTCATGCAAAGGGGCCGTAGCATGCTTGCCCATGCGGTTCACCTGCAACAGGGGTTGAACAAACCCTGAGTACAAAAAGTACTCCGCAAGACTTACCCGACCAAAATTGGGGAGAAGACTCAGGAATGCTGGCTACTAGGAATCAAGGTGAGGCTTTAGCAAGATCAAAAGACTCTTTTTGCTAAAAAGCCTAAGCCAGTCCTTAATGTATCAATCACTTGTCAAACATATACCGAATTCAAAACTTTCCATACTCAACTTCCATTATTACTACGATGCCGGGACTCGGATCACGGCTCCCATATCATAGAGCACACGACGATTCGAATCGCTTTATATACCCAAATGGGGCTTCCTAGCCGCACGATGTATGCGAGGACCAACATCTTACATACATCAACTCACGCCCGGATTTCTCCCTACCGAATCGGAGGTACAAAGACACCACCTCACTACGGCCGCTCGGTCACTTCGGCGGTGCGCATCGTAGGATGGGCACACGCTACTTGTCCGTTCTAGTAAAAAGATAGTCCAAGGGGAGTTTACCGCCATTAGCATGCGACTAGTACTATCCAATAACCTCGTGATCCCGTGGCCAAACAACGGACGGTCCTTAACCGACACAAGTGGGCGACACTACACACCGGGGCACTAGCCCTTCCCCGGTGCAAGTCACTCCACCGACGCCTCGAAGTTACTCATCATCATGTTCTTGTGCGTACCCCCTAACCCCGGCCAAGGTGAGAGGTAGGCGACAAGCAACATCGTTTTTCATAAATTCCCATCGGGGATCATTGTGATCACACCTTTGTAAACAGTTTATCAAAACCCTACACTAGTAGCAAGACTAAGCGCATACTAAGCATTTCGAAATCAAAACAGGTATCCAGGATAATATATCAAGGTATGGTAAATGCATCAAGTAGGGTAACACACAACTCCTGCACCTAATGCATTATCACCACATGAAATCATAAACTTTTCGAAATACAAGGCAGGGTTTGAATGCATCCGGGGCTTGCCTTGGGGCTCGATGAAGTGAGGTGCAGTTACCCAATCACCAGGATCAGATCCAACCTCTTCGGGAACTGGAGATGGCTCAACTCCCTCCTCGGATTCGATAGCTACACGATTGAGATGCATGATTATAATGCAGTAAATGAATGAACATGCGATAACGATGCATCAAACGTTAACCTATCTTGAGTACAACTTTCCTTCACGGTAACCTTACTCTAAGAAGGTATAACTAGCGTCGACGACGGCGAACAAATATACACAATCAACATGAAATGCCCAAGGTCATTAGGGTTAATGACCTAAGGTCATCACTTAATCCCAAAATCAAGCAACCCTAATGGTGATTAGAGGTGATTACTAATTTATTGACCATTTTCACAGTCGTTGAAAGCCACTAATTAACTTGCTGATTAAAGATTAATTAAACCCTAATTAACTTAGGAATTACTAATTTAAATATTAATTAATTAAGGGATTAATTAAGCATAATACAAAACTTAATCAAAACTTAACCAAATTTCATAATTAAGATCATTACCACCTAATTAGCACACAAAACAATTTTCATAAATTTTGGAGTTATATTTTAATTATTAAAAATCATGAAAGTTGCATTTATTAATTAAAGGAGCAATTTTAATTATAACTAAAACTTACTGAAAATCATAAGTTAGCATTTTTCATTGACAGAGCATATTATGGAGAGCACCCACATATTTTTCTCATATTTTTATCTGCCCAATTGAAATTATAACAAAAAGATGAAATACAACATTTTGAAACATAAAAAGAAAAAGAAAAACAACTCTCCTCTTCCGCGGCCATTGTGCGGCCCATCGGCGCGCACAAGACGCAGCGCGGCCTGCTCGCCCATGCAGGCGCGCGCGTCTGCCCGTACCCGCGGCCTTCTCCCTCTCCCCCGCTCCCAAAGCCGCCCCGCCTGTCCCTTTCTCCTTCTCCCTTTCTCTCCCCCTCATAAGACAGTACCGCCGGCGGCGGTCGTCGGCGTTCTCGCCAACGGCAACACCTCCGACGAAACTAACTGCACCGACGAGCTCCTCACACCGAACCGCATCTAAAGAGCTACTAAACGCCATAGATTTTATTAACGGAGCGCTCACCGAGAGCACCGGCGGCTCACCGGCGCGCGGCCAACCCCGGTCGGGCACACTGGAATTCCTCCGGCGAAACCGAACACACCAACGGACTCTACATCCCAGCGCGGACTCAGTGCACTTCGAATACGACTCCGAGCTGCCCTGGTTGAAGAGAAAAGGCTCACCGTGAGGTGACGGCGGCGGATGGCCTGAGAAATGGAAGATGCGGCGGTCTGGGCTACTCCGACGGTGTCAAGGGGCAAAGAAGTGGCTCAATCGGTGCGCAAGAAAACAACGGAGCTGTGTGCAATCGCAAACGGGCAACGGTGTTGCGTGGTGGGTGAATTTTGCAAAGGATCAACGACGGCCTACGACGAAAGCGAGGAAAAAGAAGAAGAAGAAAAACGACGGCCTCCTTCGGCTTTTAGGGGCGGGGACGGTCGGACAGTGGAGAGAGGCTTCGCGACGACGTTGAGCTGGGTGGCAGCGCGTGAAAACCGGCGACGACGCGAGAAGGGATGATGTTTGACGATCGACCGTGTCAAGGGTCGCAACTTGATTCTCCTGGAGTCGCAACAAAGTCGCGAACTTGCTTGCTAGAGCAATTGACAAACGGGCATTGTGTGGTGTGTGAATTTCTGGCTGCAGGAAGGAGAACCTACGGCTGAGCAAAGGAAGCGGGAAAAGAAGGTGACGCCGCCGCACGCTTTATAGTATAGGGTGAGCAACTGCCTGGACAGTGGGAAGGGAAAGCCCATGACGACGCTGGAGCCGGGTTGGCAGCAAGGTGAAAAACCGGGCGACGACGCCGAGAAGGCCACGGCGATCGGGCAAGAACACCGGCGGCCATGCCACCCCCTCGTGCAATCACGTAGCACCGGTGACACCTCACCTTTCCATTTTAAAAATTAGTTCCAAAAATTGAACTCGAACAGTAAAAACTCCCCAAAAATATCAAGTGTGCAACTTTTTCCTGCTTCTACAACTTTGATTTAAAGAGCTTGGTCAGAATCTAACTTAGTTTTTTTTGAATTTTGATTTCAAATTTGAAAAAGGGTTCAAAACCCTAACTTTGGGGATTTTAAAAATTACTTTTTAAAATTTTGAATAAAAGATGAAAAATCTCCAAAAAATAAAAAGTTGTTCCATTTCTCAATATCTACAACTTTCATTTAGGAAGTTTTTTTCATGAAACCCAATAATTTTTTTGAATTGTAGTTTAAAAACTCAAAAAGGGGGACAATTTGAAATTCAAATTTCTTTTTTGAAATTAATCCAAATTTTATTCAAAAACTTGAAAACTTTGTATACCAAAGTTGTAGAGCCCAAAGAGATGCACAAACTGTATTTTTGGAAGTTTCTTTTCAAATTTTGAATTATTTTTGAGTGAAATTGTAAGGGGCAAAAACACTTTGAAAAAATCTCCCTTTGAAATGATTTTTCAAATTGAAACTTGGCAAATAAATTATGATGATGTGGCACTTTTTTCAAACCCAACCAATAGTACATTTTCAAAGTACAAAGTTTATACTTTGAAATAATGCCATTGGTTAGCAACTTTATTTATAAAATTAATTATGGTTAGCTCACCAAATTTGAAAGTGATATTCAAAATCCAACACTTAGCCTTCATGCTAGGGTTTGGGATTTGAATGCCAATTTCAAACTTGGTTCTCTTGCACCTCATTTGATTTAGAAAACTTGTTTAAGGTGAAAGTCGTGGTTAGCCAAGCACTTTGCAAACATCACTGATTTTTAATTGATTGGTTTTATTTAAGAAATCAAACATGTGAGCAGTGGATTCAAATTATAAACATAAGCATGCCAAAGGAGCTCAAATGAATATCTTAGAATCGTAAACTCATTTTAATTGTTTGAATTAGGTTTTCTAATCATGAATGCTCATGCAATGATGATGATGACATGGCAGTTTGCTTAACGTGAACACCTGGGTGTTACATTATATTCTTCTTAAAAGGAATCTCGTCCGAGATTCAAAGCTTAGGCTAAGTAATGAAAAGGAAATGTCAAGCAAACACATCTACATTGTTTCATGAGGGAGAAGGGGGTTCAGCATTACAAGTCTCATGTTTGGGAAAGTCACAATTCTTAGAAACGAATCGTGACTTAGGAGAAAGAAGAAAGAACTCCCAAAAGTGCTCATTCAAGCAATTCCTCGATTCCCAAGTGGCTTCATCCTCTATGTTGATCCCACTCGAACTTATAAACTTCTATAAACTTATCTTTTCATCAAGAATCCTGACTGGATACTCTAAGACATGTCAAATCAGTTCAGCTGTGACACCTTCAATGTCAACAACCTTGTCTGGGGCACCTCACTTTTTCAATGGACATTGCACTGAGACAACTCAGATCCGTTCGATATAACCTTGCCACACTGCTCAATAATTTGAAATGGACCAATATATCGAGGCGCCTAACTTTCCTTTGACCCCCAAACTATCCACACCTCTTTTATGGGGGATACCAGTATACAAAGTTCCAACCTTTAATACCAAGGGTCGCCGATGACGATCTGCATAGCTTTTCTCTGTCGATTGAGCTTTTCTCGCATTTGCTTGAATTTGTCTCGATCTTATCTTTCTGCTTTCTTTAACTAAATCAATCTGCTAGAACCTATTTTCTCCTGTCTGCACTCAATTAAGTGGAGTACGACATCGGGTGTCATATAAAGCTTCAAATGGCGCCATTTAAGACTCTTGATAACTGTTATTATAAGTAAATTTCGCTAAACATTCTATCCTCAAGCCATAAATATGGCCATACATGATCTTAACAGATCCATGATTATTTATTTTTCATGGATGGTAAGCGCATCAGAGCATAATTAAAACAAGGTCTCTCATGAACTATAATCAAAATTTCATCTCAGAATAATAGACTGGGCAAACACATAATTCGACTATATAATTGAGCATATTGAGGTGCTCGTAAATTTCATCGGGATAAAATGGGCCGACTTAGCAATCTAACTGCACAACTCATATAGAATCATACCCTCCGCGCCTCTATAGTAAACCAATCGATAAAGTCCATGCTAATATCTTCCCACTTCCAAAGGGAATTGGTAAAGGTCAACATCCTAAAGGGTCTTCGCATGAATGGCTTTTGACTCTCCGGGACAAGTGTCACGTCAAGAACATATCGAGCCACCGATTTTCGATTTATTTTAGTCCACCGTAATCTCGCTCAGTCAGATACATCTTATTGCTACCCTCGGGTGAATCGAGAATCAAGCTAGGTGAGCTTCAATCAAGAATCAACAACGCCTCAGCTCGTCGGGACTTTGGAACAAATCCAAACGTATTTCTTTGAACCATAACACATTATCTTCATCAAGGCGGAAAACAAGACGCCTTGCGATCCGACTCTCTCTAATATGCTCGAGGCCTACTTTCTCGCCGAGCCGCAACAATTTTCTCTTGAATAGAAGAATGTACCGTGGATATCATTCGTGAAAGTACCGAGAAATTATATCATCAATATTTAATCTCTCAATTTTCGACATAGACTACAGTATTTACCGGAGGATGACAAGCACACGAACTTGCACTCGTAATTTTCGACCCAGAGAGCATCCGCAGACCACATTGGCTTTGCCAGATGATAATCGGACTTCAAGATCATAATCTTTTGATTACTCGGAGCTCACCTTCACGCGCTCTAGTATCTCAACTCTCGCATCAGGTGTAAGATAGACTTCAAACTTTTATGATCGTACTAAGTAAATATGGACGATTATGTTGCCCACAGAAATAATGCCTCCATATTTTCGTGTAGCATGCACAATCGCGCTAACTCAAGATCATGAGTTGGATAATGCTTCTTCATGTCGCCTAACCGGCCTTTGAAGCATAAGTACAACTTAAGTTCTCTTGTATTAACACATCCGATGCCGATGCCGCATTTATCACAATACATCGAATGGATTGGGTTAAAGACTTAACTGTGGAAAGCTTACTATATTCAATCACTGAATTTGGCTGATTCTTGAGGAGTTCAGATTGGTTTGGCTAATTGGAGAAATCAGAACTAAACGACTGTGAATATCCCGCCATCTCAAGGAAGCTAACTTGATGAACGGTGGTGGGTGGGTCACTAAATATCTTGATTTTGCCGATCAATCGCAACACCCTCGGCCGATAAGACATGCCCAAGGAATTTGACTTCACTGTCAAACTCACACTTACTAAATTTATGAAGTCATTCTAGTCAGATGCAATAACACGGAGATGCTCCGCATGCTCTTTCTTTATTTTTTGAATATATAAGAACAATGCCGATGAACACTACTTAATAAAACGACGTAGCTCAAAAGTATAAACACCGAAGTTCATCGACATGAAATGGGCCGGAGCATTAGTAAGCCCTAAATGACATGACTAGGATATTCAGATAGGCCGATTCGTGGTAAAGGCGGTTTTCGAATATCTCCTACGTGATACGTATTTGGTGGTATTTTATCTAAGATCAATCTTGAGAACACCTTGGCTCCCCGCAAGTTGATCAAAGAGAAGATCGATATGAGATATTACTTTTGATGGTCACTTCGCTTAATGGACTATATTCAACACACTTCAGTTTGATCTTTCTTCTTCACAAAGATTGCGTGACAACCCCACGGTGATGAACTAGGCCTGATAAAACCTTTATCCAACAGCTTCTTTCAATTGAGTTTTCAATTCAGCCTAACTCTTTTGGGGGCATCCTATAAGCTCTTCGATACCGGTGCGCATCTCTGGGCTTCAATTCAATCACAGACTTTCCAGCCTGCAAATCATCTGGGAACACATCCTGAACCCACGATTACCTAGACTCCAGCGCACTCAGGGCATTAGCGTAACCGCTTGGGAATCGAAATTATGCGAGGACCGCTATCGGCAGCAACAAATTTTAACATTTCTATCTGTATCTATCATACGCCATATCATGTGAACTGGGGCTCATTCCGAGGATCACATCTATATTTTGATCCTTCAATACTATCGCATCCGTGGGATATAAATACCCACCAAGAGATATAGGAATCGAGAGACTACCTGTACACATACGCCTCCTATGATTGCACCATAAACTCATCTTTAATTTCTCTTATGGAATTTCCCTATGCTTGGTAACAAAGGTGCGGTTGATAAATGTATGAGATGCACCGTAATCAACAGTCGGGAAAAGTGACCAAAATGTGGAACATACCTATCAACACGGGTTCTCCTTCAAGAACGCTCCCGACCGGACTTGACAGGGGCCAGCCTTCTTCCCTGCAGATTAGCTTCTCTGACACGCCGTGGAACACCCCTCGCTTGACTCGGGTCAAGTGATCGGCGAATTTTGCCGAAATTGGGAAGCATTCCTTTTGGGGTAGGGGACAGTTTCGATATTGCATATTCCCGACTTGATCACAATTGAAACACGGCCGGGAAACCAGAAGTATTTTGTATCAAACACCTGGGCCCGGGCTGGCTGATAGGTTGCGGCAGCAGGCTTAGGGTACACCTCCGTTGCCTTTGTTTGTTGTCGCTGGTGGTGGGTAGCGATAGGGTTGAGGATTTTGGCGGCCGCTAGGGATAACTAAATGGTGGGCTTATGTGCCGGGTGGGATGATAGAGCAATCCTCTCATGCTTCGGATTCCGCCGTATAGCTTTCCGAGAGAAAGCACGCCGCCTCACTCTTTGTTCACAGTGATTGCAGGCTGCATCCACGCTCTCGAGAAAGTGGCATTGGGGTTTGAGGTGGGTGTGGGTTTTGATATCTCCCTTTAAACCCTTACACTTTTCTTCTTTTTATATCAAGATCCACATGTTCTGCATATCAGAGAGGTGGCTAAAGGAGTTCACGCATCGCACCACCGATTGTCCACCTTGTTTCGTATTAAAAACTCTTCTAACTTAGTTGCACATCTCCGTCAGTATAAATGTCGAATGAATGCATCTTTGAACACGTCCGTGTGATTACCGGGTTCGGTCAAGGTCGCGGCACCCCCACCATGCAGATGTGGCCTCTCAATAAGGGTAAACTTGGGTTTCATCAAGTCTGACAACCTCCAAGAGGATCAACTTCGATCTATACGCACAATCATTAGCTTCTAGGGGCCTCCTCACTGTGAACACCGGCGGACGAGCATCGGTGAAGTCCGTGATATGTGATTTCTCGTCGTGATTACGACGACCCCGATTTTCACGTGGTGCATTCTCGATTCTCAAATACTTATCTCCCGTGTGAAAGCATACGGCATTCAGTGGCGTGGGACTAAAGTCGCCATGTTTCAAATTTCAAGGGACGGTGGTGCTTGTGGTGCCACCGAGGGACCTTCTCCCTCTTCTCTTGTGAAGAACCGTATATCTATTATAAACCGTGATCGATTTATTCACAAGCAGGATTTATTAAAATTGAAAGCAACAAAGATAAGCCACCATACAAAGGTTCACTTATTTATTTTACAAGTCCGCCCATAGGCCTGACACCCTGTGTTGACCATTACATATTACATCTCTCTCTCGTGTGGAGCTCGATGTCGATCTCTCATCCGTCGTACTCATTGTCCGGCAATGACTCATCCGCCTGGACTCCTTGGTTGGGGTCGGTACACTCGGTGACTCCACCCGATCCCAAGTCGCCCGCGGCCACTGGCCGGGCACCGGGATCGTGAGATGATGTCGATGATGGATCTCCTCGTAAAGTACCGTATATGCTTCAAGATCCTCCACTGAAATGCAGCCTCAATAGCATCACTCCATCATTCCTTTGGTTCCTTGTGGCTTCTAGTTCCTCGCTCAAGTTGCGCATTTTTCCACGGCTACTGTGGATGGACTTGATATCCTTCGCTTGCTCCCGCAGTATTCTATCTCGCACTTCAACCGTTTTCAATTGTTGACTTGGCAATGATCTTTGCAACAGTAGCTGTCTCAAAGCAGCCAACTCAGCTATATCTTCTGCCTTTGGTTATCTTCTTCCCAAGCTGCTGCTCATAGGTCCCGGCCTCAAGATCGTGGCTACGCTGGGCGCCTATCCGGGTGACGCTGGTACTTTGTCCTGGCCATCTTATCGGCATTCCCATTAGTGCGTGCCATCCTGTAGTAAGTAAAGATAGTCTATAAGATAGGGGAACCTTAGAGTCAGCAAGAACAAGTTTGATTTTACTTAGCCCAACCACTTTGTTTCGAGAATGTACCTTAAACATGTGAATTAAATATGATGTATGATCGAACTTACCTGACGAGCTTCTAAAACTTTTTAAACTGAATATAAGCATATTTCTTTTAGTAATATAGGCCAAAGAAAACACATGATATCTCGCCTTAAGACCCTCTCAAATAGCACCTATCAAGAATTATAAGAAAGAATTAAGACGAGTGCATAATTCTGGACTAAAAAACCCATTTAACTTTTGGATCCAAAGCATTTTGAATTTTTGTGTTGTAACACTGAGTATCTTTGTAAGTACCTCGATACTCTTTCCGGTGGGCGTAACCTTCTAAATCATATGACCCACAAGCACCGACCTTGTCCCTAAGACTTCACCAACCATGCTTATACACCATATAACCTGTAGAATGTTCCGTTCCGTGATCCCCATAAACCACAATCACCCAGATCGATACTTACGATACATCACAGTATTGGCAACAGTTTTCATACAAAATAATTGTGTAGTAGCGGAAGACTTTGGCTAATAACTTAATTTACAAACATTTTGTAAAACTTATACAAAACGTAGTATTATTATTACAAACAATGGGAAGTATCATTATATACTTTATTACACTCACCACCAAAGGTGCCCCGCCTGCAGGCCACTCAATTCACTCTTCCGATAATTTCTTCTCACAACCGCCATGCCAAGGGCCGTAGCACGCTTGCCCATGCGGTTCACTCGCAACAGGGTTAAACAAACCCGAGTACAAAAAGTACTCCGCAAGACTTCACCTCAAAAAGTGGGGAGAAGACCCAGAATGCCGGCTAATAGGAATCAAGGTGAGGCTTTAGCAAGATCAATGACACCTTGCAAAAAGAGACTGTCTCGGGCCCTTACTTTACTACATCAATCACTTGTCAACCAAGTATCTGATTCAAAACTTTCCATCATCAACTTCCATTATTACTACGATGTCGGTGCGAGGATCACGCTTCCCATATCGTGGAGCACAATATCTTTAATCGCCATATACCCAAATACTGCTTCTAGCTCCACGATGTATGCGTGACCAACATCGTATACATCAACTCACGCCTGATTTCTCCCTCACTGTAACGGAGGCAGCGAAGACACACCCTCACTACGTCGCCGGCTACTTCGGGCGGTGCGCATCGGGGAGAATGTGGGCACACGCCTACTTGTCCGTTCTAGTAAAGATAGTCCAAGTGGAGTTTACCGCCATTAGCGACTAGTACTATCCAATAACCTCATGATCCAAGGCCAAACAACGAACGGTGCGTAACCATTAAGTGATCTATTACCACTGTGGCGCAGCCCCTCCCGATGCAAGTTACCCACCGGCTGCCTAGATTTATCTATCATCATGTTCTTGCGCTACCCCCTGACCCGGCCAAGGTGAGAGGTAGGCTTACAAGCAACATCAAGTTTCATAAAATTCCCATCGACTTCATTGTGATCACACTTTTGTAAATGCTTTATCAAAAACCCACACTAGTAGCAAAACTAAGCGCATACTAAGTATTTTGAAATCAAAAACAGTATCCAGGATAATATATCAAGGGTATGGTAAATGCATCAAGTAGGGTAACACACAACTCCTACACCTAATGCAGTATCATCACATGAAATCATAAAAACTTTTCGAAATACAAGGCAGGGTTTAAATGCATCCTGGCTTGCCTTGGGCTCGGTGAAGGGAGGACCAGTAGAACCAATCACCGTAACCAGAACCAGTCTCTTCACAAAGAACACCTTCTTTTCAAGAACAGGGGTTGATCACCCCTTCCTCAGTCCCGGTAGCTACACGCATGAGATGCATGATTATAATGCAAGAATGAATGATCATGCGACAACATGCATCAAACGTTAACCAATCTTGAGTACAACTTTCCTTCACGGTAACCTCACTCTAGAAGGTATAACTAACGTCAACGACGACGGACTAGCTTAATAACAATCAACATGAAATGCCGAAGGTCATTAGGGTTAATGACCTAGGGTCATCACTCAACTCTAAAATCAAGCAACACTAATGGTGATTAGAGGTGATTACTAATTTATTGACCATTTTTACAGTCGTTGAAAGCCACTAATTAATCCTGATTTAATTGGAGATTAATTAAACCTCTAATTAATCAAAGAATTAACTAATTAAATGACATTTATGTAAGGGATTAATTAAGCTTAATACAAAATCTTTCTAATTCAAAACTTAACCAAACTTCATAATTAAGCTTCATTACCATCTAATTAGCACAAAAAAATAAATTTCATAATTTTGAGTTATATTTTAATTATTAAAATCATGAAAGTTGCATTTATTAATTAAAGGAGCAATTTTAATTATAACTAAAAACTTACCTAAAACCATAAGTTAGGGCATTTTTCATGGACAGAAAGCATATTATGGAGAGCACTCACATATTTTTATTACATTTTTATCTGCCCAAAATAAAATACAACAAAAGATGAAAAGTAGTGCTTGAAATTAAAATAGAAAAAAGGAAACCATTTTCTTTCCCCTGGCTTAACAGGCGCTCCACGCTCGCTTCGCACAACAAGGCTCCAGCTTGGCCTCGCACGCCGCAAGCGCCAAGATACGCCACCGACACGCTGCCCGGCCTGAAGCCGAAGCGTGGCGCGCTGGGCACGCGCCTCGGCTTCTTCTGGCCGATGTGCAGCCCCGCCCGTCGGCTCTTCCTTCCTCCTTTCTCCCGCCGGACAAGAATAATCGGCGCAATCGCCTACGCTCTTGCCACCTGCTAGTGCTCCACGAAACTCAACTTCACCGGCGTACTTCGTGTCCTAACCACCCAACAAGCTACTGACCTTGCTTGATCTCGAAACCCGCTAAATGACCACACCTCAACAAATGTTCGACTTCTAAAGTCAGCTTGTTAAAACCATCATCCAAGTGTGAAGAACCTTTTATGAAGCTGTACATTTCAAAGGCAACTGATATCATTTTCCGGGAGAGAAGTGCACTCGAAATGTAAGTCATCACATCGATGTTGCTTGTTAGTAGATAAGATGTCCCTTTTTGCATACTTTGTCCATCGATTCAAGATGTACTTAGGAGGCAAAATGATAATATTGTTTTGGCTGAAGACTCGTAGTATGTGCTTGCATAACAAACCTGCATGATGGCAAAGAACTATTAGATATGATATGACATATACATACAAACAAATTGCATGACATTTTAATCATATCCACTTACCTAAACAATGTCGTTTTTTTGCATGAACAAGACACTTCCACGTCATTTGAATTTAAAGTAACAGTGGCTTCATCCCAGCTCCACTCCATGGATGCTATCTTGTATGAGCTTACTGTCCCCTCCCGAGATACCAAAGTGCATGAAAGAACAAACCGCCTTTTGAATTCCTCCTCAAAAACGGTATACATGTTTCTTGTATATGATTCAAAGAAATGCCTTTAACAAAGGTAAGTTGCTAACACAGAGAACCGGATTTGAACTCCGAGATTTGTAATCTTCATACAACTCATTTCCACCTTAAGGCGTGCAAAATACTTGTCAAATTCTATCAACAGCTTCAAAATGGATAGCTTTCTATGGAAAGTTCTTTTTAAACACATTATTCATACCTTCACTCCTTTGAGTGGATGTCATGTCTGCACAAAATGAATCACGGCGGTAGACGGTAGCCCATTTCTCGCGTAGTGCATATAAATTTTGCAACCATGAATTCTGTTTCAAGGCCATAGGTGGCCAAGAACTCTTGCCACTTCTTGTTAAAATGTGCTATTGATCTTTCTTCATATACACAATGCTTGAAATCCTTCAGAAAAATCCTCACTATCTGAAATTACTTGGCTTGAGGTGTCTTGCAAAGATTCTCGTATATGTGCCAAAGGCAAAGGCGATGACTTGAGTTTGGAAAAACAAGCTTAATTGCCTTTTCCATTGCAAAGACACCGATCCGTAAAAATCGTAACAGGTTGCTTTGCGTGACATTGCTTTCAAAAAATTACTAAAAACCCAAACAAATGACTCGGCACTTTCATCAAACAATAGTGCAGCTCCAAAAATAATAGTTTGTCTATGATGATTTGTTCCAAGAATAGGAGCAAAAGGCATTTCAGGTTTATTTGTTTGGAATGTGGTGTCAACGCACATGACATCCCCCGAAGCAAGCATAATCTGCAATGGCCTGACCATCCGCCCAAAAGAAATTACATATTTGGCCATCCTCTTTGTTTAATTGAACAGCATAATAGAAAGAAGGATCTTCAACTTGCTTGTTCTCTAAATATTCCAATATTGTTTGTGCATCTTGGGCTTCCAAGTATCTTTTACGCTCACGACTAATGAAGTTATTGCAATCCATTTTCAAGAAATGCACATTCTCAGCTCCACCTGACCATCGCTGAAAAAATTCATATATTTCAGTTGTCTTAATTCCAGCTTGGCGCATTTTGCTAATGATATGCTCATCTGCTTTTTTGTCATACGCCGCTGCGATCTAAGCATGTGTGCCTTGTCTGGGGCTTACAAAGCTATGGTTGTGAGAGAGAATGACTTTTTGGATCACCCAAATCCCTTCTCGAGAAATGTAGAACTGAACACGAGCATTGCAACATGTCCTAGTTGAAGCACGTTCTTTCTTTGGTTGATAATTTGGATTCGTGTTCTTTTGACCTTCATTGCTGCAAATAAAGTACTTTGAAGATAATGTGCCATCTGCTCTATGTTTTGTGTGGCATTTCTTGATACTGAATCCAACTTTTCTAGCATATGCATTATAAAACATATATGCATCTTCCTCTGAAGTAAAGGTCATGCCAACCTTTGGCACAAATTCAGCTGACAAAGTTTGGTTATTATCCTACATACAACAAAACATATTGTCCCATTTCAGTTTACTTGTGCTGAAGCTGTCCTTAATAAATAGTAAATTTCTTATGAATCAATGGGGTACAGAAATGTCTCACTGACCTCCAAATCTGCTGCCGCTATTTGTTCAGATTCCTCATCGCCGGAGCTGAAATCTCCATCACCATCCTCAAAGTTGGGGGAAGAGTTCCACCCACACCACCTGGAACAGTCGGCTGCAATATGGAGGCGGAAGGCAAATCTGGGAACATGCCGTTAGCAGGAAGGGGAAGAAGCTCCTTAGCGCTAGCTCAAATGTCTGCTTTCTTTTTCTTCTTTTGATCTCTTGGCACCACGGTGGATAGCAGGACTATGTAAGGAACATGTAAAAAGTGGCTGGATGAAGCTTCTTGTGGAAGTAAATAACACTTGTATCGGTGTCTTCCTCCTGAAGACAGCAAAATGAACCCCGACGGCAACAAACGTGCGTTCTAACGGCGTGAATAAATGCAACTGAAGTTACTGGCTCATTTATTACTTCAAGTTTGGTACACATGCCATGTGTCAATTAAAGAGGGGGGGTCTTTCATCTCTACAACTAAAAGATACCGATTGTCAACATCTACCGGCAGCACCAAACCAATACGCTCCAAGTCTACCCCACCGGCTTCACCAACGTAACTCCAGGCCACGCCCTCGACCCCGCGACCCCCACCCGCTCCGCAAGACGACCGCGTCCGTCCACACACTCGCGAGATCGAAGAAACCCCTTGACCCAAGTTCCCCAACCCTAGGAGCCGCACTGGCTCTCCCCGCCATCGCCGCCCCGCCCGGCATCCCACCCCTCCCCCCCCCCCTCCCCGCTTCCCCTCCCTCCCCTCCTCACCCAGCGCGGCGTGGGGCGCCTTGCCAAAAGCGTGGACATGACCGCTGCCCGTGACAGGCCCCTTCGCCGGTCCTCAGCCGCCGGAGCATGGAGCTGCCGGCACGGGCGCCCGGCCGTGCGCTGGGGGGTAGATCTGGCGCTCCGCAGCAGCCTGCCCCTCCTCGCCCACGAGCGGCAGCATGCGCGGAGGACTCCGCCGCCCAGCCGACGCGACAGCCGGCGGCCTCCGCCCCGGCGCAGGGAGCGCGTGGTGCAGCCGACGCCACCGCCCGCATCCTCCTCCAGCGCGCCGAGGCCCGCTCCGCCACCTCCCGCCTCTCAACCTCGCCAAAGACGAGGTGGTGCGCGCGCGGGCGGGCTGCTCCGGGCGACGCCGCGCCATTGCTTTGGGGCGGGTGATGCCGCCGCGCTACTGCCACCGACGAAGGACGCCGCTCGGCAGTGGCGGGCACCTCCTCCACTTCCCCCCCTCCTCCCACATGCGCGCACCCCATCCACAGCACGGCCGTCGGCCCTGGCGCCAAGTGCTGTGATGGTGGAGGCCGTTGCTGCACTCCAGCGGCCATCCGACGCGGGAGACGGGGGCTGGTGAGTGGGATGGCCCCGCTGGCCGCTGGGGCTGGGCTTGGGGATCGTCCGCCATGAGCTTTTAAGTTAGAATTTTAGAACCTTGTCACTTTCTAAGAACTATCTTCAGAGAATTTTGCAGAATCAATGTTTGGCTTAATGGTTAGTTTCCATACTGATAATGGTTATACGTATATAGAAAAGTGTCCGTTTCTCACATAGCATGCACTCCTCATATTCGTGTATGATAACTCAGAATTTGAAACACTAAAATCATCATATTCGTGTATGACAACTCAGAATTAGAAACCAATGGCACTCCTCTCTCTCTCTCTCTCTCTCTCTCTCTCTCTCTCGTGCAGTTCTAACATGAAGTGTGGATATTGGAAAGAAAAAAATCATTTCTCTGTTCTATTGTTTTTTTCTTTTCCCCAAAATTTTCTTCTAGGTTCTCTTGGTATAATTATACTCAGTTTAACTAATCTCTTTGCTAACTACATTAGCTATTTATATTTTTGTTCAACAGTTCATGCTGTTGTTGTAAGCCCTCTTCTGTCCCAGTGTCAGCTGGTGCAAGATCAGGTAGCTTCAAATGTTCAGTACAATATTCTTTGTGCTTTGCTCGTGGCTGTTATCACCTTTTGGGTCTGAAAGGCTTGCTGTGTATCTCATTTCCTCAAAACAGTTTATGAGCTTACAACAAAAGGGGTGAAATCTGAGTACCTATGGATAACGGCAAAATTTTCTTCGGCTGTGAGATCTTCCTTTCTATGTTTTGTTAGTGCAAATGCTGGATAAGCCTTTTCTGTGCATCTTGATTAGCAGACCAAAATAGTTGTCCATTCCTCCATGGAGTGGCAATAGCTGTGCTGCAGCTTTGTCCAGCTTCATCTTACATAATCTGCTCTTATGTAGAGATTGGAGGTTTTAAAGATAACTGCAGTATATAGGCATCCATACTGGTATTTATTTATTTTTTTCTAAATCAGCTGAGCCTATGAGTATTACCTCCGTTTTAGGGGTTTGTTCTAATCCACATGCATCTAGCCTGAGAAAAGTTCTAGAACATTTGAATTTATATACAGAAAATAACATATCAAGTATTTGTATCTCAAATGAACAAGAAACAGAGGTGAGGTAGTAGTTCAAATTCTGTTAAGAGTGAGAACCTGAGCAGGTGGAAATCATTTGTGAAAGGGTTTTGAATAATTTGTTCATGTGTTTTACTGATTTGCAGGTAGGAGCATGGCTTTGCTTGGTCCAAAATACTCCCTTTTTCAGATGTTCGGTCATGCCCTTCAAGTAGCTCCAAAAATACTCCCTTTTTCAGATGTTCGGTCATGCCCTTCAAGTAGCTCCACAAATACTGGTTCTTTTGGTTCATACTTGTTACTCTGTTTCATTCTAGCATTTTTTTTCCAGTAGAGATGCTTGCATCTCATTACTTCTACGTCACCCTGTTTCCTTCTTTGTACATATGGGTTATGCATATGTTGTATTCTCTATAAAATAAATCACCATTTATTTTTGGTGCCTTGATCAGGCATGGTGAGTTGGTGTGGAAGCAATCACAACTAGCTTTGTGCAATCCTGCGATCCTATAGAAAATCCATTTACTTCACTATTCAATTTGGTCAAACATTAGTAATTTGAACTGTCACTCAGCTTATCTTTGAAGCTTCACTGTCCCTGGTAAACTTTCTGTGATCATGAATTCATGATGGATGCATCTTGTTCAGAATAAGGGCCCATGGATCAGAAGATAGGTGTCATGGAACCTTTGTGCAAAGGGTGCCAGCATAATGCAATGTTTTTCTTATCATGCACAATGTAATGTTGATTTAGCCTTGAAGAAATAAATAATGGCCAATTTGGAGTTTGCAAGCTCTTGCGGCCACCAAGGGTGGAGCGGTATCATGGATTGGTAAGGGAATGCCAATTTGCAGCGACACCAAAGTTTGATGTTGAAAAAGCCCATGATTACGGGATGACATGGTCTGTTTGAACGATAGTTGTGGACAATCTCGAGCGTGACTTTAGCAATAGAGATAATTATATGAGCATGCAAAAGTAGTTAAAAGTAATTTTAGGTGACTAAATTTGTGAGTTTAGTACAAATCGACACAGTTATTCATGTGACATGAAGCTTATTTATAATGTTGGGTCATCGATGAACGCAATGATCTGGGCATCGATGCCATCTCAAAGTGGGTAAAAAGCCGAGGATCTTTAGGACGGTACAACTTGATGCACATGTCCAAAGAGTCTTAAGAGTACTGTAACATGGATAATAGTACTTCACACGTTTATATACTTATTACATTGTTCTGATACTATTTGGGTTATAGTACAACACATGCTCATAATACTGTGACATTGTATTTCCCGTTGCAACGCACGGGTATTTACCTAGTTTAAGAAAAAGACCGGGTCTCTCACAATCTGCTTCCCAGTTTGTCGTCCGTGCGGTGGAGACTGGTAATTCATCTTCTGCAATGAAACACCTCTGACATACTTTACATCAGCAATTCTCCATTAAAGATCTTGGTCAACTTCACTTCTGGGTATTGAGGTCACCAGAGGGACCGGGTTGGTTACTACGCCACCTGGTACAGTTAGCAGGAGCACCGAGAAGGCAACTCCTGTCTGTCTCGGTCTCGGTCTCGGTCATCGCCGACTTCGCAGACGAACTAAAACTGGCATGGGTTAAACGTGGCACGAACGAAAGAAATCGAGAGGCGCGAAAACTGAAGCCAAGTCCTGGGTCCTCCACATATTCTCCACCCTAGCCCATGGGCCTCAGTTCTGGGAGACGACGGGCTTGAACAAAATCACACGGTTTCCATCAGCGCTGCTGTTCGAAATAGACACCTCTTTTCTCTTTTGAGAGAGACAGACACATAGAACAAGTTCTGGTACCTTTTGTAGAGAAAGGCCTCAGTCCAAGCTCATTTCAACAGCATGAATCTTGCCTCTTAAGGGCTGGGCATTCTTTAAGCATCTTCTTCTCATCTGTAACATCTTTGCACTGCAGATGGGTTTGGGTCCAAAATTCGGACTAAACGGCGCACCACCCGTTGCGTTGCGTTGCGTTGCATGCTCCAAGCTGTTGCTGTTCGCTAGCAAGGACGGCATGCGCACCAAGCCGCCAACACCATCATATCATTCAAGCTACTAGATGAGGCATAGTCTCGTAGGTCGTTGTTTACTTCTTTTCCCGTATAGAATGTTCCGCCGCCCGTATCTGCAAGGAGGCTGGCTACAAATAGTTGCCGTAACTCCTCGGGGAAGCCCTCAAACCCTTCTGTCTGTATCGCTGAATAGAAGAGAGCCGCACATCCGACGTGAAATACAGCCAGCCGAACAGGAACCGTCGTCGCGCGCCTCGCCGGCCTGCACTGCACGATGTCGCACGCCACGCCGGCCGCTGTGGAGGACGACGAGGTCGTCCACGACTTCACCCCGCTGCTCGTGGTTTACAGGAGCGGCCGCCTAGAGCGGCCCTTCCCCATGCCTTCCGCCGCGCCCGGCCACGACGCCGCCACGGGCGTCGTGTCCAAGGACGTCCCGCTTTTACCAAACTCCTCCGTGCGCCTGTACCTGCCGCCCGCCGCAGCTACAGAAGAGAAGAAGAAGCTCCCCGTGGTCGTCTACTTCCACGGCGGTGGCTTCGTGATGGGGTCGGCGGACTCGGCCGTGATGCACCGCTGGCTCAACGACCTCGCCGCCGCCATCCCCGCCGTCGCCGTCTCCGTCGACTACCGCCTGGCGCCCGAGCACCCGGTCGCCGCGGCGTACGAGGACTCGCTCGCGGCCCTGAAGTGGACGCTCTCTTCTTTATCTTTAGCCGCGAACGCGGACCCGTGGCTCGCCGCGCACGGCGACCCCGCCCGCGTGTTCCTCGCCGGCGAGAGCGCGGGGGCAACATCTGCCACAGCCTCGCCATGCACCCTGACGTCCGTGACGCTGGCGGCCTGAAGGGCGTCGTGCTCATCCACCCGTGGTTCTGGGGAAAGGAGCGCGTCGGCGGGGAGCCAGTGACCCCCACGGTGCTGCAGCGCCTGTGGGAGTTCCTGTGCCCTGCTGGCGCGGTGGACGACGACCCCCGGATGAACCCGACGGCCCCGGGCGCGCCGGGGCTCGAGAACCTCGCGTGCGACAAGCTGATGGTGTGCGTGGCCGAGCAGGACGTCCTGCGGTGGCGCGGGAGGCTGTACGCCGAGGAGGCGGCGCGGGCGAGGGGCGCCGGAAAGGACGTCGAGCTGTTCGAATCGGAGGGCGTCGGCCACGGTTTCTACCTGCTGGAGCCGGCAATGGAGCAGGCCAAGCAACTGCTCGGCAGGATCGCGGCGTTTGTTAACGCGGACTGAGGAAGTGCGCGAGCCGTCAGTTTGTCTGCTCAGTATGCATAATGCATTCCCTGCCGCCGCGCATGGTTGTTTGATTGTTTCTCGTTATTACTGCATGCGCTAGTACTACATTTTTAAATGGGTGAAATACATGATTTCGCAGAAAGATTTTAGAGAAATACCGTACGTATCTTTATCTTGAACATGAACGGTGGGTTAGAACTTGGGAGGAAGAGAGGACATGAACACTAATGAGTGGTATTTTCTTTTTCAAATAAAGATTGTAAAATTCTAGGAGTATGTCACACCCGATGGCGAGTGACACCAGAAGGCGTTTCAGTAGCTACTTAGCGTATTTCATGTTGGGCGTTTATCATTTGTGTAACTGACCTGTGGGCCAACGGCCGAGACCTGTAATAGTAAATAAGTGCTGGGTACTGTATTGTGCGAGACTCAGAACAGAATTACGGAATAGAAACCTGCCAAGCAGAGGGGTTTGCCTCGCCGGCACCCTCGTTCTTCGATCCACGCGTTGTGCTCACGTCGACGGCGTCTAGCCGGCGGCCAGGGGTATTACAGAGTAGATAGATGCAAGCATGTAGCTTTCTTGTGCACCCATAGGCATGGCATTTCGCACACCGCTGGCGAATTGTTAGGCACGGCGCAAGGGCAATGTTTCCCGAAAAACACGCGGTGGACGAAGCGTTCGCAACTCGATTGAAATTTCTCAGTTCTAGAAGAGCATCAACTATCACAAGATTACAGTATGACTTTTCAGACCTGAGAAAGATCATGACTTGCTGTTGGTATCGCTTAGAGGTTACAGCATTTCTCAATGACGCATGTCAAACAATTCCTCGAACAATAAAGAGCATAAATGAAGGAAGCAAGGCCCAACACGAGGAGTTCGATCGAATATTTCTTCTAAAAACTACTTCATGTTTTCAACTTCTAATAAAAAGACATTAGAAAAAGAAAAGAGGTCATCTTCAATACTCCCTCTGTCTCTGAAAGAAGTGATTTTTGGAGTTATTTTAAGTCAAATTTTTTAAACTTTGACCAAATTTCTAGAAAAAAGTATTAAGATTTATGTTATCAAATTAGTATCATTAGATTTACTATAGAATATATTTTCATAATATGCTCAATTTATATTATAAATATTGTTACTATTTTCTATAAAGTTGATCAAAGTTACAAAAGTTTGACTAGCACGGTTTCTAGGAATCACTCTTTTCATGAACGGAGGTAGTAGTTCCTAATATTTTACTTTTAACAAAATAAATGTTAGTTGTTGTAACACCCCGGTGTTACGTTAACCTAAACCTGCCATGTCATCATAAGCATTGCATAAGCATTCACAATTAGAGGACCCTAATGTGAATAACTAAAATGAGTTTATTCGGTTCTAGGGCTGTTTGCGCTCTTTTATATCGCATGTGTATGTGTATATCACCAAACTTCACTCACAACTTTACTTTTGGTTTATAAAAGCAATCAATTAAAACCAACCTTGTTGCTTGCAAGTGCTTGGCTAACTCTAACTCACATCTCAAACATGTTTTACAAGCCAATGATGCAAAAAGAAAGAATCAAAATTGAAATGGGAATTCAAATTCTAACACTAGCTAGAAATGGCTAAGTGTTGGGGTTCGAATATCATTTTCAATTTTGAGGAGCTAACCATAATTAATTTTCTAAATAAAAGTTGCTAACCAATTGCACTATTTCAAAGTATGAACTTTGTACTTTGAAAGTGTACTATTGGTTGGGTTTAAAAAGTACCACAATACCATTAATTAACTGCCCAAAGAATCAATTTGAAATTCCTTTTCGAAAACCCTAAATTTCAAAGGTGTTTTACCCCTTTCTCAATTTCACCTCAAAATATTCAAAATTTTAGAAAACTTCCGAAATACAGATTGTGTATCTTTTTGAGCTCTACAAGTTTGGTAAATAAAGTTTTTCAAGTTTTTGAATAAAATTAAAAGTAATTTCAAAAGTTTTTCAAATGAGGATTTAACCCCTTTTTATTTTTAAACTCCAATTCAAAAATTATTTAGTTTCAGGCAAAACTCCTTTAATAAAAGTTATAGATATTAAAAAATGGAACAACTTTTATTTTTGGAGATTTTTATCTTTTATTCAAAATTTAAAAGTAATTTTGAAATCCAAAATTTAGAATTTAAACCCTATTTCAAATTTAAACTGCATTTTCAAAAATATTTGGAATCTGATGTTGAGCCCAAAATCAAAGTTATAGAGTTCAAAATTTTTGGACAACTTTTATTTTTGAATTTTTCCAAGTTTCTAAATGATTTTGGGAGTAATTTTAAAAGAGAAAGAGGTGAGCTGTCCCCGACTGCTACAGTAACCAGAGGGGGGGGAATCCTTTTTCTCCTCTGCCCATGCCGACCGCCGCCGTGGCTTCACCTCCGGCTTTTCCTCGCGCCATGCCACGCCGTAAGCCGATCCAAAGCAGGCTTCGCCCCGCACGCTAGTCACCCTCGCGAAACGCCGCTGCCGTCTTCTTAAGCACCCGGGCGGCGTCGTCGTTTTTCTCCCCTCGGTGCGCCGCCGGCGCAATTCACGCCCACCGGCCAATGATCATGCTTGCGCTATTGCTCACTTTGCTCCGCCACTCCCCTGCGAAGCTTTTGGAGCGCCAACCGCAGCAAATTCCGCCAGAAGCGCCGCAGCCGGCCGCCGCCGTCTTCTTCTCGGCCGGCCACCGAGCACCGCCGAGACCCCCCCCCTCGCCGTGCCGAGCCACTCCGGTGTGTCTCATGCCATGCCGTTTCATGCCCGAGCTCCGCTAAGACCCCGTGATTCTCGTCGGTCTTTTCTTTCGATCTCTACCATCTTAGTTGCGCCGGAACGGCACTTTGCCGCCGGTGCGTGCTCGCTGCTCCGTCGCCGAGTTCCATCTCACCCGCGGCCAACCCTCTCCGGTGGAGCTACGACTCAATTAACACCACCAAAAGCTCCGTCTTCGGCCGGGTGCTCACCGACCCAACCGTTTCATCTCTATCGTCCCGTTGTGCCGAACGGCCGCGCCCGTTGCCCCGCCCGCCGCCAAGCCGCCATGGGCACCGCCGTAAGCTGTTCGGTCGCCGTAGGTGCTCGTCCCAATAGCTCGTTAAGCCCGTAGGGAGGAAATGGATCCCATGGTGCTGCCCATACCGGCTCTGACCTCGCCGCCGGCGAGTTCTTTCCCCGCCGGCTCGTCGGCGCCGTTCTTTTGAACGGGAAAGGGGGGGAGCAGAGGAGAAGCTGGGCCGGGCCGCTGCTGGGCCTAATTGGCCGGGCCGTCAACGACCAGGAAGAGAGAGAGAGAGGGGGAGCGGAGTGCGCTTGGGGCTTGGGCTGCAGCCGGGCAAGATGGGCCGCCAGAGGCCCATGAGGGAGAAGGTGGTTTTATCTTTTTCCAAAATAAATTTCCTGAGCTGATTTTCATATTTTCATAATGATTTTATTTGGGCAGATAAAATTGTAATAAAAATATGTGTATGCTCCTTGTGATATGCTCTGTCAATGAAAAATACTAACCCTGGTTTTCCAATAAAATTTAATTGTGCTATAATTTACTCTTTTATTTAATAAATGCAACTTCCATGATTTTTAATAATTAAAATATAAATCCAAAAATCATGAAATTTGTTTTGTGTGCTAATTAGGTGATGATGATCTTAATTATGAAGTTTGATCATGTTTTGACAAATGTTTGTATTATGCTTAATTAATTTCTTAATTAATTAATGTTTACTTAGTTAATTCTTTTATTAACCATGGTTTAATTAACTTTCAGTTAGCAAGTTAATTAGTGGCTTTCAACAACTGTAAAAATGGCTAATGAATTAGTAATTAACTTTAATCACTCTAGGGTTGATTGGTTTTGGGATTTAGTGATGACCCTAGGTCATTAACCCTAATGACCTTCGGCAAGTCAATTATGTTGATTTCGGCTTGCGTTCTCGATGTCGTCGTAGTTGCTAATTGTGATCTCTTGATGCAAATTTACCGTGAGGGAAAGTTGTACTCAAGATGTTTTATGATTAACTTGTTTCATCTATATTGCATTTTTTCGTATCATGTCATGCATATCATTAAAGCATGCATTATTATCACGTGTAGTATACGAGAAAGTGGGATCGCGTTGGTCAAGCTTCAGGAGAAAGTTCGAGTTGATCCAAGTCCCGAAAAGATGAATCCACCGACAATGCCAACATCAAAGAATAACAACTAACCTTCTTCGCAACGCAGCAAGCCCCGGATGCATTTAAACCCTTCCTTGAATTTCGAAAAGTCTTTTATAATTTTATATTGATGATATGATGCATTAGGTAACGAGGAGTTGTGTGATATCCTTATTTGATGCATTTACCTTACCTTGATATACTATCCTTGAAACCTGTTTTGATTTGAAAATATTTAGTATATGCTTAGTCTTGCTTGATAGCATAAGTTTTGCAAATAAAATGTTTTTAAAAGTTGATCACAATATCCCCGTTGAGGGCAATTATGAAAACCTGATGTTGCTTATTGTTTATCCTTTACTTCGATCGGGTCAAGGGTACTCAATAAGAACATGATGATGAGTAAATTGAGACGCCGGGTGGAGTGACTTGCATCGGGGAAGGGCTAGTGCCCCGGTGTAGTGTCGCCCACTTGTGTCGGTTAAGGACCGTCCCCGTTGTTTGGCCCCTGGGATCATGAGGTTATTGGATAGTACTAGTCGCATGCTAATGGCGGTAAGCTCCCTTGTACGATCCATACGAGAACGGACACCGGGACGGGAAGTAGCGTGTACCCACACTCACGAGCGCACCGTCGACGGTTGTGACCGGCGGCGTAGGGAGATGGTGTACTTGTGCTCGTGGCTAGGACCCGTTTACTCGTCCGGAGAAATGCAAGCGTGAGTTGATGTATGTGAGATCTTCGGTCCTGCATACATCGTGTGGCTAGGAAGCCCCAACTGGGTATATAAAGCGATTCGAATCGTCGTTGCTCCACGATATGGGAGACTTGATCCGAGTCCCGCATCGTAGTAATGATGAAAGTTGCTGAGGATGAAAAGTTTTGGAAATCAAGATCTTGCTTGACAAGTGTTTGCTCTAGACTAGGATAACCTAGATGGATAGCTTAATGCTTAATGAAAATATCAGATAAGAATAAATAGTAAGGATCAACATTAGTTGCTTTTCTGCAAAGGTGTCTTTGATTCTTGCTAAAGCCTTACCTTGATTCCTATCAACCAGCATTCCTAAGTCTTCTCCCCTCTTTTCTGTCGGGTAAGTCTTGCGGAGTACTTTTGTACTCAGGGTTTGTTTGACCCCTGTTGCAGGTGTTGACTAGTGCTGCTGACTTTGGTCATACCAGTGGGCTTGGCATGATCGCATATCTTCCGTCTATAAAGTTCTTTTCTCGCTTCCGCAAACCCAGTTAAGTTGATCAAGTGTTGTTATTTCTTTTGTAAAACCTTCCGCTACTCTGTTATATTTTGTATAAATAGTTGTAATACTGCAAGTTATTTGTAAGAAGTGGATCCTGGAGGATCGTGGTGTCATCGGGGTTTCACCCGACAGAACTTTTCAAGTTATGTGGTACACAAGTATGGCTGACAGAGGTCTTAGGGACAATGTCAGGTGCTTGTGGGCCATATAATTTGGAAGGTTCTGCCACAGTTGTACTTGGGTTTCCTTTTGTTTTTTGCGGGTTCTCTTTTTTCGCGCCAAACTCTTCGTGTCGCGCTAAGAGAAGGGCTGCTGCTAGCGCAGACATTGGCGACCAAAGACTCATCATCAATTCAGATTGCCTAGAGGTGGTGGAGACGATGAAGCAAGGGGGGATTCTCACCGCGGCGAGGGAGCGGCGATTTATGATGAATGTGTGGTACTATGGGATGAGTTTAACTCAATCTCTATAGATCACTGTAATAGGGATATAAATAGAGTAGCGCACAATTTAGCAAGTTTAGCTATTCAATCAAAGAACTCTTGTATTTGGGTCGATAAACCCCCTAGTTTCATTATTGAAGCCCTGGTGAACGATGTAACCTTGTTTTCAAATCAATAAAGTGCGCCAGATGGCTTCCCTAAAAAAAACTCTTCGTGTCGCGCAACTACGCCGTCGCCGCGTCCTTCCTTCGTGGCGGCGCAGCCCTTGCAGTCTTCCATTTGCCGACAACCAGCAGTCATGTGCGTGCACCGCCACTCGCGACGCGCGGTGTTGAAGGAGTGGGTGCCGCGGCGAGCCGAACCTTGTGCAGCGGCGGGCGTGGACCGGATCAACCGCGTAGGACACGATGGCCTCCGTAGACCGCGTGGGGAGAAGGGTCTCATGGAGTCGAGAGCGCCTAACTAACTAGAGGGATGAATTGGGAGATGTTGGAGAGAATTTTTTATCTATAATCTCTTATAAATTTAAATATCATTAGATGATTTTTCTCTTTATGCAAGATGTTCACATCATATCTCATTAAGTGACTCCACTAAATATTGTATCTCTTCAGTTAGGTGTCTACCTAAACCCCACTAGATGAATTTTTTTCTTTATACAAGGTATCCACGTCATTCTCCACTAAGTGACCCCATTAAATGTTCTATCTCTTCATATAAGGTGTCCATATATCATTCCCCATTAAATCCATATCATCCCTTATTAATTACAAAAATATCCATATATCTTTATCATGTAAAATATTCTAAATCTGTAATCTATTATCATGTGAGATACTTTTAGTTCTTTGTTGTTTGATGAAACCAAAATATTTTTTAAACATCACCAAAATGTTAGTTATATGACATTCTAAGATATTTGAAAACCTTCTACTTGACATGCAGAGGATATAATAGGACTACAGAGGAGATCCAAAAGAAGCGAGAGGAGGGAAGGGAGTCAGAACTGGAAAAGAACAACATTATGTTGAGCTATTCCTTTCAGCCAATTTTTTCGGATCATTGATTTTTCAATCATGTAGCCATAGGTCCTTTCTTCATGCTGTCGATTTTTTTAGTATTGACCAGAACTAAATGCCTCCTCTGTCGTTGCGCTTTGGGCACAGGAATAAGCTGGAGCTTAAAGCTGTTAAAAGATGGGTTGCTCTAGAAAAGAAATCAGGGTTGCATGAAAATGATCAACCATAGTGCTTTAGCTACATTTGCATAAAAAATACTAAATGATAATTTCAGTAGTTGAGAATCCCTCAATTTAAACAAATATGTGATTAATAAATTCGGTGATATTTGTTAATTTATATGAATTTTTATAAAATGAGAATAAATTCTAACTTTTGCGACAAGTACATGACTTGTGAACGTGCATTGCTTCAATTTTCTTTTTGTGCCAGAAAAAAATATGTTTTGGATAGGTTAAAAATAGGAGAAATTTTTGCCTTAGGTATAGAGATAAAGTTAACTTTGGAAATATATCCCGTAAGCGTTAGCATGAGCAAATATACTAGTATGGTGTAATCAAATATTCTATTAGTTTTTCTTCTATTATCTTACCTATTTTTACTGACATAATCAAATACTCCTTCTATCCCAATTTATAGGACGTTTGATTTTTTTTGGCACTAATTTTGACCACTTGTCTTATTCACGAAATTTTACAAAATATCGTTTCTTTTTTGTCGTGGGTTGCTTTATTAATAAAAAAGAAATTTAAGAATAACTTATTTTTTATTTTTTATATAAATTTTGTGAATAAGATGAGTGGTCAAATTTAGATAGAAAAAAGTCAAATGTCTTATAATTTAGAATGGAGGAAAAATAAATTTATACACAGTATACATACTAATATAGTAATGCTAAAAAATCTTGTAAAAAACTAAGATTAGAAAAAACATAGAGAACTCATGGAAATGCTCTTAGCCCATGGGCCTAAATTCTGTTTTTTTGCATAGTAGAGTAGCAAACAGGCCAGCCCGTGGATCGAGGCAATGTGCAAAACTAGAGCCGTGGAGCGCATGCGCGCATCTTCGATTCGATCCCAACCCGCGCGGCGCACAAGGAAACCAATGCACTGAAGGACAACACAAAAAACGCATGCTCTACCAGCAGTCCAGCAGTGGGAAAGTGACAGCATTCGTGTGACTGACCCACCTGCGCGCCAACACCCTCACTGACCACCCAACTGCAGGGAGCCAAGCGGCCGTCTCGCAACTCGCGCGCGCATCTGAGTCGTCTCGTCTACAAATAGCGGAAGCGACGACGCATGCTGTCGATCGCGCCGCCAGAGCCGCGCACGGGACGCGCGCACAGCCGGGTAACACAATGTCGTCGAGCGCCACGGCCGCCGCTGCAGGGGACGACGACGAGGAGGTCGTGCACGACTTCGCCCCGCTACTCCTGGTATACAAGAGCGGCCGCCTGGGCGGCCACTCGCCCTGCCGCCGGTCCCGCCCGAATCGACGCCGCCACGGGCGTCGTGTCCTGGGACGTGGCCCTCTCGCCGCACTCCTTCGTGCGCCTGTACCTCCCGGCCGCCTCCGCCGCCGCTACGACCGAAAGCAAACACAAGCTCCCCGTGGTGGTCTACTTCCACGGCGGCGGCTTCGTGATCGGATCGGCCGGGGCCGCGGCGTACCACCGCTGCCTCAACGACCTCGCCGCCGCGTGCGGGGCCGTGGCCGTGTCCGTGGACTACCGCCTCGCGCCTGAACACCCGGTCCCCGCCGCGTACGAGGACTCCCTCGCGGCCCTCAAGTGGGCGCTGTCGTCGCTGTCACCTTCAGCGGCCGAGGCCGAGGCCGACCCATGGCTCGCGGCGCACGGCGACCCGGCCCGCGTGTTCCTCGCCGGCGACAGCGCGGGGGGCAACATCTGCCACCACCTCGCCATGCACCCGGACGTCCGCGCCGCCGGCGGCCTCAGGGGCGCCGTGCTCATCCACCCCTGGTTCTGGGGCAAGGACCCCGTTGGCGGGGGAGCCGCGGACGAGCCCCTCGGCCTCGAAGCTGCAGAAGGGCCTGTGGGAGTTCGTGTGCCCCGGCGCGGTGGACGGCGCGGACGACCCGCGGATGAACCCGACGGCGCCCGGCGCGCCGGGGCTGGAGAACCTCGCGTGCCGGAAGGTGCTGGTGTGCGTGGCCGAGGGGGACGTCCTGCGGTGGCGCGGGAAGCTCTACGCGGAGGCGGCGTGGGCGAGGAGGGGCGGCGCCGAGAAGGACGACGTGGAGCTGTTCGAGTCCCGAGGCGTCGGGCATGTGTTCTACCTGCTGGAGCCCGCGCAGGAGAAGGCCAAGGAGCTGCTGGACAGGATCGCGGCGTTTGTCACTACGGAATGAGGAGGACGATGGTGCGTGACTTGTGGACATCCATCGTGCAGTGTATTGGTGTGATACGTACGTGTAGCGTTACCTACTGCCCAGGCCTGCTACTGCCACTACTAAGTAGGAGTGCATATACACACGGTACACGCGAGCGGTGTGTGTTTTACGTACAGTACAGTACTACGCGGATAGGATAAAAATGGACGTAGTACGATGGAACGGCAGAAACGAATAAAAGACGGTTTTAATGTGTGCATGTTACCAGAGGTACGATCGACGTCTCACGTACCATATCACACAGTTCACAGCTGACATACTGACATCACATCACATGCATACGAATTTACGAGCAGCCAGAGTTTTGTGTCCTTGTGAAAGGAATAGAGGAATAGAATAGTTAATGCCACCACTACCGGAACTGAGCCAAGATTCGAGTATGACCGATATCGTCCATGTATTTTTAAATAATATTTACAAATTCAAAGTCAAAATTCTATTCTGCGTTGCAGAGTATTTTTCTTTCTAAAACAACTATTAGTCATTTCAAATTATCAACCGGTTTTTATATAAGTCTTGCTTAACAGAGCAAATAATAGTGTCGTCATAAGATCTACATGAAAACGAGTTTCATAGCTTAGTTTCTTTCATGATAGATGCTATTGCATCCGCTCGCAACAGCTTACTTGCTTACAACTGTTTTCTAGTGTTATCTGTGGTACATGGTAGTTCTATTCTTACCCCACACAGTTAACAGCCGCAACTAAAAAAAAGTTACGGCTCTTCATAAAGCTGACTAAACCTAGGTTCGTTTGGCATGGCTTCAGTCAAAGTGGCCCTTGGAATAATACATAGTTTGTTGCGGCTCACTGAAGGAGAACTTAAGACCAATTTGTTGGGACTTTGGCTACACCGACAGCTCCGACAAAAAAGACAGAGGAGCCGCACCAAATGACTATAGAAGGAGAAGCACTTCCGGAGCGGAATATAGAGGAGCTAAAGCCGTTTTGACCATATGGAGGCAAATCTGCCTCTTTTAGCTTCGACCGGACGAGTCGTCGAATAAAACCCTACCAAAAGAGCTCTCTTAGTGAGTGAGTTTAATGCAAACTCCAATAGTCCAGTGAATTCATGATCATTTGTATTTAATTTTTATGATGTTTCTTTTTGCGCCTAAATTAAGCATGTAATAGTTATATAACTTTATCAAAGTTTTCAACGCCCGGTATGTATGTACAGTAAATAATCTGCTGGCTTGCTTATTGCAGCCGCTGCTGCTGCACATAACACTATTTACACTACGCAGTGATCTGTGTCTTGGCTGCCAACAGTAACAGCGGCTGCGGCTGCAAAAAATCCACAGCGAACACTCTAGTCCGCTTGCGGGCTGACACCAGCCTGCCATGAACCGAGGAATTGAGGACATTCATGGCTCACCAGTCCCACGACAGTCGCCCCGCCCACCCTGCACGCACATGCGTCGCCATGGAGGACCATCCATACCTCTTCTCGGCTACAAGTAGCGGTCACTGGAAAAAAGGTCTGAAACCACGACACAACCAGCGGACACTCCGGCGAGCTGTCACCCCTTGTGCGCGCACACAATGCCGGGCGCCACGGTCGTCGTCGCCGCGGGAACCAACGGCGGCAACGAGGACGAGGTCGTGCACGACTTCTCCCCGCTCCTCCTGGTGTACGGGAGCGGCCGCCTGGAGCGACCCCTCATCATGCCGGTCGACCAGCCCGGCCACGACGCCGCCACGGGCGTCGAGTCCAAGGACGTGCCCCTCTCGCCCTCCACCTTCGTGCGGCTGTACCTCCCGCCCGAAGCCGCCGCCGACGACGACGGCGACGACGTCGGTGATAAGAAGACGAAGAAGGGCAAGCTTCCCGTGGTCGTCTACTTCCACGGCGGCGGCTTCGTGATGGGGTCAGCGGGCTCCTGCGTGTACCACCGCTTCGTCAACGACCTCGCTGCCGCGTGCCCCGCCGTGGCCGTCTCCGTCGACTACCGCCTCGCGCCGGAGCACATGCTCCCCGCCGCGTACGAGGACGCCCTGGCTGCTCTCAAGTGGGTGCTCTCGGCCGCGGACGCGTGGCTGGCCACGCACGGCGACCTCGGCCGCGTGTTCCTGGTCGGCGACAGCGCCGGCGGCAACATCTGCCACCACCTGGCCATGCACCCGGACGTCAAGCAGCAGCTGGTGGTGGGCGCGGCGCCGCCGGCGGGCCTGAGCCTGAAGGGCATGGTGCTCATCCACCCGTGGTTCTGGGGCAAGGAGCCCGTCGGCGGGGAGCAGGAGCACAGGACGCCCCGGGCGAAGCGCGCGGCGGGGAGGAAGAAGCACCTGTGGGAGTTCGTGTGCCCCGGCGCGGTGGACGGCGTGGACGACCCCGGATGAACCCGACGGCGCCCGGCGCGCCGGGGCTGGAGCGCCTGGCGTGCGAGAGGGTGATGGTGTGCGTCGCCGCGGGAGACCACCTGCGGTGGCGCGGCAAGGCGTACGCGGAGGCCGTGGCGCGTGCGAAGCAGGGTGGCGAGCTGCCGGCGCCGGCGGCTGTGGCGCGACTGGCGGAGTTGGCCGACACCGATACGTGCGTGAAGGGCGGCGGCCAGCCGGCGGCGGTGGAGATGTTGGAGTCGGAGGGGGTCGGTCACGTCTTCTTCCTGCTGGATCCCGAGATGGAGGAGGCCAAGGAGCTCCTCGGCAGGGTCGCGGCGTTTGTCCGTGCCAAGTGAACGACGTCGAGCTGCATGCGAGCAGAGCAGGTGAACGAAGATGCATGCACGCCGCGTCGATCTGTGTTGTTGGTCTGCCGGAGCGCCGCGTGCAGCTGAGACCATGCTGCAGTGCATGTACGTGACGTTAATAGTGATGTTGCATGTGTGTGTAGTATGTGTACTAGTATTCCATCCAGTCTTTTTTTTTTTCAGTTTCAATGCATGTGTGAGAGGAGGGCCAGTGAATCGTAGCACTGGAGTCGTTGGTCCGACACTTGAATGTAACCGCGTCGGTAGGAGTACGTGTCATGTCATGTGGTGAAGGTGAAATAGGAGTACTACGACGCACTGAATTCCATGGTTTCCTGCTGCTTGCTTTCAGTGCTGTGTTTACTAGTAGAGTCCTCTGTGTACTGTAGCTTTGGACAGGTGGCCTGCGCCTGCTGACTCCATCTCCAGTCTGCTGCATTGTGCGCCTCTGTGACACGCCACCGCATGGGCGAGGACGTGAGTCCACGAACTTGCATGCAAGAGCCATTGATTGAAGGGACCCCTTGATTGATGTCGTCAAGGTACGCAGCGCAGCCCTTGTCTCAACTCTCAGCCAGGACGACTCGATTTATAGGAAAAAAAAGGCACGGCTCAATTCTTTTTTAGAAAAAAGAAAAACAGGACGGCTCTGTCAGTCCACCGAATTCTAGTACCACAAGATCATTTGGCCCACGGGCCAGTACCATAGCAACTCTTCCGACCCATCTTCTTCCTCTCACCGGGGCCCACCCCGCCCACTGTCCTGTGCAAATCAGAGCCAGCTTACAAGGAAACGTTAACTGGGCCTTGAGCCCAGGATTTGCCATATGGCCCGAACTATAGAAGAAGAAAACTGCTTGTGGTGGACTGTCCAGTGGGAGCTACGTATACCTATAAGGGATCAAATTCTGGTGCTCGCACCTTTTTTTTGAAATTTTTATATGATTTATCGGCGCTACGCTTTAACTGGTAAGCGATATTTCTGTCGACGACGAGACGCCAGTAGTAACTTCGGGAATCTCTAGATGTGCCGGCTCAGTTCTTTGGAGATGCTAATAGGGGTAGAGTTTGCGTGATTTTTATAGGGATGAGTGTGCGTACGTGTTGTGCGTGGTTTCTTAGGAATGAGTGTGCATAAGTGTTGTGAGCGTCTGTGTTATACTGTATAATTCTAAAAAAATATTTTTCTCCTAACAAACAAAGACAAGAAGGAAAGAAACGAAGAAGAAAAGATATTTCTCTGAAAATAAAAATGGAGAGGAGATAGTTGCTGCTACAGGAATCCCGTGTGTGATGCTGCTGAGGTGGCCAGGTGGGGGTGTGGGGCAGCTGGGCACGGACTGGCCGGCCACAGGATGGAGAGGGTATCCATCCGACCCCACGGGATAGGATACGGATACGACAGGCGTGGCCGATACAAAACTGTGTCGGTGGTCTCGGGTGCACATACCACCCCCATCTCGCAGGCAGCGGCAGCATGGTTCCATTGGAAGAGCAGGCCCCGCCGCGGGCGTCGTGCCTACACGCAGGATCTACGTAGGCTGGCACGTTCACAAGCCGCGAACCTCGGACCACAACGATTCCCACCAGATTTCAGATTTGACTCCCGCGCGGAATCCTGCAGCTTGCACAGGTCAGGTCCAACGACATCGCACCGGGGCCCCGGCAGAGAATCACTGTGGCACTACGGAGTTCCAGACGTGGTACAACGTGGACGCCCTCTCCTCCGCCTCCTGCGGTCCTGCCGCGCGGCGCAACACAGGCAAGCGGCCGGGCCGGGTCAAACCGCTCCCGGTTCGCCCCGTCGTGAAAGTGAAACGTCTCCGCGGCGCGGCATGATTCACGAGCTGCGATCGACCGGCTGCGGAATCAAAGGTCCAGACCAGAGGACTGGATCCCGAGGTCGGCTCAGAGCCAGAGGTGGTTGCGCAGCCGGCAGCCGACGACGTACGCGATCGCGGTTGGTGGAGCGGAACGGCCACCGAACGGGGCAGCAGGGCCGCCGGGTAGGCACTAGGCAGGCAGAGGGGGCTCCTCGTCCGCGGTCCGCACCGATCGAAGAGGACGTCTGGCCGTGGCCTGTCGCTCGCGGCTCGCCTGTGGGTTCGGTCCAAAACGCCCGGAGGAACGCGAAAAGTGGCCGTGGACCAGCGCACGGGGAAGTTTCCAACACCAGCAACATGGAGCGAGAGAAGAAAGGCTTCGCATAAAAGTCAAGCAACACGGACGGACGGACGGCAGAAGCAAAGCGCACGTTGGCTTGTTCCATCCCATCGATTGGGTGCTTGCGTTGCATGGCCGGGGCTGCCCCCAATTAAAAGCGCGATCTGGCTGTCGCAATCAAACACGCCCTGCTACTCCCTCCGTGCCATTTTATTTGTCGTAGTGAGATGCGTCTTCATAAGTTTAAACTTAATTTATAGAAAATATGTATAATATTTATATCTCTAAATAATTTTATTAAAAAACTAGATCCAAAGGTCTTTCCAATGATATTAATTATGATACTAATCGATGATATTTATTATTTATTAAAATTGCGGCATTTGTGTTTCGAAGCGGCGACAAATAAAAAGGAACGGAGGGAGTATGTGTTGATCTGGAAGACCACGTCTCGACGTCTCGTAGAGGAAGAGAATTTTTCGGCTCTAACTTAGAAACAAATATCAATGTGATTACTAGACATGTTAAGCGAAAAGACCTGTAGTTTAATGGTTTACAAGAGCTTTGATATATAGCATTTGCGGTTTTATGTTCAATCTGAACTAATATTTCAATATTGTATTTTAAGATTTAATGGCTATGTGTTACGTCCTGTCGACAACGAGGCGTCTGTAATGACTTTGTCAATCTTATCTTGAGGATTTGCGCGTTATGAATGTTTATGTTATACTATATAAATTCTAGATATAAATATAGACAATTGTATTTTTTTAATACGGATGGGGTATATGTAACTAATGTAATAACCTGAAATGCCACGTCAAAGTAGTGTATAAACTTTAGTTCTTTCGAGTAATCTTAAGGAACTACCAAGTAAACATGGAAAATTAACCGGCCTAGATGGAGGAGGGGCATATATTATCATGCTATTATTAACCATTTATTTGTAACGATTAAATCATCTGGTTAGTCAAATGCTACCACAACACAAAATGTCATAGAGAGATGTATACTCTTGGGAACATGCATTTTACACATGCAGAGACCAGAAGATCATGGATTTCCTTTATTGAAATAAATATACTCCTAGTATTTTGTTTGTTAAAAGAACGACAAGGTGTAGTACATAAGTAGGAGTAGAATTATGACTAGTTACATCATGTGCTTCAAATCAAGCCTTTATCCACTTCTAATTAACAATCTAATCAATTCATCCCCTCCAAAGCTAGGGTTCCTCATGCTTATGGAAACTTTAGATCATCTCCAAATAACTAGACAATAGTAGAGATACAATAGGTACAAAATAATGAAGCACAAACAGTTAGAATTGTGATTATATAGTTTTGGTAGCAATAGTGTCCTACTTAATTAAGAGTTCTTGTATAGTGATTCATCACAAAAACATCGTTATAAGTTTCCATTTTGATCTCATACGAGAAACAAATGAGGTAGAAGGATGAGAAAGAGATAAAAAAAACTTGGATTCGAATCTACTTATGTAACCAAAATTTATTATTTAGAGATTTTTGCTATGTTAAGGCAAGTTTTTAGAGATTTTTGAAAAACTAGATTATAGATGGTGAATGTACTACAATCTTGTTTTTTGAAAACATAAGGATGTTCTTCAGAGCAACCTTGGAGCGTCTATGTAAAATTTTAGTAACTCACTATGACGTTGTATTAAACTTTTTCTCTACCTTTCGTAAGTTAACAAAATAGGTAACAATTTTATTTTTTTCCTCCATCTTTCATTTTTTTTACTCTAAATATTCCAAACGATTTCGTATTAGGAACCGCTCTTCGTCTCTTACCTCTTACTCATTTGGAACCTGTGTTTCCTCTAATTTATCCATCCTTCTATTTCACTCACACCGGTAGCAGCCATCTCCTAGCTGGTCACATAAATATCAATATCTTTTATATAAATTCATTTTAATTTATAAAATATTAACTTTGGACAACTCTAATAATTAATTTTAGTTCTGTATTTAGGACCAGTGGTGGTGGTAATAAATAGGCAGACCAAAGCACGCGCACAAAAGCAAACTCGCACTCGCCACGAAATCAGAGACCAGATGCCGCCGGCCCACGCGTCAGCCACCCACCATCTCGATCGGACGGCGGAGACCATAACGAACTCCAAGATCTGACGGCGCAGACCCGTTTCTAACCTCGTATATAGTGAGCCTCACCCCAGACACGAGCTCCCTCTCTTTTCCGCCCTCCACCCTCGCGAGCCCTCCAACCCCACACGACCCTCCTCGGCGGCGGCTGCGGCGGCGATGCAGATGGCGACGACCACCACCGACTCCCAGGCGGCCGTGCCGCCTCACCACCCTCACGCACACCCCCACGTGCCCCCGCAGCATGCGCACCCGCATCACCACATGCCGCAGCCACGGTGGGTCGTCATCCCGTACCCGCCGCCGCCGCCCATGGTGGCCGCGCCACCGCCGCCGCAGTTTGCCAAGCACTTCGCCGCCGGGCCGCCCCCGCCGCCCCAAGCTGCGGCCGGGCGCCGCACGCCGACCCCGCCCGCGGCCGGATCCGGCAGGAACGGGTGCGAGGAGAATAAGACCATTTGGGTCGGCGACCTCCAGTACTGGATGGACGAGAACTACCTCCACAGCTGCTTCGGGCCCAGCGGCGAGGTTTGCTTTCTCTCCCGATCCGGACTCCTCTGTACTAGATCTCATGAATACCAGCTAGATTTGTACCATTTCCGCGCGTTGATTCGTGTGTTTTTGCCTCAGATTGGTAGAGAGCTTAAACTGCGCTTAGTTTTTGCTTGGTGCAAATAAAGGTGCCATATCTTTGAATTTAGACGTTGGAAAGTTGCTTAAGGCGCCAAGTTCGAGGTCATTCAATGCCGTACGGACGGAATGCTCTTGTTGTCTGGTCATTTATCTCCCGTTTGCTTTATTAGAGCCATGTAATAGCTTTAAAAAATGTTTTTTTTTGGTATATCGCTTTTTTTCTTTAGAAGAAAGGGTCATCTTGTTCCCTTGGAATTGGTGTATGCGAGGTGACAAACGTGCCGACCTCTGGTAGGATATATGCATATAACTTACTTGGAGGAATTGGTCTTGATTCTTGATTAGTAATAAACATTTTGAATGGGCCAAGCTAGCTGCTTCACTTTGGTGGATCCTGTATCAGTAGAATAAAACTTTTGGAGGAGCAAAAGGAAGCAATAATTTCAGCCTTGGGCCAATTACCCTTTTCGGGGTATGCTCACTGATGTTGACAGGAAGAGAAAAGGTGCCTGATTATAGGATCCCTGTGAGATAAATGGACAAAACGACTTGTATCTACACTTCTTTTGTACTAGCTAGTAGTAGAGCTACCGGGAACCTTTCTTCAAACATAGTTGAAAGTATGTTTATCAGATACAGATGAGGTTAACTGCCAATCAGGCGTCACTTACTATTTCTTCTCTCTGTTTTTGTGTGTTTGTGCTTCCAGAACTTTTTAACTAGTAATCTTATTGTCTTTTGCTATCTTATATTTTGTAGGTGGTTACAATAAAAGTTATCCGCAATAGGCAAACAGGACAGTCAGAGGGGTATGGATTTGTTGAGTTCTTTTCTCATGCATCAGCAGAAAAGGCTCTTCAGAATTTTACTGGTCATGTGATGCCAAACACTGACCGGGCATTTAAGTTGAACTGGGCATCATATAGCATGGGTGAAAAGCGATCTGAAGTAGCTTCTGATCACTCAATATTTGTTGGTGATCTAGCTGCTGATGTTACTGATGAAATGCTGCTGGAGCTTTTCTCTAGCAAGTACCGCTCGGTGAAAGGAGCTAAAGTTATTATTGATGCAAACACAGGCCGTTCTAGGGGTTATGGATTTGTTAGATTTGGAGATGACAATGACAAATCTCATGCGATGTCTGAAATGAATGGTGTATATTGCTCAACTAGGCCAATTCGTATAGGACCTGCGACTCCCAGAAGATCTTCAGGTATCCCCATCTTCTATTGTTGCTCCACAATCTGAAATGGTTTTCATTCAATCATAGGTTGCCAAATATTGTATGCTATGAATGTTTTAGCTTTGACACTTAACCTTGGAACGTCAAGCCTGATCTGGGTACGCGGAGTCATATTTTACCCTGCCATGTAAAAACCTTTCACAAGTACCGTACCATGTTCCTTGACCTGGTTTTTTGATCCCCTCGTCCGGGAACTTTGTGACTCTTGTCGGGTTTCTAATGTGTCCTTCAGTTTTTGTTGAAGTCCGTAATTTTAAGCGTTACTTGGATACCGAGGCGTGGTTAATTCACAGGATGGAAACTGAACAGGCGGTTGCATGGCAATTGAGATGGAGTCGTGATTAAAGGACTGTTTGCATGATGATTATACTATATAGTTGGAAACTGAAGCGTTAGCCGTGCATGCATCCATGGCGACCACTATATAGTTGGAAACTGAAGCGTTAGCCGTGCATGCATCCATGGTGATCACTATATAGTTGGAAACTGAAGCGTTAGCCATGCATGCATCCATGGCGATCACTATATAGTTGGAAACTGAAGCGTTAGACGTGTATGCATCCATGCGAAATTGCTAGATGCTAACTGCTGTGGAGAACAATGTCTCACCTGAACATGGCACCCGTCAGGCTTACTCATATCCACAAGCGCAAAGGTTGACAGCTCTGTCTTGGTATTCATTTTTGTACCGTCGTGCTTTAGAAACTGGACCTGCGGGAGTATTACTCAATTTGAATTTTTTTGGGGGGAATGCAATGATTCAGACCTTCCTGGTCACCAATCAAGTCAGGTTCTCATGTACCGTGACATCTGTTGAACGATATTTATAGAAATTATTTGAAAAATTCTATGCATAGTACATACCAAACTTTTCTGGTCAAGAGGTTATAACAATTATTAAGTGGTTCTCTTTTAAGTATACACAACTCTTCACTCTCATCCATCCAGTTGGCTAGAATATTTGGTCCCTTTATGCAAGGCTGCATATGCAAGCTGGACACTAGCAGTCATGTAATTTTGTTAATTAATGTCTGCAAGTGTCTGGGCCAAACAGATTGCCCGAATGACTTAACAGCATGTACCTGACCAGAGGTGTCTATCCATCTATCATTATGGGTAGGCTGATGGTCTGGTTTTTATTTTATTGATGACTGAATTCATGATTGCATTTTGGCAAAAACCACTGCTAACACATTCAAAATTCGTTTTGCTTTTTTTTTTTTTTTTTTTTTTTTTTTCACTTCTTAGGAGACTAAGTATCCAAGTCATCTGTTTATCCTCCTGAGTCCTAACTAGTTCCTAGTACTTCCCAAAGTTCTGATGATATTTAAAAGGGAATTATTGAAACACATGTTTTACAGTCATCACTGTAAAAACAACCTCCGGTACATTGGCTTGTGGTATGTAAGCCTGATTTCTATGACTACAGTGTTCTGAAAAAAATTCTGATTCCTAGGGAAATCCACTATCTGATCTGATGGCCGTGGCGTCATCTCTAGCACCAGTCTACTAATTACTTATTCTGCTCGTTGGCCTGCTGATACAGTTGCTACTTGTGTGATCCTCTTCTTAGCTCAGGTGGATTTCATATAGTTGATGATTTTGATACATTTGGACCATGAGTCCTGTGGTTTCTGTAACAAGCCCGCAAGGCTAGGTATCCTGGATTCTGTTCACCTTCAACTGTAGAGCAATGTTTTCCTCCAATCTACTGGTCTGTGTCTATCTATCCGTACTTTGTTCTTTTGAGGGCCGAATATGTGGCCTGTTGACATTAATGAATAGTATCAGGAAAACAACCTAGTGCATGAAAAATTCAGTGTGGAGCTAGCACTGCATGTACTAAACTGGCACAAACCCCTCTATAGTTGCTCCTTGAATAACTTTATAGCTTGGTTCCTTGATTCAAACTTGTTGTATGTCACTCCATGGATAGTCAATCTAAACCAAGTTAATGTTCCCTGAGCATGTTATGTGTTATGTACCATGACATTGCTTATGTTCTTTCGTGTAATCTCTCTAGTTTTTTGTGATCTGCTCACTGAACTTGATGACTACTGTACTCAGGAGATTCTGGCTCCTCGACTCCTGGTCATTCAGATGGCGATTCTTCTAACAAAACGGTTTGTGGTACTCTTTACCTGTCGTATTGGTTACCTTTAAGTTGGTAGTTAATCTGTAGTTGTCACCCTCCTTTAGGTATATGTTGGTGGGCTTGACCCCAATGTAAGTGAAGATGAACTTAGAAAAGCCTTTGCCAAATATGGTGATCTTGCCTCTGTGAAAATTCCTCTAGGAAAGCAATGTGGCTTTGTTCAATTTGTTAGCAGGTATGTACCTGAAGCATTACATGTTTTCCTATTTATTTTTGTCCATAACTTTGCTGAAGTGATGTTTAAGCCGGGCGACTATTCTTCTAGAACTGATGCTGAAGAAGCACTACAAGGATTAAATGGATCACTTATTGGAAAGCAGGCAGTTCGCCTTTCATGGGGCCGCAGCCCATCGCATAAGCAGGTTTGTCATGACATTGCCTTCCTCTGTTGTCATTTTTATTTTCCTTTGGTGAGGATTATTTTCTCTTGTGTAATCACTTGTTATAGTAGCCAGAAGCTAGATTACACCCACTCCTACCTTGAAATCTGGGAACTGAGGTTTGAACTCCCCATCTGGCCTGCCCACAACTTTAATGAGTACGTGGCCAATGAGATTCAAACCCAAGGCGCTAGTTCCAACTCTCTCTGCTAGCTACCTGGGCTATCCACCCGTCCTCTGTAGTTGCTTCTTATAGTAATGGTTAGGTTTGCTAACTTAGCAATTCAGTAAATTATTGAGTACCCTAACCAAAGTTTTAAATAGCCGGATATAGCGTCCGCTATAGCCGGATTTAGCGGATTGGCAAGGGCAGCGCTAGGAGAGTTCCTTTTTAGCGCTATCTGATCTTGACCGCTAATAGTGGCGATTAGCCCGCTAAAAAAGCTAAATGGGGTTGATGTAGCGCCGCTAAGCAGTTCCTGGCAGGCTCATGGGCTGAAAACAGAGTGGGCTTCCTATGTTTTCATCAGCGTAGGGGCCCAAAATAGCAGCAGCGGCCCAAAATTCCACCTTAACCATACACAGTTGCCTCTCTCTTCTGGAAAGAGCTACTGCGGCCCAGTGCGACATGCAGTCTCTAGACGCAAGGAACAGCAAGGAAGCAAGTTCTCTTCTCACGCTAGTCCTCTGTTCTTGTATTCCGTTACTTCTTTCACTAATTTGTGACATTTTACAAAACCGCTAAATGAGTTAGCGGATGCTATTTCCGGCTATAGCGTTTGTAGCCTCTTGGAGAAACTTGCTTAGCCGGTGATTTTAAACTTTGACCCTAACTTTGGATGTGCCTCAAAACTAACCTTTTCACATGTAAGATTGTGTTCATCAAATGATGTTGATTAGCCTTTGCGATTGCACTCACCACCATCAGTTTCATTCACTGGGTTGGTTGATAAACTAACTCTCAGGAGTTTGCAAGATGATGTTTCACCGTCCACTTATTATCTCTTGAACAAACTAACTTGATCAATCTGCTGCATAATTCTCTTTTTACCTTTAAGACTAAAACTCAGTTGTCTGAAAATTGTAGCCTTAATTGCAACTAGCTTACCACAGTTGTAAGGGAGTACTGACAATATGTTCCTACAATCCTAATGGAAAAACAAAAGGTTCAATATGGTTGCATCTTGTAGCACATCTTAAGCAGCAATAAGGTAGTTCTTGAATTGCCCTGGGCATTCTGTTCTCTTGCACAGAATTATTTTCTGTCTGCACATGTGCATGTGTATTTACTACCATCCATCATATATCTACCAAAGCATGAGTTGCCGTTTTTATTTTCTGTTTAGCATTGCATTTTTTGACATATGTGTAATTCCTCACAGCAGTGAAAAGTTTATATGCTTTTGTGAAATCATTTGCTTCCTTCGTCCCCTTACACTCATTCCCTTATCTGTTTCCAGTCAAGGGGTGACTCCGGCAATCGGAGGAACAACATGTACTATGGCACACCATTCTATGGCGGATATGGCTATGCCTCCCCGGTGCCGCACCCAAACATGTACGCTGCAGCGTATGGCGCATACCCGATGTATGGCAACCAGCAGCTAGTGAGCTAGAGAGCTCCTCTCTGATGTGTCCCCTCTGACGGGAAACAAAGGTTTTGGTCCGGTGAGCATAGTAGCGTCAGGTGAGAAGGTTATAGCCTTATAGGTTGTCCTAAAAAGTGGGCGAGATATGTTGTTGAACGGCTGGTATGGTGCCTGTAGCTGTTGTGTGTGTGCGTCGCAAGAATTGGATGGAACTCGTGGCTTGTAGTACATCAGGGAGTCATGTTGGTATTCTTTCAAGAAATTTTGACTTGGTAATAAATTAAACTATTGTTTGCGCGTCCATTTTTTCCTCTCGATTGTGGTTGGCAATCATTTTCATGCTCTTGGTTCCATATAATTTGTATTTTTTCTGTTTGGATTGGGGCACAAATCAGTAGTGTTGCTGATACAATCTGTTTGCGCAACTCGTCTACAACTAGAAAAAAAAATGCTTGTATAGGAATCAAAAGGGAAGTTGTTATCCATACAGCTGAGTGATCTGAGCTATGACGGTGATCTATGGCTGTTTGGTCCTGATTAAGTGATTAGACTTCGATCAAATATATTGGATTCGGTTTCCTTCTATTTAAAATGCTGGGTTCGAACCGTTTTGAAAAAAGTGTGAGCCGAACCCGTATGACTCAAAGTTTAGCCAATTTGGCAGGCGTTGCGGTGGTTAGGTTCTTTAACATCAGGATCTGATTTTCTACCCCTTCTGTTCTAAATTATAAGAACATTTTGACTTTTCTCAAACAATTATGTTTACTATACATCTAGACATAGTTTATATTGAAGTGTATATAAACATATTATAATTTGAAATGGAGGAAGCGAAACATATTCACCCAGCTCGCTTCAGCTTATCAGTCGTTCCAACGATGTTTGTTTTTCTCCCATACGAAACTATAGTTTATCATTATCATAAGGGACAGAACCAATCACAATTGTTAGGACACCCAAGATTTTAAATGAGATGTGGAACACTCAGTGAATGGAAGATGAAGGAAGCTCCAAGTTATAATTAACTTTCCCCACTTTGGCTAGAATCCGGAAAGACCCAAAAGGTTTGAAAAGCTTTTGACTTGCATGAAGGAAGTGAAGACTGCACATATGGTTGGGAGTTTAAGCAAAAACCACATTGTGAATCTGAAAGTGCCATTATGAACAATTCTTGTTAGTTTATTTCTTCATCCGCATCTTGGTACACTTAAGATGTTGCTAAAGGAGAGCGGACATTGACGGTCCTGAATATATCCATGAGGAATTTCTCTATTGGGGATCAAGGATGGGACGAACTTGCTCCCCGTGGTAATGCAAACGGGAAAAACTTGTCCCCATCAGGTCTGCGGAGTTCAGGGGTGTTCCCTCTATCCGTACCTAAAACCTACAAACCCACCCCACTAGCATATGTGCACAATGCTCGGCCTCAAAGGTCCAAGCCCAACAACCAGCCCATCTATTTAGGAAGCACATATTGTCGTGCTAACCCTAATTTTCTCCCTAGTCCCACATCCTAATCCCACCCAGTCTCGACCCACCAAGCAGCCAACCACTGCTGCCCACCACCGCTCCATCACAAATTCGTGATTCATGTTGCGATAGTCTTGAGCTACGCGACATCCCTTGTCGCTCCACTCGTCCCAACACAGAATCTAACTCCTGAGCCCAGCAGGCACGGCATCATGGCAAAACGTAGGCCCACAACTCCTTATCCGACGTCGGCGACCGCCGTCTTAAATCCACCTAGGAGGCCAAGTGTGTGCTTTGACTTGAGCTCCCACACTTCCACAGAGCTAGAAAAGGACGCATACCACATCACACTTTCCACTCATTCCCTAGATCTATCGTCTACAGAAGGAGCAAGTCCACATTTCGTTGGGTAAAGGGATCCCCTGTGGGGACTAATTCCTGCTTAGTGTGGGGAATGGGGATGGCGAAGAAGTGTCCCTTGTTGGCCTCCTCCGGGGGGGGGAGATAAGGGGAAATGCCCCCCCTGCGTTCGCGTAAGGACAGGATGGTGGGTATTTCCCATTGCCATCTGTACTCCTAAATCCAAGCATAGAGTTTAGGTACAAAAGCTTTAGTCAATTGCCGAAATTTTCAAATAGTAGGGAGGAAAACCATATAATGCTCGAAACATGAAGCAACCAATAGCGGAATAGTGGTCGGAGTTTGTAACACCCCTGGTGTTACGTTAACCTGAACTTACCATAAACCCACCATGTCATCATGTTATGCATTAAGTATCATGTTTATTAATTCTATGATAATGCCATAATGCATTAGTTAAGCTTCATTAGGTCAATTTGAGCCATGATGTGATATGCATCTCTCATATGAATGCTAATATTTTGTCAATGTTTGTGACCTGGTTATTTATCTTTGAGCTATGATTAGTGTGGTGTGATGTTCATCACCTAAGCAACTTAGCAAGTAATTAAGGTTTCTAAAGTTGGTTAAACCTTAAAACTCATCTTATGGTTTGATCAAGTGCTTGAGCTCTTTACCTCATGTGCTTATGTGTGTTGATCATTTCTTAATTAACCTAAGCTTAATTAGGATTTAAAAATTTGGATAATACTAAAATATACCTTGGAGTGTTAAGTGCGTGGCTAATCATCTAACTAAAACCCTAACCAAGTTTTATAGCCAGAAAGAGTAAAAGAGAGAATCAAAATTGAGAATTGAAATCCAAATTTCAGCCCTAGGCTGCTTTGGCTAAATGTTGAAATAGGAATTTCACTTTCAATTTTGAGGAGCTAATTACAACCAATTTTCTAAGTAAAATTTCCCCAGCTTTAGCTCTACTTTGCAATAGTGCTATTGGTTGGATCCAGAGCTCACTAATTAACCACCTTCATCTTGCCCAAAGTTTGCAAATGAAAATAATTTTCAAAACCTTCACTGCATAGTTTCAGTTAAGACTGAAACTTGGTTTCAGTGGCATTCAGGGGCTCCTCCTTGATCTTTATCTTCTAAACTACTGAGAACCAGCCCTTGCTTCTTGAATCAATTGTGCAGAGCTCAGTTTGTTCTACAAATTGTTCCACTACACCATCTCAAGCCACCATGCAAAATCGAGAGAAAAGAGGAGGAGAAATTTGAGTTTCAGAACCCTTGAACTGCAGTTCAGTTCAGTTAACTGAACTTGTCAGGGACAGTGGTGATCTAGGTGTGTTCCTTGATTTTGATTGTGCAAACCATCAAGAATTAAACCATGAGCCTGTAACCAATCTTGTAAAGATCGTGTATCTCTACAACTTCTTCAACTGCACCAGCTTGCTATTACAAATAAAACGCAGAGGAAATCGAGGGTGAAAATCATGTCTTCAGTTTGCTACAGTGCTCGAGCATCAGCAGCAGCAAGCAAAGCAGGCAAGCAGGAAGCTTGCCGACGGCGCCGTCGCCCCCGGGCGCTTCGACGCTTCGCCCGCGCCACGCAGCAGCTTGTCCACGCCACGTAGAGCTTGCGCTGCGGCCCTCCCATCGTTCACCCTCGCCTATAAAGCCAGCCGTGGACGTCGTGTCTGCCTTTGCCTTCTCCGCTCCGCCATCAAGCATCTTCCGCTCGACGGCAAAATTGCCACGCCACCCCGCGCCCTGCAGCTTCGATTGGGAGCTGTCCCAGAGCCTTCTTGACCTCTCCCATCATTTCCGCCTCCCTGCTCGTTCTTTGTTCGCTAGAACGGACGCGACCGTGGGCGCCGTTGCCATGGCTGCCATGGAAGCCGCCCCTGAGCTCCGCGGCCGCCCTCCGTTCTCTCCTTCTCCGCGCCCTTGTGCTCAAGCGAGCGCGGAATCGTCCTCTACAGCTGGCGCCGCCCCTCCCGCGCCTTTCTCGGCCGACGCGAACCGCCGGAGCGGCATCTCCGTCGTCTCGGCCGCCGCCGAGCCGGCTGCTGCCGTGACCAGCAGGCCACGAGCCACTGCGGGGCAAACCACGGTCACCAGTGGGTGCGCGTGGGTCTCCCGGTGCTCCTCCGCCGTTCCATCACCGCCGGCGAACCTTCCTCGACCGGAACCGGCCAACCCCGTCGCCTCCTCTGCTCCCTGTCTGTCTGAAGAAGAAGAAGGACGTCGTGCGCAAATTTGACAAAGTCCAGGGGGTTAAGTGCGAAGATCGTGACTCATATGAATAGTACCGCACAGTACAGTTTCGTCTTTTTCCTTTTTCTTTTATGCATGTTGTAGCTGAAATTTTGGAAAATCGTAGTAATTTGTAGAAAAATCCAAAAATAGCAAATTAAGACTTTTTGGAATCCTTATGAATATATCTATACAGTGGTATCATAATATTACATATTTTATTTAAAAGTTTTCACAACATAATCAGATCTTTGTTAATCAGGGTTTAAATTTAGGAAAATCGTAATTGCTGCTATAGTGCTCAAAATGATGTGAAAATTTTATGCTAGGCTCTTCATGTGATTGTTATGCTGTGTTAAAAATCCTAGAATTATGTGAGAATGTATGACCGACTTATTTAGATGTCTTGCTTAAAGCCTAGCGAGTAGTTTTAATTAATTTATAATTGAAATAAAGATGCAAAAATAGAAAATATTGTTCCTTTACCCTGGTATGATGTTGTAATAACCCAGGGACACTTAACATGGTCATATGTTGTGGAAAATGTTTAGTTTTGCATTTAATTTGCTTTCACGTGCTTGTCGGTAATTAATATTTGTCTTTTTCGTAGTAATTAATTTATGAGACTTGAGTATGAGATACTTCTACATTAGTCATGATTCAATATTACCTTTCACCTATAAAAATATCAAGTCCAAACTAGATGTTTTAAATATCACCTAAAAATATTATATATAGCCTTATATATAACTTGCTAACATGCTTAAGTAGATAACAGACATATAAATGATTCTTGTACCCCTAGTGTCTCGTAGTCAGGTAATATGATGTTGAGATCTATGTTGTTTGGCTGTGTCATGAGTCTTGAAGTGTTTGCTCATGTTGGTCGCCAATTAAGCAAGTTATTAGTGGCTTTCAACAAGCTGTAAAAAATGGTTAATAAATTAGTAATTAACCTTAATCACTATAGGTTTGATTGAATTTGGGATTGAGTGATGACCCTAGGTCATTAACCCTAATGACCTTTGGCACTTTATGTTGATTGCGTTGCGTTATCCGATGTCGTCGTAGTGATACTTGTGATCCCTTGATACAACTATACCGTGAAGGGAAGTTGGACTCAATGTTCTTTGTTTATTGCATTGCATCATCTCGCATCATGTCATTAAGCATGCATCGTTCCTTTACGTATAGTTTACACGTGAGAGCGAAGGAGTGTGATGCTCAAGCTTCGGAGAAGGTTCGTGGTAATCCAACCCTGACGAGGTGTATTCATCGAAGATGTCGTTGTCAAGACTAATAATCGACTTCACCGCAACGAGCAAGCCCCGGATGCATTAAACCCTTCCTTGAATTTCGAAAGTTCTTTATAATTTTATGTTGATGATATGATGTATTAGGTGTAGGAGTTGAGTGATATCCTATCTTGATGCATTTACCGTACTTTGATATACTATCCCCGAAACCTGTTTTGATTTGAAAATATTTAGTATATGCTTAGTCTTGCTGATAGCATAAGCTTTGCAAATAAAATGTTTTCAAAAGTTGATCACAATATCCCCGTTGAGGGCAATTATGAAAACCTGATGTTGCTTATTGTTTATCCTTTACTTCGATCGGGTCAAGGGTACTCAATAAGAACATGATGATGAGTAAATTGAGGCGCCGGTGGAGTGACTTGCATCGGGAAGGGCTAGTGCCCCGGTGTAGTGTCGTCCCACTTGTGTCGGTTAAGGACCGTCCGTTGCTTGGCGCTGGGATCATGAGGTTATTGGATAGTACTAGTCGCATGCTAATGACGGTAAGCTCCACTTGGACTATTCGTTACTAGAACGGACGAGAAGCGTGTACCCATCCTACGATGCGCACCGCCGAAGTGACCGAGCGGCCGTAGAGGGTGGAGTACTGCGCGCCCGTTCTGGTGTGGAGAAATCCGAGCGTTGAGTTGATGTATGTAAGATGGTCGGTCATGCATGCATACATCGTGGCTAAAAGCCCCGGCCGGGTATATAAGCGATTCGAATCGTCGGTGCTCCACGATATGGGAGACTTGATCCGAGTCCCGGCATCGTAGTAATGAGGAAAGTTGCTGAGGATGGAAAGTTTTGGAAATCGAGATCTTGCTTGACAAGTGATTGCTCTAGACTAGGATAACCTAGATGGATAGCTTAAAGCTTAATGAAAATATCAGATAAGAATGAATAGCAAGGATCAACATTAGTCGCTTTTTCCGTAAAGGTGTCCTCGATTCTTGCTAAAGCCTTACCTTGATTCCTATCAACCAAAGATTCACGAGTCTTCTCCCCTCTTTTCCGTCGGGTAAGTCTTGCGGAGTACTTTTGTACTCAGGGTTTGTTTGACCCCTATTGCAGGTGTTGACTAGTGTTGCTTGACTTTGGTCATACCGGTGGGGCTTGGCATGATCGAATATCTTCCGTCTATAAAGTTCTTTTCTCGCTTCCATAAACCCCGTTAAGTTTTGTTTAATCAAACTCGATCAAGTGTTGTAATCTTCTTTTGTAAATCTTCCGCTACTCTATTATGTTTGTATAAATGGTTGTAACACTGTAAGTTCTTTGTAAGAAGTGGATCCTGGAGGATCGTGGTGTCATCGGGGTTTCACCCGACAGAACTTTTCCAGTTATGTGGTATACAAGTATGGCTGACAGAGGTCTTAGGGACAATGTCAGGTGCTTGTGGGCCATATAATTTGGAAGGTTCTACCACAGAGTTGTACCAGAACTCATTTAGCGACAACCAGTAATCCATTTAGAAGGGCAAGTGTTACAAACCAAGACATGAGCGTCTCCATATATTGGTTCACCTTCTTAGTCCGACCATCTAAATTGTACCAAACCTCATATCTTGATTCACCTTCTCAATTAATTTTACATCTGGAAATTTAAAGAGCTTTGTCCATAGCTAACTAGCAAAAATTGGGCCCTTGACGTACACAATGGTTGAAGGGAGCCCATGTAACTTATAAATATTATTAGGAACTGCTTTGGTCACACCAGCAGTAGTGATGGCGCATGAGGGTAATGAAATGAGCTTATTTGGTGTAGAGATCCACGACCACCAAACACATAACTAGCAGCACTAGTGAATACTGATCCTCCATAAAATGCAGAGAAACAACTTGCCAAGCAGACACATTGGTAAAGGCTGAAGAAGATTAGGCAATTTGGACCTATCAAGTTTTGCTTGCTGACAAAATGACGACAACGTACTCCATACCCTTTGGTGCAAATAAAAAAAAAAGGTACAGGCACCTAGCTAGAATGACCTCCAACATCGCTACGATGCATAGCAGCAAGTAATCAGTGCTGTGAGGTTGGATTGGATCCAATCGAGAGCCTATGTGTTTGAAACTCCATGGGCGTGGCGTAACCTTCTAAATTATATGGCCCACAAGCACCTGACATTGTCCCTAAGACTTCCGTCGGCTATGCTTGCACACCACATAACTTAAAACGTTCCGTCGGGTGGATCCCCGATAAACCACGATTACTCCAGGATCGATACTTACAGAAACATCACAGTATTACAACAGTTTTCATATACAAATACCAGAGTAGCGGAAGACTTACAATAACTTACTTTACAAACATTTTGCAAAACTTATACAAACTAGAGTGTTATTATTACAAACCAGCGGAAGTATCATTACGTAACTTTATTACAAACCACACAACAAAAGTGCCCTGCCCAGAGGCCACTCAATTCACTCTTCATCGGTCACTTCTTCGACAACCGTCATGCAACAAGGGCCGTAGCACTCTTGTCCATGCGGTTCACCTGCAACAGGGGTTGAACAAACCCTGAGTACAAAAGTACTCCGCAAGACTTACCCGACCAAAAATTTGGAAGAAAACTCAGGAATGCTGGCTAATAGGAATCAAGGTGAGGCTTTAGCAAGATCAAAAGACACCCTTTTTGCGGAAAAGAGACTAAGCCAATCCTTACTTTAACAATCACTTATTAAACATATGCCGGATTCAAACTCTCATTCTCAGACTTTCAATATTTACTACGATGCTGACGCTTGGTCAAGTCTCCCATATCGTGGAGCACCGACGATTCGAATCGCTTATATACCCGGCCGGGGCTTCCTAGCCACACGATGTATGTAGGACTGACCATCTTGCATACATCAACTCAACGCTCGGATTTCTTCATATTAAAACGGGCGTACAGTACACCACCTCTCTACGGCCGCTCGGTCACTTCGGCGGTGCGCATCGTAGGATGGGTACACGCTACTGTCCGTTCTAGTAACGAATAGTCCAAGTGGAGCTTACCGCCATTAGCATGCGACTAGTACTATCCAATAACCATCTTGACCACAGGATCACCACAACGAACGGTCCTTAACCGACAAAAGTGGACGACACTACACCAGGGCACTAGCCCTTCCTGGTGCAAGTCACTCCACCGACGTCTCGAGTTACTCATCATCATGTTCTTGTTGTATATCATTGACCCCGTCGGAACAAGGATAAACAACAAGCAACATCAGGTTTTCGTAAATTCCCTTCAGGGGTATTGTTATCACACTTTTGAAAACAGTTTATCTAAAACCCTACACTAATAGCAAGACTAAGCGTATACCAAACATTTCGAAATCAAAACAGGTATACAGGGTAATATATCAAGGTACGGTAAATGCATCAAAGTAGGGTATCACACAACTCCTAACACCTAATGCATCGTATCTGGAACATAAAATCATAAAACTTTCGAAATACAAGGGCGGGTTTGAATGCATCCGGGGCTTGCCTTGGGGCTCGAAGAAGTGAGGTTCGGGGATGGCTCTGCCGGGATCTGGACCAACCTCCTCGCACTGAACACCTTCTTCAGAGATAGGAGTTGGATCAACTCCCTCCTCGGACGACACAACTACACGATTGAAATGCATGATTACAATGCAGTAAATAAAAGGACATGCGATAATGATGCAAAGATTGTTAATCGATCTTGAGTACAACTTTCCTTCACAGCAACCTCGCACTAAGAAGGTATAACTAGCGTCGATGACGACGGACTAGCGATACGCAATCAACATGAAATACCGAAGGTCATTAGGGTTAATGACCTAGGGTCATCATCACTCAAATCCAAAATCAAGCAACCCTAATGGTGATTAGAGTGATTACTAATTTATTAACCATTTTTACAGTTGTTGAAAGCCACTAATTAACTTGCTAATTGTGGATTAATTAAACCCTAATTAATTAAAGAATTAACTAATTAAACATTGATTAATTAAGGTATTAATTAAGGGTGATACAAAACTTAATCAAAACAGGATCAAACTTTATATCATCATCTAAATAGCACACAAAACAAAATTCATGATTTTTTGGACTTATATTTTATTTATTAAAAATCATGGAAGTTTCATTTGTTAATTTCAAGGGCAAATAAAAGAATAATTAACTTTTATTGAAAATTCAGAGTTAGTATTTTTCTGGTGTAGAGCTTCACTCAAGGAACACAGAGCATATTTTTACACATTTTTAGTTGTCCAAATAAAATTAATACAAAAAGATGAAAAACTGTTTTTGAAATTGAATTGGAAAAAAAAAAACATTTCTTTTCCCCATCATCCGCATCAGGCGGCCCGAGCGATTCGGCTGCTTGCTCGGCTGGCGGCTTCTGCTGCGCGGCCCGCGGCCCTTCTCTCTCTCGCGCCCGGCCGACAGGCCGGACCCGCTGTCACGGGCGCTTTCCTCTTCCCGACGGGGAACAGTAGCGCGGTGACGGTGAGCGGCGGTTCTTCGCCGACGATGATTCTCCGGCGAAACCAACTACACCGACGCACTCCCTCCTCACACCGCACCAAACGAGCTATCAAACGGCCTCTCCTCCCCACCGGAGCGCGCACACGAGCGACTCCGGCGGCCAAGCGCCACGGCACACCACGACCGAGCTCACCGGAGCTCCTCCGACGACACCGAGCACCCCGACACGATCAACGACACAAGGCGGGCACTACACGACGCGAACGCGACCCGGAGCATCACTAAACAGGCACGGCGACGAGCATGACGGCGGCGGCATGGCGGCGATCACCGGTGCTCACGGCGTCCCGGCCAACCGACAAATGACATAAGCGCAACCAACACCCCTACAAGTTTCGTGGAGCTCACCACGGGTTTAAAACAAGGAAGCAACGGACGTGGAAGGGGGCGGAGCAAGGTCGACGGGGAGGCAAAGGTCTGCGGGCGGCTTGAACTCGACGGCGAGGTGGTACGCGCCCGGCCCGGGCTGTACGATGGAAACAAGTGAGCCGATGGCAACCAAAGGAGCAAGACGGAGCTGTTGGGACAAACCGCAAGGTTTGAAATGCTCGGACGAGCTCTGGCAAGAGGTAGGAGCTCACGGCGGCGGTGCTTGGCCGGAGGGAAGGAAGACGACGACGCCGAGACGATGCGGGCGGTCTCACGGCGCAACTAGTGGCTCAGGGGGTGCGCAACTAAGCAGCGGAACGGTGTACAAGCAATTGTAAACGGGAGTGGAGTGAGGCGAGCGAATTTGGCGAAAACACGGCGGCGGTCAGCGGTGAGCAGGGAGGAAGAAAAGGGAAAATCGGCGGCCGGGGGATGGCTTTTATAGGGCATTGGATGGTCGACGAGCTAGCCGGCACCTTCACGACGGCCGTGTGCTGGTTGGTGGCGCGTGAAACGCTGGAAGCCGCGAGAAAAAGCCACGGCGGCGGCGACCGACCGGCCGGCATGGGACGCCCGGGAGGTGCCCCCCCCTGCCTCACCGTAGCGCTTGCCACCTCATTTTTCCATTTTTGAAATTACTTTTAAAATTTGTACTGTACACAAAAATATCCCAAAAATACCGTTTGCTCTAAATTTTGTGCTCTACAACTTTCATTAAAGAAGTTTTGTCAGATTCAAACTGGTTTTTGAATTTGAACTTCAAATTTGAATTTAAAACAAAACCCTAACTTTAGGGATTTTAAAATTACTTTCAAATTTTGAATAAAAGATGAAAATATCCAAAAATAAAAGTTGTTCTATTCCTCAAGATCTACAACTCTCATTTAGGAAGTTTTTCATGAAACCCAATAATTTTTGAATTGAAGTTTAAAACCCAAAAAAGGGGCATTTTCCAATTCAATTAACTTTTGAAATTACTTAAAATTTTATTCAAAAACATGAAAAACTTTATATACCAAAGTTATAGATCTCAAAGAGATGTACAAACTGCATTTTGGGAGTTTTCCCAAATTTTGAATATTTTGAGGTGAAATTGTAAAGGGGGCAAAAACACTTTTGAAAATCTCCCTTTTTGAAAGGTTTTTCAAATTGGATTCTTGGGCAATTAATTAATGATGATGTGGCACTTTTCCAACCTAACCAATAGTACACTTTCAAAGTACAAAATTCATACTTTGAAATAGTGCTATTGGTTAGCAACTTTTATTTATAAAATTAATTATGGTTAGCTCACCAAAATTGAAAGTGAAATTCCAATTTCAACACTTAGCCACTTGAGCTAGGGTTTGGAATTTGAATTCCAAATTCAAATTTGATTCTTTCTTTGCACCATTTGCTTTAGAAAACTTGTTTGATGTGTGAGTCGTGGTTAGGCAAACACTTGCAAACACCGGGGTTGATTTTAATTGATTGCTTTTATCGAGAAAAGTAAACATGTGAGTGAAATGTAAATTATAACCACATACACATGTGATATAAAAAGAGCGCAAACAAAACCCTAGAATTGTAAACTCATTTCAAATGTTTGAATTAGGGTTCTCTAATGATGAATGCTTATGCAATGATGATGATGACATGACAGGTTTTGGTTAACGTAACACCGGGGGGTGTTACAATGGCTCTACCTATCCGTTGTTCGGTTCCGTGGTTCCCCATGGCTGCACCTCGGCTCTAGTTGGATTAGGGGTAAAACTGGTCGGGAATGGTTGAAAATAGTGTTACAATATAATAAAGAAAATGATCGGGACGAGATTGTTATATGTCAGTAATTAATAAGTAACAAAAATAGTCATGCAACCAATTAAAAATTAATTTTTTTAATGTTTGGCTAAATTAGAGACGAATTAAAAATAGTAGCATTATAATATAGAGAAAACGACTAACAGTTGATGAGATTCGTCCTGTTCACTTTCACGGTCAAGTCGGATTGTGCAGCGGTGCAGCCTGTCCCCATGGAGCGCAACTAAATAGTAGTATACCATGCTTGCAGTAGTTATATACTCCCTCCATCCTACAATACATGTCGTTTTAGCATTTGAAAAATGTACCAAAAAGAAAGTCGTTCTAGCTTGTATGGTAGGGCCTTGTTTAGATTACCTCCCAACTTCTAAGTTTTTTCACTCTCTCCATCACATCAATTTGTACCCGCATGTAAAGAGTATTAAATATAAGTAAAAAAATAACTAATTACACAGTTTAGTTGTACATCACGAAACGAATCTTTTGAGCCTAGTTGGTCAACGATTGGACAATATTTGCCACATACAAACGAAATGCTACAGGACTTTTCAATCTCTCTCCATCACATCAATTTCTACCCTATATATGGAGCATTAAATGTTAGTAAAAAAAAATAACTAATTGCATGGTTTGGTTGTAAATCACGAGACGAATCTTTTGAACCTAGTTAGGCCACGATTAGACAATATTTACCAAATACAAACGAACTGCTTCTGCACCTTTTTAATATCTCTTTTCCCCGCATCTAAACAAGGCCTAGGTCTCGCCTTATAGAGTAGTACAACAGCAGTCCATTCAACCTCTTGTTGGCCACTATTTAGGAATAAACAAATGAAAAAAAAATAGACGATGGGAGC
>JADLZL010002743.1:0-108712 GCA_015844335.1 Chrysopogon serrulatus | reverse complement strand
TAGCTCATCATATTCTTTTATGATAACATGTCCACATACAGACCCGTCGAGTTATCTCTTATCTCTCTCAATCACCGTTGGCCTACTACATGCCTTGATGATGATGAATTGCTCCGGTTCGAGAGTCTGTCACACAGATGATTTTCCAAACTGCCAAGGGTGTTTTTGGACTTACATCTTATGTTGGTATATATAATGCACTCTCTTTTCCTTCTATATGAATTTATATAAGATTTCTGCATTTTTTTATGCTGGCTAATTACACATGGACTATACTGCACTAGAAAAAAAAAAAATAGATTACATATAAGCTCGTGTAAGTTTACTTTTGTATATACATATAAAGCTCTGTGAAGTTTGCCCTTTTTGGATAATCTGTGAAGTTTACCTTTGTTTGCTTTTATATATACTGTTTTTAAGACATGGGCTGTAATACATATATGCTTTTATACATAGATAAATACTGTTTTTAAGAGTTTGTATTTGTATAATGGTGTCACAATTTTTTTATGTTGATTAATTATTAGACATGGGCTGTAATTACACTAGAATAAAAGAGTTTATATATACAAGGTTTGTCAAATTTTCCACTGATTGATTATATATAGTATACATGCTGTACAGCCGGCAAACTCTTTGAAACGGTGTTCTGGTTTCTTAATGGACTGGAACAAGGACACCAAACGTGGTATTGTCTTGACTTACGCTAATATATTGTGCACAAAATCCCCAATGGTTGATGACTGGTCATGCCCACGGGAATATGCTCCTGATGCCGAGGTTAGATTGTAATTAATTAGTTTGTTTCATTCTTGCACCATTTAGATTACTCATAACATTTGTTCGGCCCTTACAACATTATGAGACTGTATTTTCATAAACTATTCAATGCTTTTTATTTGACACTTCCACTTATTAGATGGTAAGATTAGTCCTAACACTCTTGTTTTTTAGGTATTGATTCATTTATTAGATGATACTACTCAAATAGCAACATTAATCAACTATCACAGGCACTATAATATTGCAGTATTTGTGGTGGACATGAATATGTCTACACATTTACCTCTTGTTGGCACCGAACTAGTAGACTATGGCCAGGAGATTTATCTTGTTGCAAGAGATGAAGATATGAATTTAAATGCCTCTCACGGCAGAGTGCAATGCATAGATCCAGGATATTATGATCACAATCATTATATGTACCTTGAATGCGAATCTGCTAAGGTACTAATATAAGTACTACTCATGTGTGTTTTACTTTTCTTTGCATTTGATATAATTTTTCTTGGTTTCTCAATTATCACAAAACATTCGTAACTATTGTTGTCAACTAATCGCACATTATGATAAATATAACAGTTTGGCGATGGAGGGCTAGCCATTGACAAAGATGGAAGAATTGCAGGAATGACCAGCCACACTGAAAGAGCAACATTCATTCCTCATCTATTTACACTTAAGTGCTTGCGTATGTGGAAGGATTTCAAGTAAGTATTGATTTTCATTTCTATAGTCGCTTCATAGTTATGCTTGGTGTACTAAATTGCAAGTTACTGAAAGACACATCGTTGCAAATTTCTACCCTCGTTGCAAATTTCTACCCTACTTGGTTTCAATGCAACAATCCCCACACTGCACAATCAAGTGGTTTTCGTAACAAAAAAAAAGTACAGCAGGCGGATGAGTTTTCACAACAAAGTGGGGTGGGGTCCTCAATATAAATGGGATTAAAGAATTTGGGCGCCCTATCATGTCTTGTTTCTACACCACTTTGAATTTGAGCAAGTTGATTAAAGAATTGCTTCATGCATTAATAATGAGATGAAGCATAATGGTAAATATTATTTCAGACATGAATAACAAAATGACAAGCAACATCGCTTGTTTATTACAACACACATAATTGCTAAACGAAATCACAAGCACCACTATGTCGTCATTGGCCCTATTCATATCTATTTGAGCTTTTCAATCTTCATGCTGCACTCCAGCTTCGTATTGGACAGCTTAGTCACAAGCAACATGCCAACATCGCTTGTTTATTACAACACACATAACGGCAAACAAAATCACATGCACGGCCCTTCATGCTGCACTCCAGCTTCGTATTGGACACCTTTCCACCCTTCTTTTGTGCCTCCTGCTTGTTGTTGGCATATCCTAATCAATGGCTTTTGTGCCCCCAAAGCTGGCATTTTGGAGTTTGCACAAAATTAGATAGAAAGGTAAAACATATGAAGAAACCATAGTAATGTAAGAAGTCAAGCTAATGTCAACGATATATCATAACATCTTTTTAGAGGTGTTTGTACACATGAAGGCTCCTAAAGGACAAAATAATTTAATGTAACTTGCATTTGGAAGGCATAGCTTGGTGTAAGTATCTGTATGAGACGTAAACTGATAAACTGGTTAGTAACTGGACTTGGAACAGACTTGGCACTTATACAACTATCAAATTAGGCATTGATCAATTGGACCATCCAAATACACCATTTGTACAGTTATCCAATTAGGCAATATTCTACATGATAAGATAAAGATGCAAACATAATGTAGAGGTTTACTTACGATTTTGTTCCCTAAGTATTAAAAGTTTATATCCAAATACAAAGAGTTTAGGGGATAGAATAACAATTTTGCATTAAACGGACGCACAAATTTGGTAGGTTCTATATCATTAATTGCCATTTATCAAACAATGCCCATCAATCAAACTGATGAGTGTCTGATTAGGAAATGAAGTGAGTACATATGTCTTCTCTATTCTCTTCATCTGTCCTAAACTCTCTAGACACTGCACTATAGTACAGGATGGATGGAGTATTAAATAGATAGCTCAAGATGCAAGGTAGACATAGAATATGATACAATAAATTACTGGCATCAATATGCATTTCATCATAGTCTGCTCCATGTAATATATGCCCTGAAAGAGCATGTTGTTTTGGTATCTGAATCTGAAGAAATCATGTAGGGAGGAATTTTGGTATTTTGAAATAGTCTATGACCTTAAATATTCATATGCAGACAGGTAACCCATGTAATGGAAATAGCTCCATACTACCATAGTACTTCTCTGTTTGCCTCCTGTTTTTGTTAACTTTGTCCTCCCATGAGTAAAAAATGCCACAACAAAGGCAATGACTAATAATCTAGTGTAAAGACCTTTAAAGCATCATCCTGGGCACAGTGAACTCCTGGACAAGATCCATATCCATCTACTACTGGATAGGTACACTTGCTTATGTAACATTTTGCATACTGAGATCGCACAGGAAAGAAGGAATGTAAGGACTAAAAAAATAATAATACTGAATTAGTATTTTATCAAGTCAAGGAACCAAAGAACTACACCCTGTTCCCTTGAGTTATCCCGTGCAAAGATTCCATTCTAAATGGCACAATGGGGCTAAGAAACTGACACCTTATATGAGGATTTTTTTTCCTCACCTAGTTCAGTACAGGTGCTTGGGACCTTCCTCTTCTCAAATCTCAAGTGACTCAAAACCTTTCGTGAACTGCCAGAAATTCTGCATGAATAAACCCAGCAAGAAAATAAACTGACAATTTTTTGGGAGGCAGCAATAAGACCAGCAATATGTTAACAACTACCTATAAGCAGGACCTATAAGCAGGAGGCCTTTCTGGTCAACATGAGCAGCAAATTGGTCTTGCCTGATCTTGGTGGAGCTAACAAAAGTGGCAGCCTGAAAAAATGTACAGAACACGAGGTTAACTGATGTAAGAAGCAAGAAATGAAGTTCCTGTGGTCCCAGATTATTACTAATAAATCCAGTCACTAACACAAGCCAAACCAATGGGATTGCTCTAATAGTCAATAAAACATCTCATCAAAACTCTCTAGATGCCTAGATGGTAAACAACTAGGAATGCGGAGTGGTCATTGTGCACTACCGGAGAGGCTGGATGATTCCGTTGATGTCGTGGAGGATATGCATGGTCCGCTTCCTACTGGTCTGTGCAGCGCGTTCAGCGCTTCCAGCATTGAGGTGCAGCAATAAAATAAAATCATTTTTCACTGTCAGATGTGCACCTTGCCTGCAACATGGGAGATAGGTGTCAACCGAACCGGTCGCTAGTATTATCTATCAGAGTTTGTTCCATGTGAGAAAATTGTAAATCTTATATGACTACACAGTAGTACATCAAACAAAGATGGACTACTAAAATCAAGTGAACTATGTGAATGCAGAAGCATAGTGCCACATTTAATCAATGAAAATAGGTACTTGACCTTTTGTCCAGGAAATGCAACAACGACCATTAAAGCACAACAGTTAATCAACGAAAATAGGTACTCAACCTTTTGTCTAGGAAACACAACAACAACAACAACCAGTAGACCAAGTCCAGGGCATGAGCATGTAAGCTCCATTGTTCACTAATCCTGCCAGTGTTGTTCGTCTTCCACCAGATCAAACCAAGCTGGAATCAGGTCCACTTATGAATCTGCTTTTACCATCACCAAATTTGATCAAATCGATCTGCAATCCACTAAAACCAAATACAAATTCTCAAAATCGAATTATAGATTAACCACATTGATGTATGACTAGATTAGTAGGTAGAAGCATTGTGTTCCCTCAACCAGACATGCATGAACAAGCAGGTGTGAGCGAGCTTATAGCTGTCGCCGCCATACCTCTAGGAGAGCACGCATGCGCTTTCGGAGGCCCTGTGCCGAGCAAAGCCGGTAGAGGCCCATCGGCCATATCCGCTCGGTAGGAGTCCGAGCGGACGCGTGGGCATGAGACAAATCAGTGCCGCCAAGGAAACGCCAGTGAAGGAGGTGGAGGAGCGTGGCGCCATGGCGATGTCACCCCCACCCCCTCCTGCGAGCTCGTGCGGCTCCCAAGCTTCATCAACGGCGGCGGCTCGCTCGTGATCCCCCCGCTCGTGTGATGGCGACGAGCAGGGGAGGAGTGCATGGTGAGCACCATAGTTCGGCAGCAAGCGAGGAGGCGCACATGGCAACCACCATGGTTCAACAGCAAGCGTGGGTTTGGCGGCGGTGGGAAGAGGAGACAAAGAGATATGAAACTGGCGCTGCACTAGCCGGAAGGATTGGGGCAGCACTGTTGCGGGGGCTCTCCGCAAACATGCAGGGAGTTTATGCAAAACAGTGAGGTTCTCGAATTTTTCCTTCTTCAGGTCAAAATAAAATTTATAACATGGCTCTAGTCATAAAACACCTAGACACGACTACTGTTCTAAATAGACAAGTCAGACGGTGGGTTGAATTCCCAAAATGTGAAGGGCCTTTTTGAGAAATAGCCAAAGACACGCGTGGCCGTGCAACAAGCCACCGATGCTCAGAATTCTGCTGTGCGAGGAGAAACAAGTGGGGTTTAAACAACCCCCGATGGGGTGATTTTGCATTTTCCCTAAAATATTAATACCGTGTGTACAAATTATTCTTAGTATATATCTATATACCATTTCAGCCCTTGATAATAAAAACAATAAAGGGGCAATTCTCACATTACACACAAACTAATATTTATTTGGCATAGGTGTGTACCCCGGCTGCACCTTGGACTGAAAGTTTCATCTATCAAGTTTCTTCTTGGTTCTCAGAGAGAAAAAATATCCCGCAAGTTCAACATTGATGCTGGGCTTATTGTTCAAGTGGTATATCTTCTATTTGATTATTTGTAGAATTGTATTTAGTACTAATTGAACCACAGGTATCAGAAGGGTCTGCTGCTGAAAAAATTGGAATCAGAAAGGGTGACATCATTGAGTCATTGAATGGGAAATGTATTCCTACTGTTGTTGAGGTAGAATGTTTTCCTTTTATATCCAATTTTTTCAAATTAGCTAACTATAGTCTTCATATATAGCACCAATCAACTGACTAGTCGTGATGTCTTCGATGAGCTTGATTGATCAAGGCCTAGTTGCCCCTAGCCATCTGTATATAAGGCATCATTGATGGTTGGTTGGTCACTTGTCAGATTTGATTTGTCAAGTGTCCAGCACTCTAGATCCCAATCTTAGATGCCATATTCTTGCCGACTTGTTGCTGAAATGACAAAGAAGCAAAATTAGCCCAAATAATTGTGTAAGAGCACTAGAGCAGCAATAATTGTGTAAGAGCACTAGAGCAGCAGCAGTAGATCACTAATAATTAGCGTAAGAGCATTCTAAATACTTAGTGCCACCACTTACCTTATTGACAACTAAAAAAATTACACTAAGTGTAAAATATAAGTGCATGGGCACCCACTTAGTAGCACTACTTATATAGTTGAGCTAAGTCACTCCCATTATGCTCACGTCTAGATGGGCAAACACCAAAGACAATTTTTTGGGAGCTCATATGCGCTAGTAACCATGTTTCTGCTCTTGATATTTTTTATTTGCTCCAATTTTCAGCTTGATATCATGCTCCTGCGTACGTGTGAGGATTATCTTGATAAAGGAGGTGTCCTTGGTTCAAATGTGGATCTTATGGTGAGTTCAGTTCTTCATTTGCAATTTACTTTGTTTCTTCTATATGTCCCTAATTAGTAAACACATTTTTTTTATAAGACAAGGTGAAGTGTGCAAGTAAATAGATAGTAAGCGAATTGGACTGGTTCTTGTTAGAATGTTTTATGTTGCTCTGTTTTACCCACATATATGCCTTGGTAATTGGATTTCCGTGATGTTTTTTTGTGTGTTTTCCCTATTGTTATTTACAGTTTTTTCCAATAAAGACTGTGAACTGAGCTATGTTGAAGTTCTCCGTAACTTATTTCTTACTCAGATTGAATAATCTTGTTCTGGATGAGATTAATCGTTGGCACTAATAAATGTGTTTTACCTTTGTAGGTTGGTTTGTTCCAGATACGTAAACAAAAACGTTGCACTAAGACATTGACATTAAATGTATCTGATGACATGGAGGTCATTGCAGAAGGTGTGCATCCCTTCTTTCATCCATATCAAATATGCCTGTTGCTGGATTGCAAAAATGTTATTTTCCTTGTGGTGCTGCCTTCTCTGCAATCGAAATTTGCAGCTGTTCTTGCAATATTAGTTGAACATATGCTTTTTGGACACTACAACATGTGACCTTCCTCTTTCCTTTTTTTGGTGGTGGTGGGGTGGGGTTAATCCCTCAAGTTAATAATATGGCAATTATAAATTTTAGATGTTAATGATCAAAGTTAGAAAAAAATAACTTAGGACAAGGTCAAACTGAACTATAATTTTGGACAGCGGGTGTAGTAGCATTGTTACCTTTTCCAGGCCTTGCTAGAACACTTGCTTCTTCTTTTTTTTTTCTTCTGTATACTTGGCTCACTAGTGCCTCATTTGTACACAGTGCACATCTTGTGGCTAAGACAGTTCAAGGATAGCACAACTTTTTTTTTTTTAGAACAAGGATAGCACAACTTGACTATATAGCTTTGCAAAATGTGATTTTAGAACATTGGGATGGGATGTAAATGGTTTTGACGTGGCTAAGGACAGTTTGGGGTTCACGCTGATGCCCCCATAGTACTAAGCACTAGTTTTAACAAAAAATAGGTACTATGTTCTCAATGTTGTAGATGATACCTACATGTCTGTTTGCCTCCAACTAACATTTATGCAAAACACTTTTATTATCTAATAACACCGATCTTTCTGTTGTGTAGGTATTTACCCTGTCTCTGCAGCACTAAAAACGGCTGATATGAGCTCATGTAAGTCAGTTGTGTTATTTTCTGTTTTCAATTAGGTTTTTGAAGCCCATACCGAAGAAAATATACACATAGTTTTCCATTTCTATCTAATGGGGCATTGATATACCCAATGAATTGTGAATGAGCTTACTGTAGTCATGTCTGGGAAATCTAGAAGTGCTATATTGAGCATGCATGGGCTGATAGTAATATGAATATGAATCTTTTAATTTTGACTTCAGGACAGAGACACCTCAGCTTACAAATGACAAGAACTTATGAATTAATGAATTCTACTAGCTTGCTTTTCAGCCTGTATTGTGCAATGGCTTTCTTGCAACAGTGCGATAATCGGTTACTTCAGTAATGACAAGTCTAGACTCTAATGTATTAGGTCTCGGAACCACTCATCATGGAGTTAATTTCATTGTTCGAGGCGACCTGATGCTAATGTCAGATGACTGCACTGGGTCTGCAGTGCTTGGATGTATAATCCTGTAATTTTGGATTGGGGATGTACTACTTAACACGCGAAAAGTTTTGTAAATTAAATTGAGTTATCGAAATCTAGCTAGCTGGAAGCCGGCCCTGAAGGAGTGGTATCTGACACTATGAGATGAATGTTAAAAAAAAAAAAAAAAAGATGTTTTACACCTCATGAGACCACATGCTAGACGAATTGAAGGATTAGTCTTCCTTGGGTCCCTAAAAGCACGGTGGCGTCATGGCGCCTACCAAGCGCACGGGTCATGTGGCAGCAGTGGTAGAGGGACAAGCCACAAGTGACCTGTGCGAGTATCAGAAGTTCAGAACTGAAGGAGATCGATCGATGGTGTTCCAGTGGTAGTCTGGTAGACTGCTACGATCGATGGTGTTCCAGTGGTAGTCTGGTAGACTGCTAGTGTGCTCTATTAAGTATTGACACAGACACACACAAAAAAAAGTCCCACGAGATATTCCGTTGATGAAGGTTTGGCGGCGGATCATCCCATAAAAGCGTGGCGAAGATAATGGGGGCATTTGGTTCATTGTCACACTTTGCCACATTTCAACTTATACAAGTTTAACTAAGTTAACAAATGTTTAGTGGACAAATGGCAACTAAACTTAGACAAGTTCTGGTCGCAAAGGAAAAAAAAACTTAAGACTCAAGTTCCTCTTCAGACTTCACAGGCATATAGAGTACAAAAAATATATATAGCAAAAATTCCCACTGTAATAACATATATTTTAGAGATAATTAGCTCTATGCATGGCTCTGAAAAAATATCTCTTGGCTGTATGGCTTTTTTTTTTGCTCTATAACCTCCAAAGCGAAATTTAATTAGTTGTATGACCAGCCTGTTTTGGACACAAATACATAATGATGTTAAGTGTATAGTAAAAAGACTGTTTTACCCTGCCAAAAAAAAAAATATAAATTGTTGTTTGGTTATTATATATCTAGAAAAAATATGAAGCAAATAATTTCATACATAGCAAGATAGATTTGAAAATAATCAAAATACTCAAATATATTTCGGGTGTCTTCCCGAATACTCCCCAACAATATGCTAAATAAACGTGAATATCATTTTTTGAATCACAACATTCAATTGTTATTCAATGCACTGCCGGTTCAAAACATTTTTCGAAAAAATCAATGAAATACATAACTAATAAAATATAGCAAATATCCAATAATTATACAAATTTGAACATCTAGTATAAATTAATGTACAAATGCTGCAGAGAAAAATCAAGGCATAACTACAAAATAAAAAAATAGGTTTACCGAGGAGTGCTAGGGTTAGGGAACTCAAATGGGATCTTCGCGAGAGCAAGGGGCAGGCACTCGACAAACTTAGTTTTTTTACCGAGAGCCAAAGCGTGGGGCGCTTCGGCAAACCCTCTCGACGGAGGTTAGGGCCCGTCACCTTGTGGCCCATTTTAATGGGCGGGCGAACCTATGTTAGGGAGTCTCACACTCGGAAAAAGAACAAGGTTGCCGAGTGTTCTCCTTTATAGAGCGCGGCGCCTGCATAACCAAATCGCTCTTTCCTAAGAGCTCTTCATTATGGGGCGCTACACTTTCGGCAAAAGGGGCTTTGCCGAGTGCTCGATCGTTGCCCTTTGGCAAAGCCGCGGGCACTCGGTGAAACCTTTCATTCGGTGATTCCAAGTGTGTCAGTCGACTTATAAGTCCTGGCGAAAGATTCATGATATGATGTCCAGCGGAGCAATATATATAATAAATATAATAATGCTTTTGCTGGCGAGCTCGTACACAACACAGGTACGGTGGCAATTTTTTTAAAAAAAAAAATATGATGAGAACAACATGCTGACGTACGTCTTGAATAATGTGGACAAGGAAGGAAATTAAAGAATTAGTTTTCTCTTTACATGCATGCGATGCCAGACTGGACAAGTACGTAATCGAGCAGGGCAGACGGACGGGCTGGCATTGGGCACTGGCAGGCAGCCTGTGCGCCCTGCCAGCTTTCTCCGATGTCCGCTGGGCCGCTGGGGAAGAGGTCACCGGCGTCCGGCGGGTGGCTGATCGAGGAGGCCTGAGGGGAGGGAAGGGGGGAGGGAGAGACCCGGTCGGTCGACGGTGAGAAGGGAGGCACAGGATCGGATCGGCCACCTCATTTTGACTCTACACTGTAAAAATCCCTCGTAAAAAACGCATGCTACACTACCATGAAGGAAAATCATTATTGAACGCAGGCCAATTCCGTTTCCACGAGGAGGAGGGCCAAAGCATGCATGCATGCATGGCTTTTTAACCCCATGTTCTTTATGATGAAAAAAAAAAAGACACCAACTGTCAAGCCGATCGATCGGTTAGCAATAATAATAGTCTCTACGTGACCTGGCTGTGCTTTTGCCTTCGATTCTGTTATGCAGCAGCGGCGGACAGCAGGCCTCAGCGCACATGACCAGAAGAAAAAAAGTAGTGATGGCAGCACAGAGCCAATTCAGTTCATGGGTGCCACCGTGGGAAGATGAACCTGCTACAGAGACGGGTTAACCCATCTAGCACATACTAATTAATTGTGTATTGTTTTACAGCTAAAAAGTTACTAGTATATATTTAGGGATGTCATATATACCTTGAATCGTCTCTCGATCGAAGCAATCATCCTTCAAACTATAGGTGCAGTGCAGGTAGATAACTTTTTAGAGTAAAATGGTTCTAGCTATAGTTTTCACATTTCTCTGTTTTTAATTAGATAAAAAAATTTCATTTATGAATATTTAGAGATTAAACCAGATATTTATTATTTTTACAAAAATAGAAAACCACTTTTGAAACTAGCAAGAGCGCCAAGTCTGTTCAGTTTTGATAATTGTTCAGTACCTGGTTTCATAGTTTTAATGTTACAAACCAGGCTGCTGTGCAATTTGAAGGTTGAAAAAATGGACTTTATGCAAAAAGAAACAAGATCCTCAAGCAAAAGTGCAGAATAGAAGTAGGAGCAAGACCAAATAAGAATATGTTTGAATTCCCTGAAAGACGAGACCAGGCAAAACATATCAACATGACGCGCATTTCACCAGCATACATTCATTCGTCTATAGGATTGCCGGCGCGGGGCCGATGGGGCCGCATGGCCCGGCCGTGCTCTTCTTCGTCTCCAGCGGCCCATCGTCACTGCGGAGTCTTCACGCGCGTCGGTCGTGAGGTCTCCCGCCTACAGTCTTCTCACGTACTACGTGAATATCTTCACGCACGGACTTCCCTCCTGCTCGCGGACCATCGTTGGTTTGCCGCAGTCTGCGCCATTCGCGTGGTCCTTTCATCTGCGTTTGTCCGCGTGCGTCGCCTGTCGGTGGAGTCCGCGCCGCTTGCCCGCGAGCCTGCCCCGTCCGCGCGCACCTCGCCAGTAGTTCTTCATCGCTCTGTCGCTGCCCCGCCCCGCGGCAAGCTTCGGTCCGTCCACTGGCTGTTTGTGCCATCCCCCCCTGGGAGAAGCCCCATCTTCATTCGTCAGGCCGTCCATCCGATGCATTCATGTTGCCTCCAGAGGCGGGCGGAACCAGGGGGCCGGCAGGGGCCGTGTTCCCCCCTAAAACAATAAAAAAATTTATACCATAGAGAAAATTAAGATTTTTATAAAAATTCAATAAAAATTTGATTTTTTCATCCAAAATTAATACAAAATCAATTCTTTTGGCAAAAAAAAAAATTACCAAAAAATTCTTCTTTCACATATTTACTAAAAAAATTACCAAAAAATTCTTCTTTCACATATTTACAACATGTCAACTATAATTCGGCCCTTATTCTTGAACCCCTGGTTCCGGCACTGGTTGCCTTGTTGCTGCTATTTGTCATCATGCAAGCACGCTGTTGGACCAGTTGTTGGGGCCCGTCGTCTTCATCGAGATCCAGTGTCATCTTTCTAAAATTGGCAAACACAAAAATCATTCTCCAACAGCTTAAACTTGGTATCTTTGGCAACTTGCCATTCACCAGCTTCCCCACGCGCATGTTGCGCGCGCGGTCTCACTTGCCATCGCGAAATGTGTTGTGGTTGGCAGACTGCAGATGGGACAATTCAGCATGGCCATCAGGTGATTTGTCGCCGTGCTGCTGGTGGTGGGCAGACTTCACCAGACGATGCAGAAAAGCCGATTCAGTCAGGATGCTGATGCTCCTTGTTTTTCCTGTTGCAGAGTGCATGCAAGCAAAATTTATCCATCACAATAAAATATAAACTGAATCGGTATTTGCTCTTAATACAAACTGAATGTCTTATAAATCCAGATAAAATATGAGCTGCAAGCCATCGTCACAGCCTCACAGGCCTCAGCTCCCACCGCTCGCGCATCCGTCCGTCCTGCTGTCGTCCCGCGTCCTCACCGCCGCCGATGCCGGGAGGTGTTCAGTCGCCGCCGTGCTCCCGGCATGGATCGGACACCGCGCTGCACCTGTTCTGGCTTTGGCTGCTCCTGCCCCCGCCATGTATTTAGTTGTTTCTCTTCCTTTTGTTTGGCGCTTGAGTCAAGTGATGCGCGCATGGGGCCGGGTGAGCACCGACTTGTGCTTACCTTGCGTGCATGCAAGCTGTGCCGGCCGAAGCGGGATTGGCCTGTGACGTTTCCGGTCGCGGAGTGTGGACGTACGTACGTGGTAGCCCTGTACATGGTCCGGTTTAACCGGTCTTTGGGCAAAACCCAGCCCAATCCGTAGAAGACTTTGTCCAGCGGTTTGGAACCGGCGGGTTCCGTGGTTTCCATGGGTACAGAGGCGCAACGGCGGCGGCGGCGAGCACGCCGGGACCTTCCCTGAAGACAGCAGTAGGGAGCAGCCGCCGGCCGACGTGCTGCCCACCACCAACGGCACCAAGGAGGAGGGAAGCACTGAGGAGAGACTCGACGGCGTCCATCCGTTCTCGAAAAACAGCAGCGGCGGCAGCGGCCGGCCACCGTGGTACTACACCGCCTTCCACCGTCCAGGCAGCAAGAGCTAGCAGGAACAGCAGGACTATGGGATGAGCGTCGAGCGACACGAGGCTGTACCAGAATGGACGAATACGATGTGGACGCCGGCGGCTACGGCTATGGCTGCGAATCGAACCCCCGCAGATGCGCCTCGACGAGTAGAAGTTCGGCTCCGGGCACGATGACCTCGCGCGGCACCGGCGGCAGGCACTAGCTATGGGAGCTGCAGCACTCGTTGTTTGGGTAGTCAGTTGCTCAAGGTAGAAGATGACGGTACCGCGGTTTGGGTTGTGGCCAAACCAGCCCGTCCGAGTCCCCAAACATGGTTTGTCATGGGCTGGTTTTGGGTTGGGCTGGTTTTTTAACCGAACTACTATGTGGGGATAGATGAATGGACGCGCTCATGCACACGACACGACAGGGTAGCATCTCTGATATTGTCTCGTCGCATGTAATCTTGCAAACGAGAAGAACAGAAAACTGCAGGTTTTGTTGCAGCACCAAAAAGACGTGTGTGTTCCAATGAAATGAAAGCATGTACAATATATGTTCAGTTTTGGTTGGAAAGAGCAACGAGCTGGCACGTTCCTCCAACCATGGATATTTTGTCTAGGATTAGCTAGCTAGCTATGTGCATGCATGTGCTGTCGTGGCGTGCGCATCATGTCATTCAAGCTTGGCCTAGTTCCTGAAAACAAGGGCCACCACTGTGCATGCGACCGCCAGCGAGCCGAGGCTAGAGCAAGGCCGATCGACGCCGCGCTGGCGAGTGTTGACTAAGTCACCGATACGATGGATGCGGCGCGTTACGCTTTAGCGGCTGACAAGTGTGTTGCGATCGATCAGGTGACCGAGATCTAGCACGTGGTGGGCGCCCGATGCGATGGCTGGCCTTGGCAATGCCGAACCAAATCCAAACGAGGTGGGCGGACACGCAGACATGGGCACGCCAAACGCCCGGGCGTGTGTGGGGGGAGGAAGTGGAGCAGCCGCATGCTCTGCGTGTGGACAGCTGCCGCCTGCAGTTAGGGAAACCGAGGGCATGCATGTGAAAGAAAAAAATGATTGAAGGAGGGTTTTTGTAAAAATAAAATCATAAACAAAGGGGCATGAACCTCCTCGTGCACGTTATAACAACAAGTTTAAGAGACACAAATATGCACTTTGAAAGGTGTTGGACCTAAGTGATCTGGGCAAAAGTTAATGGACCTATGGTGCATTTTACTCTTTCTCTTCAATTTTACCAAGTCTAAAATGGCAAACTCTTGGAGAGTAGTCTATTTTTTTAACTTGGTATATGTTTTAGGGAGTTCTTCAACCACAAGATTTTTTAAAGTGAATTTTAGCAAACTCTTGGAGATGCTTTCCATTGCATCTCTTGCATGCATTGTGTCCATCCAAAAGTCTAATTTTGCACATCACAGTTCATCAAGTCGTGGTGGGTCCACAAATTTTTGTCGATCCAGCCAATCTTTTTTCTTTCTTTCGTTTAGCTTAGTCTATTCGGTTAGCTAATCCACATCATCGTTGATGCAACTACGCCTTGTTGGTCTCTTCGTAGCCATCTTGCTACACTTCATGATCAAATGTCTTTTTATTTGTCATCATCAACATCATTCTATCCTAATGTGTGCCATCTTGCAGTAGTAATCTCTTGCTTCCTTTGGCTTGATTTGACATATCTCTATATTTTCATCGAGTTCAATGTCTCCAAAACAAGGTTGATATTTAAAGAGTTGATGTAACAGAACCAACCAATTTATAAAAGCATAAGTGAAAAATCACTCGCTAAGCAAATAATCGCTACACCGACCATTATAAACCGTGAGTCCGTAAATCTCGGCGATTTCAAACCAAACATCATCAACCAAGATCGCATGCAAGTTTAGCGCCGCCATTCACACGTTACAACATTTCACAAATAGTTCGCCAACATTAGAGTGCGGAAATAAAGTTATTACAGACCAAGTTCTTAAAATCCGAGTAGCTAAAGCAAAGTAGTTTTGAAAGCTCAACCCAACTCACACATTTTAAAGATTAATACAGCGCCCGTAGTCTATCCATCAAAAAGCGGGGAGAATATTAAGATTAACCTTGCCCAAGGTCTTCTAGTCTACTGAAAAGACAGTAGCACAAGACCTGCGGGAAGGTATGTCCATCTGACAAAAACAACAAGCTGAAAAAACCCCCGAGTACGAGAAGGTACTCCGCTAGACTTACCCGAATTAAAATAAAAAAGACTCCAAGGAGTATGACAAAGTTTCTTTCTTTTTTATCTGGGGATAGCTTGACTTTGCAAAAAGGCGGTAACATTTAAAGTAGTAGCTCAAATTTAACCATTCCTATTTATGCTAGTGAGCACCTCATACTATGCATCATTATAATATATTAGTCATGATTAAGCAAGCAAGTAGTAACCATGATCATAAACACCAGCTTAACCTATCATCATTAACCACATTTCCATAATCATTACTACGATGCCGCAAAACAAGTCAAAGTGTGTTCATCGGCCCAGAACGATGGCGCATTCGAATCGACATTACCGAGCCCAGGTATTTTCATTAAAAAACCACACTACCCGCCAGGAGCTAGCGCATCACCGCGGGCACGTATCCGAAAAACAAGTACGCTGACCGCATAGAACCACCGTACTGTGGACCGCCTCGATCGCTTTTAGCTGGCGCGTCCGACCTTCTGACTACTCTTTTCGCTACGTGGTCCCCCCCCCATCCATCTCCAACACGGCGAAACGATCGAGAACCGCCTCGACAAGTGTTAGCTCATGGCCGGAAGTGCTTATCCGCCTGAATGTGAGGCATGCGTCAATATCATGGATTTAAAATAACAACGGTATGGAAAGTCCTTAATCAATACGGCATCTTTAATCACTATGGTCCAACAACCCCACAAGACTACCCCTGGCCTCCATTTATCACAACCATAACCATCAACCGATGATATCAACATAAGACTTCCATCAATCATAAGGTAACCACCTATACCGCCGGATGACGTATCACACGACTTCTACCGTCAAGCAAGCTAAGCATAATACTCGGCCCCTAGACCTCAGCAGGTATATCAAGGTGGTAATTCAATGGTAAAGTAAGGATATAATGCATCAACGGTTGCACACAACTCCTATACTTAATGCAACAATCATAAAGCATAATTAGACTCGTTAGGAAAAGCATAGGTAAGTAGATGTCTCGAAGGCTTGCCTCTGCTCGAAAGTCACATAGCTAAGTGGTTCGGCACTCGCAAGTCTTCTCGCCTCCTCCCGCGTGACCTCCCCGTTGGAACCCTCTCGAGGGTTCTCCCTCGATCTCCCAAAGTTGAGGGTCCTCCTCGCTAACCCTCGATGATGCGATGTAAAATGCATGAGTATGGCGAATGCACAACATATGATGCTCATGTATGAGGATTTATTAACATATCATTTGACGAGTAGGTGCATATCTCCTCTCTACTAACAACTTACTTCATTTAATCAACAGTATGTGCATACTTCTTCTCTTAAACACTTATAGAAGTGTATAAAGAAGGGAGGTGTGTATAAGTACACACATACTCACAACACATGACAAAGCGAAGTACACTAATCATGGATACACATCGCACTTCTCGCTATGGTGCCGCATAACAAGACCAGCACAAACATAACTAAAAGTGCACAAGAAGTACTATAAAACCTTACTAAAAGCAATTAAATCAAAGCCTTATCATTTCATGTAAAACAATAGGCTTGAACTGCGGACCTCCGCTGCCTAGACAGTCTAGAAAAATCTATAAAAATTACAGGAGCTACATCATGTGCTATATAACAAGGCCACATGATAAAATTTTTCATCACATTTCATCAAGCACAACAGACTTCTACACAAAAGACAAGCCACTGTGACAGTAATTGCACATTTAATAACTTTGTAATCGCGGAAAAGTGTCAAACAACAGATTTGCATATTTTTAACTAGAACTTCTTAGCACAAGAGCAAGCCATCAAAACTATCAAGCATAATTCCTCATATTTAATTTTATTATCATTTAAGAATCACCTGCACTGAATTCTAAATCACATCTCAATATGCATAGGGACTGCCTCGATACATATCTCCCGTAAAAATACATCACATAGTCTAACAAAAACAAGAACCATATTTTTCTCGAGCTATATACTATTTATTATGCATTTACTCGATTTAGCATTTAAAAGCAATTAAATAAACTACACAGAAAAGTATCTCAAAAATTGCATCACATATTTTTCTTTGAGATAGATCTATTCACCAAGTAATCCAACAAAAACAAGAATCATCAATGGACTCCATTTGTACTGTCAAATACAAATTGAAAAAGCATTTAATCGATTTTCTCGGAAAACAAATAAAAAGAAAAAGGGGAAAACCCCTAGCCGGTCCATGGGGTTTCTGGCCCGCGGGCACCGGAGCCACGACTCGCTGCCCTCGCGTCCACGGCCCCCACCGCTGGCCGAAAGCGGGTGCACCCCGGGCGGTCAAAGCTCGCCGGCGGGAGCTTCCCCGGCCAACCGAGGGCACTCGCCGCGTCTCTACGCCGACGCAGGCGCATTACCGTGAGGGGTCAAACGCCGCGGTGCTTCCCTAGCCACCTGGCGGCGTGATGGCGGCACGGTGGTCGTCAGCGGAGGCGCGGTCGCCTCCTCCGGGCCACGATGAACTCCCGGTGAGCGCACTGTGTGATCGCAAAGGCGCGGTAGACCTAGGGCTTTGGGTATAGATTGAGCCGCCGGAGTCCCGCCGCCGCATGGCGACTACGGCGGCGAGAAACTCCGCGGTCATGCGCAGCGGCGCTAGGGCGACATTGCCTCATTGAGCGCCGCGTGTTCTGGCTCTGCTCGCTGGCAAGCGCGCGCGCTGCCAAAAAGGAAGGAAGAAAGGGAACAGGAGCGGAACGCTGGGCCAAGCAGCAGTCGAGGGAGCTCCCACCATGGCGACCGGGCCAGATCCCAAGAAATTGGCCCTCACCCGCAATGTGGTGCGTGGTATCGGGACGAGCCGCGTGAGTAGTGGGCGGCGTCGCTCGCCGGGCCGATGGTGCTCGAGCGCACGCGCGAGTAGGAACCGCGCCGGCTGAGTAGCTGTCAGCCGGCGGGCTGCCGCCTCGCCGCGCGCAGGCGAGGGGAAAAGCGAGCTAGCTGAGGCGCAGCGCAGTGAGCGGCGGGAGCGGGTGTGGTTTCCATTTCGGGTGATCCGCCGGCCGGCTGCCGGCGCGACTTGAGGTATTTGTTGAAGTACATGTTATGAAGGCAAGAACCTCTTGTGGAGATCATTTCTACATGTTGTGACATTACATTCATGTTGCATTTGAGAGGGGTATTAAGGTATTATAGTCAAGGGCATTAGTGTAATATCTTATGCCTAGGGTTATGTCTTATGTCTCCCTTGTACTCTATATATATAGTTCCCTCTAGGCCTCAATACAATCATTCAGATCGGTCTCCATTCATTTATAACAAATTTATTGTCGGCTCATGCAAGTGGTGCAACTAAGTATTTGGAATGCTCTTATATTTATTTATAGTATTTGGAAGCTATTAAATAAGGGTTGATTAGATAATCTGAGAACATTAGATACAAATTTTTTTTGTACTTCACTTATAGGACCATAACACAAATCTGATGCGAACATTGGATACAAAATTTTTTGTACTTCACTTATAGGACCATAAAATATTTAACACAACTGTAATACACCTACAGTAGGAAAACATTCTCCGTTCAATGATTTAATAACATCACCATTTCTAATCCAAATTTTTCTACAGTAGACTCCCTATGGTTCAGTTAGTACTAAAGTATGATTCTATAAAATAATCAACAACAAAATATACCTCTCGAACAATAAGACCAGCATCAATGTTGAACTTGCAAGAAATCTTTTCTCTATAGAAAGAGTGTAGAAACTTAATAGATGAAACTTTTCGATCCTAGGTGCAGCAAGGGCCCAGGGGCACACACTCGTGCCAAATAAATATTGGTTAGATTTCAGAAGAGATAGACACAACCAAAGGTGGAGTGTGAGGATTAATATTAAGCACAATAGCGTTGCGAGGATTTGTTCGGTAAAATGAACGTAAATGATCTTAATAAATGCTAAACAAAAAACAATGGAGTATTAATAAGGAAAAAAACATATAACTATAAAGCAATTAAGTAATATAAATGAAAAGAAATAATTACTTCAAAGTCATTTACATACACAAGCACCTGAGTATTATTGGGTAGTAATGAAAGCTGCTCTTGGGATGGGCCATTCCGTAACTCTTCCTTTTATGTCAATGGTGGCTCCTCCAACACCAAACTCATAGATTTGTCATAATATGAGATTTATTAACAAAAGTTAATAACGGTTGTAATACTTGAGAAATCAAGAAAAATTTGTATTACATGTATTAATAGATACATTAGTAACTTAATAACTCCACAATCAATATATATAAAGTGAAAGTGGTCAAAAAATTCTACATCTATGCGTTCTACTTGAGAAACATTTGGATTCAACTTTTCATATCTTCCAATAAAGAAACCCTCTTGACCATACTTTATTAGCTCGGTGCTAAGAGGTAACTCTGCATGTTTTCACAACCACCTCAAGCAATGTTGTAATGCTTGTGATAGTTGATTAATATGCCCTTTTTGTAGTATCATCCAATAAGTGAATTAAAACCTAAAACAACACATGAATAATGATATTTTCTTCCAAAAATGATAACAAAGAAAAGACTACTAATTCTAAAAATACGTCATAATATATTTTTTTAGAGAATGGCTATAGCAAAGCAGATGAGAAATCTAAGTGACGTGCAATCTCACCTCAGCATTAGGGGTATATTCACGCAGGCACGACCAATCATCAACTTTTGTGGATTTAGTACATAACAGATTGGCGGATGTTAAAAAGCGGTATCACGTCCAATTTCCTTGTCTAAGTCAATCAAGAAACCTGAACACTGTGCCAAGAGTTTGTCACCTGTATATTATGTAGTATATACAAGCAATTAGTGACACATTTGACATATAAACTCATTTATTTTAGTGCAATTATAGACCATATATAATTAACCAACATTAGAAAAATTTGTAGCACTATTTTACAAGCTCATAAAACAATATTTGTGTATATGTATAAATATATTATATACATAAGCAAACCTAACAAAGCATCTATATAATCTCCTTTATTTTGCAGCAGTATTATATAAACTCGTAGAAAAGAAGTGCCAATATAGGAAGGAAGTAATAAAACGTCTTTGGTAGTTTGAAAAATCATATATGTTTCATCATCAAGGCATGTAAGGAGCCCACTCTTATGAAGAGTTAAGAGCTTCTTCTGACGGTCTGCATGTATATTGAAATAAAGAAAAAAACATTTTCAACTTAAGATTTTGTGTAATAAGTAGGGGAAAATTAGCAGCTAACCAGAAAGATCACATCTGTGAAGATATATATACCACTAAAAGATTCAATTTTTGCTACATAGCATCAAAAGATTGCATGCAACATTACAGCTTTGCCCATACTGTCCATTTTAGTTACAAAATCTAAAAAAAAAATCTGCGAATATTGGATTTATGTATTTTACCCCTGGCCTAAATTTACTAGACATCTTGCCTCTCCATCCCTCACAGTCATGCAAGAACAACCCAAACTAGAGTTCCCATGAACTCACGTATGCACGCAGCCATGAGACAAGCAGACCTCAATGGCAGCAGACCTTCCTAGTGGCGCATCTCCCCGTCTTCCCCAGTGGCTCGAGTTCCTCCGACCACACCTACATGGTGTGCGCCTTTCTTGTTTTCTCTCTTCCTTTGTGTTGCAAGTTCATGGTCTTAGCCCTAGTGTTTTGAGGGATCATGTAGTGATGATTGATTGTAAAATCGAGTGGGGCTTGGGCTGAGATGGATCATACTAGGTTTTCAAACGCCATGTCGAGATGGATCCTACTGGGGGTTTCGAATGGGTAATCTCCTCTAGCCATCTCTAAATCCTTCTAATTTCTATACTTTATGAGCATATGGTTGTGAAGTGAACGAATGAGTGCTATGTGGAGTGAAAAAAATGGGACCTAAGATTGTTGTCTATATATCCTTATATTTTTTTTCTATATGTTCTATGTGTGTGCATTCTATTGCAGGAACAATCCAAAGAATATGTGAAGTTAGAGATTGTCAACTCATACTTCACCATTCAAGACGGTAAAAAAGTGTACAAATATATTGAGACAAGGCTGTAAACAGGTTTGCAAATCTGAAAGAATATGCACTCGTTGACTTAGAGAAAAATATTGATCCATATTTCAAATAGGGCAGCAACCAAAAGGCCACTTTCTAGGTTGTTAAAATGGTGAAAATTTGCAGCAAAATTGGATTCGTATGCTCAGTATCTTGACCTGCTAATAAGATCAAGGGGAGGAGATGATGCATCTGGCATCGAGTGTGGTAGGTGAGGAAATTCCTTCTGCAGTGAATGTGGAGAGCAAGGAGGTTCCCATGGCAGCAGTGTGGAGGGCAAGGAGGTGCCTACGGCAGCAGATGTTGAGCACAAGGAGGTCCCTATGGAAGCTGATGTGATGGTCAAGGAGATCCCTGTGGCCATGGACAATAAAGAAGAGGAGATCCTCGCTGAGACGATGCCAGAATGAAGAGAAGTACCAGAATATTTCATGTCTTGTATGTGATGCAGTATGTCCCTTCACTAATCCGACATGTACCTTGCAGGAAAACCAAATCTAAAGCTATGCTGGGACATCAAACATTATTGCTGACCCGAAAGTAACATCTAGTCCAGGTGTGCCAATAAATATGGCATCCCCTTTCTCCAACAAATCTAGGTGTGGCCACAAGGAGGATGGCATCCCTTTCTCCAAAAAGCCCAAGTATGACAACAAGGAGCATGCCATCAATCTCAACCAGAGAAATCAACTGTAGGCTTATCATTGAGTAGTTATCATAGTTTAATCTCAACACGTGTGACTTGGGCTAGGTGTACAGACTATATTACTATGTGAGCTAGGGAATCATGTGCACTATGATCAGTAGCCTTTTGGAGATTGTTATTTTCGCAATGAGGGATGCTATATATATTGTTAAAACTCAAAACTGAGATAAATAATTTTATAAGGGGTGCTAGTGAATTTATGCTACTATGCTATAAAGAGGAAAGGGTATATATGTCCCTGTCTTCTAAGACTTCGGTAGTAGGAGGATTCAAAGAAATCCAACTTTTTAATGGAATCTAGCAAACCTTGGATCCTTTAGTGATATATCTATGCAAAGATTTTTTTTCTAATGGTACATAGCAAATTTCCCATCAATCATTGACAAAAAATGACACACAAAGTGGAAGCAAAAAGTAAAATGGTATATCGAACAACATACCAAGCTTTTCTTTGTACTTGTCCTTCTCGCCAGGTAAGCCCAGACACTAGTCAATTCCAAAGGCTCATAGACCACTCTTTCCGCATCTTGAGATTTGATTAATCGGGGGATGTATGGGCGCCGAAGGGAGAGAAGACCTGATCGTAATCAGAGGCGGCGGCATTGGGTGTGGACGCCGACCCTTCCTTCTCTCAGCACTGTTGAAGATCACTTGAGCGGCGGCAGCAGTGGGTGATGTGACCGCTGTCGTATCCGCTTGGCTGGAAACAGTAGAAGCTGAACCATCATTTGCAACCTCTTGCCTACTCGCGTTCGTCTTCTTCACCCTCCTAGGCGGCCGCTCGCCTGACTGTGTTTGACGGGGTTCGATACCAATGACATCAGAAAACTGCCCCTAAGAAACGCAACCAATTGTTGGCCCAACAAACAAGGTGGGCCCACTAGGAACGATTTGGGCCAGGAAGAGATGCGCCACCTCGCCCGAAAGGACTCCGCCTCACCCGAGAGGCACTTCGTTTCGCCAGAGAAGTGCCCCACCTCGCCCGAGAGGCAAGCCGCCATGTCCGAGAGCCCTCTGCCACCGCCAAGAGCTTGGATACACCTAAGAGCACCTTGCTTCATCCGAAAGCCCTACGCCCCCGGGAGCATGACCTTCTGCGAGGTCTAGCCATATTCACAAGCTAGCAAACGCGGGGCAACGTTCAAAGATAAGGTTGACATGTACAACCACTCCCCTAGCCATGGTACCATCTAGCGTTGTAGGTAGAACAGGACTACGCCTGACAAGTGATCATGCGCGCACGCCATCGTAAGACCAGAATAGTAACAGGCGTGACCCCCACTCTCTGTTCTCTGTAGCTTGGAAGAAGTACAACATCCCCCACACCGTAACAGTTGACCAGCACAAAGCTGGTAGCACCATGCCTAGGAACGGTACAGACTTGTTGACACCTCTTAATGTTATCTCTAGCAATGGCGCTAAAAGTGCTTGTAGGCAGAGCAACGCTACTAGAATGCCAAGTTGTCATCCCCAGCATAACACCAAGAGGTATGGTATTAAATCATGCCACCATTTAGAATATAGAAATAGTATCTGCAAGCACACAGATCAAATACCATTGTAGCATTTTACCCGGAGTATTACCAGGTTGTCATTTATATTTTTCCAAAGGAAGGTCTACATGGCTCTCGTGTAAAGGTAGCGTGATAACCTAGAGTGTAATAGATAGGCATAACCATGTCCTCACTACTCAATGCAGGGGTAAGTCACAAGATAAATGATAAAGATAAGTATATAATCATCAGCGTAAACAGATAGAGACTCCTAGCTATATCATTAGGGTTATTAGCAGAACATCAAGAGATATTCCTGTGTCATTTCTAGCTACATGTCAATGCATATTATGGTTAGTGTAGTACACTTAGTAGTCATAGCTAAGGTTAGCATTATATCTATTTAGAGTGGACATACTAGGGAAGTTTAAGAATATAGCACGCCCTTCCTTCGTACAAAAGCCCTACTGTGCCTATAAACGGGGTTTAGACTACATAGGACTCAACAGGATTGTCACACCCGTGATTTACCAAGCCTGGCCTATAGGGTGCATTCACAGATAAACAACGTATAAGCACCATACTTACACAATATTTACCACTCATCGAACGATCAATTAGATGAGCGCTATACGAACCTATGAATAAGTATAATGTCAATCTAGCTATACTAAGCATATAACCACAATAGACAAAGAATAATATAACTATGAATATAAGTAGATAAGTATTCATCAATTCAATTGTAGCAATCATATAACTATACAATGATAGAGAACAAAGGTGAGAGGAGGTAAGAACTATACCAAATCCAAGCTCTTGATGGCTCCGGAATCCAAGCCTTCGCATGCCTCCCTCTAGTTCTAACTAGCTATCTAGGCCCTAGCTAAGGAGCTCGATTAGGGTTTTACGGGCGATGATCGGACTTCGAATGAGGAATGAATGAATGTGCCCCCTCCCTGGGAGGTCCTGCCCTCCTTTTATAGCCCTGGGCGATGATCGTGAGCCATCGGATGAAACCGACATTGGCGGACGGCTGAGATTGACCCTCATAGGCGGTGGAGCGAACCGGATGAAGTGGGCCGCGGCGGGGGCCAGGCCCAGACCGGCCGGTCTGGCTGGGGCCCTCCGGCTCGGCGTGGTGCCTTCGTCTCTTCTAAAATGTTCTGCATTGCCGCGGTGTCCGATTTCCGTTCTTTGTTCGATAAGCTCACTCGGTTTGTGTCTTTTCCAGTTTACACCTGTATAAACAGTGAAACACCAAAACTCGTGGAATTCTGTCAGTGTAACCCTATACCTACTTTGGTGATCGCATTTGCATCCTTTTCTATGGCTAGTTGACGGTTGAATTCATACGATAACGACCGTCAAAAAGACTCTAGAATGGGACCTGGGTGGAAGCGGACCACGTGTAGCCAGGCGTACACAACGACTAGACCGACCCTAGGCACCGTTTACACAACGGGCAGAGGTAACCGGGGACTAAGAAGGGAGAAGGATGAGGATCCAGACCAGCTTCTTCCCCCTCTTTGCCGATGACTGTTGGGCCTTTCCCTTTGAGGGCAAGGAGCACTTGTACGTGGCTTCCCCTTCTTGGACTATAAAAGATGGGGCACTGCACCGTATTTACTATGTTCACACACACTCTCAAACGCACCGTTCAACAACACTCGCATTCATCACACTTGTAGAGACTTGAGAACCCGACTCTCTCTCTCTCGCCTTGTTTGTACACCCCACCTACAAACAAGAGCGCAGGCAACGCAACCGTGACACACTGGAGGTAGGGTTGTTTCTGTTCGAACCAGTATACATCTTGGCATCCGCTTGAGCAAGCCACGCAATCTAGATAAATTTACTTGTTGGCATTACTAAAACACCAACAACGTTAGCGACGAGGGTTCTGTGTGTGCCGCGCTCGACCAGGTGGTCACCCCAGCAAATGCCGGCTTAGGCCTTTGTTTTGTTGTACCCCAAACCAAGGGGTTGGAGGGGATTGGAGGGGAATTTGACTTGTAGGGGATTAAATCCCCCTCAATCCCCTCCAACCCTCTCGGTTTGAGGTGCAACCGAACAAGGCCTTAAAGGGGCGCGTCCCCGCCGTGACTGGGAGCCCAAGCCCCCATACCTCGCCCCTTCCTTTTGGTCAGCGGCATAGGACTTATCACAATTGCAAGTCAGCGTGGGGATCCATCGCCGTGGTGATCGATTATTAGGGGAAAAGGGAAGGGAGGGAGAGCCCCGTGATGGGTCATGAGAGAGTTAGGCCAATTGGTGGACCTATTTGGGCCATTATTCTAATCTTGAGATCTTGTTTGGCTACACATAAATACACTCCGATCCACGTGGGTTGAGAGGGATTGGAATGGAATTTATTTCAAATTACACCCCAACCCACTCGATTCACATAGATTGAGGTGGATTTATTAGCGCCAAACAAAGCCTCGTAGATTTGGACCATCTTAGTCTCAGCCGTGCTAACCCGGTCTGCCCGATGTATGTTTGAGAATATTAAAGAAAGAAACTTGTCGGTGCTAAAACCGGGCGGTCCTAGTACCAACGAGTAAATTTGCGTGGCGTGCTCCCAACCCCGGATGGTGTGCGAGATGGACACAAGGGAGTCTTGTACTATCTTGCACCAAGGTGCTTGTAGGTAGGGGTGTACAAGCAGGTGGAGAGAGGGAGCTGGTCCCAAGTCTCGTGAATATGAGTATATGAGCCCGTGTGCTAAGGAGATTGCTAGACTCGCACGTAGTCCGATTGACCTGTGTCTAGACCAACCGGTTTTCTTGTGGACTTGTTTCCTTACCCTTGAAAGGACCCCCGTCCTTCCCTTTTATAGCCGCAAGGGGAGGAACAGGCTTTTAGTACGGTGTGTCCGAATAGGTGAAAACGGTGGTGGGCGCCGCCTCTTCTCGGCCGAGGCCTCGGGCTTCTCCTCTGCCTTGTTTCGAGGCCCGGTGTGGGCGGCGGCCTTGTCTTGCACGGCGCCAAGGCTGCCGATTGCGGGCGCCGTTTACGTAGAGTCGGCTCCTCGATCCTAGCAACGGAGGTGGAAATCATGATGACCGTGTCCCGGTCTTTGTAGCTGCTGTAGCTTTGACTCATCCCGGTCCGAAGCTCGAGGGCCGCGGCGTCGTTGTCGTATATGGCGTGGCCGGGCGCAGAGATACATCGCATGGAAGCCATCTCCGCCTTCCTGTGCTCGATACCCGGTGTACAGTGGCGGGGCTCCAAGACCCGCCTTCGTACAAGGTCGGCGCCGTCGCGTCGACTTCGGGGCGCGGCGCCACGTCTGTATCGACTTCCGGGACCGGACCTGTCATAGAGGTTAGTCATCATGGTGCCTACAAAGTGGCGTGCATGGCCGCCACCGTAGGGGTAGCGTGATCATGAACGCGGGCGTAGGGGTTGTGACGGGACGGCTCCCATCCCCTACCGCGTCGGTCGGCGGTGCACTGTGGGAAGGCGGGCGGTGGCTATACGTCAAGTCCGTGGTCGGCTTGACCGGGAGGTGCGGCGCGTCCCCTGTCCCGAGGTCCTAGCACAGGGGCTCGGGCGGGAGCCCGCAAAAGGCGTTCCCCGTAGAGTGGTTCGGGCAAGATGGGCGTTAGCGTCTGTCAGAGGCCTCGGCGTGAGGGGAGCTCGGACGGGACGTAGGCATAGCGTCCGTCGAGGCCTCGGCGTGAGGCTCGGACGGGACGGAAGGCAGCGCCCGTCCGGGCCTCGGCGTAAGGGGCTCGGGGGGGGGCGAAAGTTAAGCGCCCGTCCGAGGCCTCAGCGTAAGGGCTCGGGCGGGGCGGAAAGCAAGCGCCCGTCTGGGGCCTCGGCGTAAGGGGAGGCTCGGGCGGGGCGGAAAGTTAAGCGCCCGTCAGGCCTCGGCGTAAGGGGGCTCGGAGGGCGGGCAGCAAGCGCCGTCAGGGCCTCGGCGTAAGGGGCTCGGGCCGGGGCGGAAAGTTAGCGCCTTGCCCCGTGGCCTCGGCGTAAGGGGGGCTCGGGCAGGGGGCGGAAAGCAAGCGCCCGTCCGGGGCCTCAGCGTAAGGGGGCTCGGACGGGGCGAAAAAGTTGCGCCTGCCGTGGGCCCAAACTAAGGGGGCTTGGTCGAAATCAGCTGGCGGTGTCTTCTGGCAGCCATGCTTAGTTACCATGTAGCCTAGCTTTGCGTTTGTTGGGCCTAACTGTTTGGAGGGCCCTTATTTTGTCCCCGACAAGTAGCCCCCAAACCTTCGAAGGAGTGAGTATACTCGTTCGGAGGTTGTGGTTTCGCTAGGTTTTTGCCGGGCGTGTTTGTTAGATGCTTCGAGCTTTCTTCGTCGGGTGCGGCGCAAAAGCACCCGGCGGGGTGTAGCCAGGGCCTCGGAGGGGGGTGTGAACAACCCTCCGAGGGCTTGCATGCTCGGATGCGTTTGTGGCTTGTGAGAGGCGTAGCTGTCTCTCGCGAAACGCCTCTACCCCCCTCGGGGTTTGCACATGTCCGGTGAGGGTGCTTTTTGTTTCGAGGCTATATTCTCGGCTGGGGCGCGCAAGCGCACCCGCCGGTGTAACCCCGAGGCCTCGGAGGAGTGTGGGTGCTTCTCCGAGGGCTCGTTCGTGTTTTTTGGTCGAGGCGTTTCCGTCGTGTGTCGAGCCCCCCGGCCCGTCGGCTCGTCCCGAGGCATGGCGCGTAGTTAGGTGACGTTCCCAGCCTTTGACCACTATGCGGGGTAGCCCCCCGAGCCCCTGCTCGGGCGTGGGGCGGCGGTCGGTACTTGGTCGTTAATTCCGTAAGACGCCCCACGCATCCCTTCCGCAGGGGAGGAGGGTGGATTTTGTCATGCTATCGACGGCAAAAGCCGCGCACAACTAGATCCCGTGGTGAGTGCTAACGGGTGAATCCAAGTGGAATGCCTCGTGCCCCGCTCGCTAGGGGTTGGCTGGGCCCGAGGCGTATTCCATTAGAGCCTACAAGGTATGTCCGAGGCGGGGCCCGGGTCCCGTCCCGCCAGTCCCGAGGGCTCGATGCACTCCCGCGGGATCCCCTAACTCGGACCGCCTCGGGGCCCTTGGATACGGGCGTCGGACGATCCCCTCGTGCAGGGGCTGAACTGTATGAGTCCGTCCGAGCCATCCCCGACTTGTTGCCCCGAGGCGGCTGCTGAACCCCTTAGTGGGCCAGCCTACGAACCTCGGATCTGAATGGGTCAAGTCGCCCGTGCTCCTTCCAGAGAAGGAAACGCTTGCTGTGGAAATCCGTCGTGGGGACGTGGGCGCGTCTTTTTAGGCGTCCTCTCCCGGGCGGTGAGCACCGCCACGCCACCTGTTACAGAAGAGGTGGTGGGCCCCCCCATCGAGGCGGTTTGACGCACCGCGTGTGCCCGGGTCCCATGGGGGGGACGTGATTTGTGGCGTATGCTGCGGCCGCCACTGAGCCGCGCGCCGCGTCAGGTCCTCGGGTCCCGTGTGTCAGGATCCTTTGTGGAGAAAAACCCTGCGCCGTGTGTGAGGTGCCGCGGGCCCGTGTGGCTGTGGCCGCCCGCGTGCTGGCGCCTGGGTCTCCGTGTGACGTGCACTTGAGTAGGGAATCCCGGGCGCGATCGCACATTAAATGCGGGTAGATGAACCGACTGGGGGTTTCTGGGTATAAGTACCTGGCGTAGGCGGCGTTTGGCTTCCTTCTCGCCTTCCTCGCCCTTGCGCCCGCCTTCATTCCCTCCGCCATCGCTATCTGCTCGAGCGCCGCCGAGAGAGAAAAAAGGGGCGAGAAAAGAGAGAACTCACCTGCACCCGCCCGGCCCGCCGTTGCCATGGCGTCCAGACCCGAGATCATCGGCGTGGAGGAGTGGGAGACGAGTTCCGTGACGCTGCCGGAGCTGGTGGCGCTCGTGGGGAAGGGGCTTCTCCGCCCCTGCGCCGACAACGCCTCGCCGGAGTGGATGGTTCCGCCGGCCGACCACCTGTCCCCGCACCCGCCACCGGGATACGTCGTGAGCTTCACGGCGTTCCATGAGAACGGGCTCGGGATGCCGGCGGGTCGATTCTTGAGGGCCATCCTCGAGTACTACGGCCTGGAGCTGCAGAACCTCAACCCCAACTCCGTCCACGCACTTTTGGCGGTGTTCGTCGCGCACAGTGAGGGCTTTCTCGGGGGTTGAGGTCCACTGGGACCTCTGGCTCTACTTCTTCGAGGGCGCCCTCTACCTCAAAGGCGTCGAGAAGGGGAAGAGGATGTCCGTCCGCGCCCGGCACTGCACACCGATTCTTCTTGCGGGGGCCGCAACCAGATTCGTATATCCCGGCCAAGCTCACCTCCTCCAACCGCGGCTGGCGCGCCAAGTGGTTCTACCTCCTCCGAACGACTTCGGTCATCTGCCCGCCTACACCGAGGGTGTTCGACGCGAGCCCGCGAGGTGGAAGGAGGAGATTATCCTAGAGAAGACTACCCCACTGCGAGAAGGTGTTCCGCTTTGAGGATGCCGACCCACAAGGGGTTGGACGCATCGATTGTCATTGCCGCCTTCCATAGGCGGCGAGTCCCCCCTTATGGAGAGGCGACCCTGCCTTTTGACATGAGGGAAGGCAGCCCTTGGGCCGGGCGAGGATGTCGTCCGTCGACCTCGAGCACGACGAGGTCGTCGAAGCCGGACCAAGAAGGCGGCGACGGTGACGGGGTCTCCAACCTCTACAAGGTTGCGATGCGCCCCCACCCGGATGCCATCTCCGTGGTAAGTTTCCGTGGTCGTGTTTGTACCGTTAATGTGCGCATCCTCCCCTTCATCCTCACCTTATTTTTTTTCTTTGCAGGGGTTGGCCGGGAAGCTGCGGGCGTCCAAGCCCCCCATCTCCGCGGAGAAAGAGGCGAACAAGGCCCACGCGGAGAAGCAGAGGGAGAAGAAGAAGAAGTCGGACAGGAATGTCCGTAAGCGAAGCGAAACAGGCGTGCCACTGGACAAGCTGCGGCGCCCGGGAGGAAGAGGACTCCCTCGAGAGCCGACACCCTCCGATACCACCGGCGCCGATGATGACGATGATGAGGATGACGAGGGGGAGGATTACGACTTCCTCGGCTTCATGGAGAGTGAGAGGTCAAAGGAGTCGTTGGTTCTGCCCCGGCTCTGGTGATGCGCCGCAGAGGCAAAGTGCAGAGAAGCCCAAGACGCCGGCCTCGGCCCGGGCGTCTTCAGGGCCGAGGCTGCGTGTTGAGCCTGGGGCCGCATCGCCCTCCCGTGAAGAGGGAGGGTGGTCGCCATGGCCGTTGAAGGGCGCCGCCCCGCCCCTTCACTCCCGAGGCAACGCCGGGGCGGGCGGGAGACGTGACCCCGTCGGGGGGACGAGGCCCTCCCCCGAAGTCGCCCAGCGTCGGGCCTTGCCCGGCCGGGGCGGCTCGGACCCACCCCCCGAGCGACCTGAGGTGGCGAGGAGGGGGCCGCCGAGGGTGAAGCGCGGCCTCACCCGAGGAGGCGGCGACGCCGGAGGGTCGGCGACTGCGCTGCGACCCCGCAGTCGCGTGGGCCGAGGGACACCTAAAGTCCGAGCCCCCGATTTAGCACGGCTCCGGCGAGCCGATTGTTCCACCGCCCGGTCACCGGGTGAGCATCTCTCCCTCCTTAAGTCTTTCATCGTTTTTGTTTCATTTCTTCCTCTGAAGTCCCGCCCTTCTCGCCACCGTAGCCAAAAACGCAAGACGGCCCCGGCTCCGGCCCCGCTTGCTCCGCGCGCCTGAGGCGAAGGGCCGGGACGGCGGGCGCCTCCTCCGCCCCCAGGTGGTGCCGCCTCCGGCGACCAGGGAGAGGCGGTCGAGGCGCCGTCGCCCGGAGCCACCTCCCGCCCGTGACGGAGAGGGGACGCGAGGCATGCAGTACGAGGCCTGGCCACGCCCGCCATGGGAGTCGCGACGGCGCCTGCCCTGGTGGCCGCTATCGACATGGTCATGGAGGAGCGGGCGCCAGTTCCGCCCCTGGGTCGTGCCACGACGCAGGAGGTGGTGGAGGTCCCCTCCTCAGAGGAGACCGCCCCCGCGCGAGGGAAAGAGGTGGCCGTCGCGGACCGCGGCTTCCGGTGGCGATCGTGCGGGGTCGTCTGCGGCGCCTGCTGAGGGGTCCTCCAAACGGGGAGGTGGTCCGCTTTTGACGCTCCGGGAGGAGCCGCCGATTATTGTCTGGGTCGGACCGCCGGGACCCGGGAGGACCGGCCGAGCCTATGTGCTGGACGACGCCCTGGAGCAAACTCGGTGGGAGCAGGCTGGCAAGTTCATGCAGTCGGCTGAAGACCTGCTTCGTCTGCTTTCGCCGATCTTCTCGAGGGACCTCCCTGACGTGCTGAAGGTATTATAAATACTCATGATTGAACCCTTACCTTGACACGGGCACCCGCAGACAGCTAACCCGCTGGCTCTGGTCGTTCTCAGGATCTGGCGAAGTTGTCCCGGGAGAAATCGCAGTTTCTCCGGCTGAGGGCCGGCCTTGACGAGGCGCTTCACCTTCAGCGACAGGAGGCAAACCGGCTGCGCACCGAGTTAGCTGCCCGGAACGAGGAGAATGCCGGCCTCCATCTCCTTGTCTCGGACCTGAAGGTTGAGGCCTCTGAGGCTCGGGAGCAGACCACCTCCTTGTCGAAGGCCCTGAAGGAGCGGTCGTCGGAGCTCGACCAGCTCCGAGCCGAGAAGGAGGTGATGAGGACGGCGCTTGTCCAGGCGTCCGACACCATTGGGACCTTGACGGAGAACCTGGTGAACATGGATACTGACCACCAGCTCTTTGTCAATGATGTCACCATGGTGCGGGCCGAGCTTGGTCAAGCGCTGAATGAGGTCAACCAGCTCCATGCGCAGCTGGCGGAGGAGGTGGTGCAAATGGAAGGTAAGTCTTGTTTTTGGGCAATCATATCCTTGCCTTCTTGCTCAAAGATTGACCCCCTGGGCGGATGCGGAGGTGAGGAGGAAGTCGTCGGAGCAAGCGGCGGCCCTTGGTGGCGGTGCGCGGCCTACTCACCAGCGCAGGCGAGCTCGACGTCCCCGGGGAGAAGGTCCGAGCCGTTTGCACGGTGGTCGAGGCCGGTGAGCCGCCCGGCAAGCAGCCCATTGGGCCGCCTGGAGGCGTTGCCCAGGACGAGTGGAGGCGCGCGTCGCGCCGCCCCTTCATCCGGCTCGGACCGGGCGTGTCGCACACCACCCGGCGATGACCCTCTCACTACGACCTCGACCTCCCCAAAATTTCCGAGGGGCTTGTCGTCGCCGAGGACGAGGAGGGTCGCGAGGGAGAGGTGTTCGCCGAGCTGCTCCAAAGAAGGCTGAAGAAGCCACGATCACGGCTGGTCGGGCACTTCCATTTCGGCTATCCTTCCCGATGTTCTTTGAAGGGGCCGACGCTCTCGACGCCGCGGGTGCCAACGCTAGGGAAGGAGGGGGGTCGGATGCCCCCCAGTAAGTTCTGCAATTCGGGCCGAGTGTGCCCATGTAAAGAACTTGATTAGTATTTTGTTTTCTCTGTGTTAACTAAGATCTTGGCCCGTCGAGGCCTTATGATTTGTTGATCATTTTCTGCCTATTTTTCGTGCCTTTGAATCTCGCCTCGTGTTTAGATTAGGGCCGTTTGCGGGGACATTGAGTTTAGAGGTTCGTTCCTTAGTCAGGGGTGGTAAGTAAAGGCTCCGTAGCGCTGGGGCGTGGGAGGCCTTGTAGCTTTGCCGGTTCTGACGTTTGGAGCGATCCCCCCGCAAAGCATGAAGCTTCTTCGTCCTTAGTCGCTGAGTAGGAGTACTGTAGCGCATGGGCGTAAGTGACTTCGTGGCTCATCCGACCCTAGGTTTCGAAGACGCCTTTCTAAACGTTCGGGATCTTCAGCACGAAAGCGTTCGAAAAACGATAAACAAAAAGGTAACGTGTTTGCAGAGTGCTTTTCAGGAGGGGGTTCCCCCCTGTCCAGCCCCCGAGGGAGGCTCGGCTTTGATGGATCAAAGCCGAGTCTCGCTCAGACTCTGAAGTGGTGTGAAAATAGTTCAGGTCCTCAGCCCCCGAGGGCCTTGGACATGTTTCTCATTTGCAGAAAATTGTAAAAATGAGAAGTGCTTCCCATTCTTCTTTGAGAAACATGAAGTACAACTACATGTAGAGACTTGGAAGCTTAAGGGTAGAAGCAACGTAGCTGTTGGATGTTCCAAGCGTTGTTGAGGACTTCTACGGCTTCATTTGCGAGCTTGTATGTGCCTGGTTTGAGTACCTCAGCGATGATGAAGGGCCCCTCCCAAGGCGGCGTGAGCTTATGACGGCCTCTGTTGTCTAGCCGGAATCGGAGCACCAAGTCGCCCTCCTTGAGGTCTCGGATCCGGACTCGGCGGTCGTGGTAGCGCCGGAGAGACTGTTGGTATCTTGCTGAGTGTAAGAGGGCAGCGTCCCTAGCTTCCTCAAGCATGTCCAGCGAGTCCTCCCGAGCCACTTGATTGCGCGCCTCGTCGTAGGCCTTGAGCCTCGGAGACCCGAACTCTAAGTCGGTAGGCAACATTGCCTCGGCGCCGTACACCAGGAAGAAGGGTGTGAACCCCGTGGCCCGGCTTGTCCTCGTCCTGAGGCTCCAAAGGACCGAGGGAAGTTCCTCGAGCCTCCCTCTTCTTCTTCTTGTCCTCAGGCGGTGGAAGCTTCTGGTAGAAGCGACAAGCCAAATCGCACTCCCCCATAGTGTGCTTGACGGGGAACTTGTGGAAAGGGCAGGGGCTTTTGAGCATGTCGTCGAAGGCCCCCGGGCCCCGGGGACCTCGGGGTCTTGCGGTCACCGTGGCATCGATATCGTCCCTCGAGTCCACCTCTTTCTTGCCCTTCTTCCCTTTGTGCTTGTTCTTCTTGTTTTCTCTCGGGGCCGCGGGTTGCCTCCCCCCTCGGCATTGTCCTCCTTCCGCTTCCCTTTGCCGCCGACGTCGCGGAAAATCGCTCCCACCGCCTCCTCGGGAGGCGAAAGTTCGCCGCCACCTCGAACAGCTCGTTGGCGGTGGTTGGCATCTTCCGCCCAACTCATGGACGAGCTCCTTGCAGGTCGTGCCGTCAAGGAATGCACCGATGATGGCGTGCCGGCCACGTTAGGCGGCTCCGTGCACTTCTTCGAGAAGCGCCTGATGAAGTCACGTAGCGTCTCGTCGGGCTCTGGCGGCAGGCTGCGGAGATCCCACGAATTCCCCGGCGCACGTATGTGCCCCCGGAAATTTCCCACAAAAACCCCGACTAGCTCGGACCCGGTCGCGGATTATGCGGGCGGGAAGATGCTCCAGCCAAGCGGCGTGCCCGAATCACCCAAGTGCGGCGGAAGGTTGCGGATGATAAGCCGATCATCGTCCGCGCCGCCAAGCCGGGCATGCCAGCGGTAGTCGTTGAGCCAAACCTCGGGGTTCGTTTCTCCCGAGTATTTGGCAAGATTGGCCGGGCTGTCGGAACCGGAAAGGGAACCGTGGCGCTGCGGATCTCCCCGGCTGAAGGCGCGCGCCCCGGAGGATCGGCATCGCCACGGTCCTCGCCGCTATCGCGCCTTCCGCCTCTGCGTGGCCGGGCGGTCGCATCCGGCCCGGCTCCGGCTTCCTTCGCGGCGTTGTTGATGACGTTGCGTGCGTCACCATCGCCGATGCCGCCGCGGTCGTCCCGAAGACGCCAGCGGATCGGCCTCCGCGATGGGTCCCGATGGACCGACGCTTCGCTTCAGCGTCGTGGGCGCTCTTCGTCCTCCTCATCCCTCGGTGTCCGATGCCGGGAGGCCGAGCTTTCAGCCTGCTGGACAGCAGCTGTCTCGAGATAGTCTCGCAGATCATCTCGAATCCGTCGTCCCTTCGGGGTCGATGGTTCTGGCATCGCCCGGACTAGGAGGGCTGCCGCGGCGGCGTTATGACTTCGCCTGCATGGAAAGATGGGGGACGCTCCTCCTTCGCCGTCGTTGACGATCCTTCATTGACTTCGGCGTGCATGCTTGCGAGCAGTGGGGGCTAGGATTGCGCGTCGCATGACAATGGCACGCTCGAACGCTTCTATCTCCCCGTCGTAATAGCGACGGTCGCGCTCGAGCCTGTCCCCAAGCTCGAATCCGCTCCATAGCGGTCGCCGTGGGACTCGAGGAGTCGCCGGTGGTTCGCCCGGTCCCCGGAGGGGCCGTACGCGCGGGAGTCCGTGGCCCCGCCTCGAAGGCGGGACGCGCTTAGGGTCTCAAAGCGTTGCGCCCACCGGTGTTGCCCCTGCGGCGCGGCCTCGAGTCACACCCGTTGCCGCTGTCGTTGTCGTTGGCGCCGACGCCGAAGTTCGCCGATCTCCACGTGAAAGCACTCGCCGTCGGGTCGTACATGTCGTCCTCGGGAGTCAGAATCGGGTAGCCGGCGAAAGCGTGCTCGGGATGAACCCCCGGGTTCCGTATCCTCGAGGTGGCGCCGGGATGGGGTGGGTGTAGCGCGCGGAGTGGCGTCGCCGTTCCTCCCCGCCCGATCAGGTATTCTTGAAGGCGTGGATGGATCCGTCGGGGATATCCACGCCGGGTTGCTCTCGTGGAGCCGGGGCGGCGTGGACGCCTCTCCGGCTCCCATGGCGGTGGAGACCAACGCCCGCCGCAGCAAAGAAAGCATTGACCAAACCGAAAAGGCTGGATGATGGCGACGATACCGAGCGCCCCTGGCGAGAGGTGTCGCCCAGCTGCGGCGCCGCAAAGTCCTCCTCCAAAGCCGCCGGGCGCAAGTCGAAATCCGTCGTATCTGACGAGGCGTGCGCTCGGTGCCTCCTACGCCCGGTTGGGCGATGGATCCGCCGGGGGCCGTGTCGAGGGTCCCCTCGAGTCCCGGTCGGGAGGAGCTCCATGTCAAACGGACTCCGGTCGACACGAACTCAAGCTCGCCCGAACGGATCGGGGTCCCCGCCTCCAAATGGGCTGGGAGGGAGGGGAGTCGAGGCCGAACGTCCCCGTGAGATGTTGTCACGCCTACTGGCCATCCGGAGATTTGGCAGGAAACGAGGCGAAACACGCACGGACCCCTACCGGGCGCCCAACTGCCGGTGCTAAACCGGGCGGTCCTAGTACCAACGAGTAAATTTGCGTGCGTGCTCCCAACCCCGGATGGTGTGCGAGATGGACACAAGGGAGTCTTGTACTATCTTGCACCAAGGTGCTTGTAGGTAGGGGTGTACAAGCCAGTGGAGAGAGGGAGCTGTCCCAAGTCTCGTGAATATGAGTATATGAGCCCGTGTGCTAAGGAGATTGCTAGACTCGCCGCGTAGTCCGATTGACCTGTGTCTAGACCAACCGGTTTTCTTGTGGACTTGTTTCCTTACCCTTGAAAGGACCCCCCGCCTTCCCTTTTATAGGCGCAAGGGGGAGGAACAGGCTTTTAGTACGTTGTCCGAATAGGTGAAACGGTGGTGGGCGCCGCCTCTTCTCGGCCGAGGCCTCGGGGCTTCTCCTGCCTTGTTTCGAGGCCCGGTGTGGGCGGCGGCCTTGTCTTGCACGGCGCCAAGCTGCCGATTGCAGGGCGCCGTTACGTGGAGTCGGCTCCTCGATCCCGGCAACGGAGGTGGAAATCATGATGACTGTGTCCGGTGCCGGTAGGCTGCTTTGTAGCTTTGACTCATCCCCTGGTCCGAAGCTCCGAGGGCAGCGGCGTCGTTGTCGTGATACGGCGTGGCCGGGCGCAGATACACCGCATGGAAGCCATCTCCGCCTTCCCAGGCTCTGGATACCCGGGTGTACAGTGGCCGGGGCTCCGGAAGACCCGGCCTTCGACAGGTCGGCGCCGTGCGTCGACTCGGGCGCAGCGCACGCCGTATCGTGACTTCCGGACGGACCTCGCTATAGAGGTTAGTCATCATGGTGCCCTACAAAGGGCGTGCATGGCCGCCACCGTAGGGGTAGCGTGATCATGAACGCGGGCATAGGGTTGTGACGGGACGGCTCCCATCCCCTACCTGGGCGCCTGTCCGACAGTGCACTGTGGGAAGGCGCGGGCGGTGGCTATACGTCAAGTCCGTGGGTCGCTTGACCGGGAGGTGCGGCGCCCCCCTGGCCCGAGGGCCCTAGCACGGGTTCGGGCAGGAGCCCGCCCAAGGCGTTCCTCAGAGTGGTTCGGGCAAGATGGAACGTTAGCGCCCTGTCCCGAGGCCTCAGCGTAGGGGCTCGGACGGACGGTAGGCAAGCGGCCGTCCGAGGCCTCGGCGTAGGGGGCTCGGACGGGACGGAAGGGGGCCCCCGTCCGGGGCCTCGGCGTAAGGGGCTCGGACGCAAGTTAAGCCCCGTCCGAGGCCTCGGCGTAGGGGGCTCGGACGGGGCGGGCAAGCGCGCCCGTCCAGGGGCCTCAGCGTAAGGGGGCTCGGACGGGGGCGGAAAAATAAGCGCCGTCCGAGGCCTCGGCGTAAGGGGGCTCGGGCGGGGCGGAAAGCAAGCGCCGTCCGGGGCCTCGGCGTGAGGGGGGCTCGGGCCCGGGGCGAGTTAGCGCCTGCCGTGGCCTCGGCGTAAGGGGGCTCGGACGGGGCGGAAAGCTAGCGCCCGTCCGGGGCCTCAGCGTAGAGGGCTCGGACGGGGCGGAAAGTTAGCTTTGCCGTGGGCCCAAACTAAGGGGCTTGGTCGAAACTCCGGCGGCATGCGTCTTCTGGGCCTGGCGGACCATGCTTAGTTACCATGTAGCCTAGCTTTGCGTTTGTTGGGCCTAACTGTTTGGAGGGCCCTTATTTTGGTCCCCGACAAAACTAGTAAGATTTGATGGGAGCAAGCATCTAGGCATGAAAGAGACAAGCAATACCACATCATCATCTACTACCATAGGTTAGTGATATTTGCTACAGGCAATATCATACCATGGGAACACTACAATTGCTGCAATGTCTGTGATTTCAGAATAGATGGCCACCGACAGCAAAAGAAGGAGATGAGCTGCGTTGAAATCAAGACTTACCATACATCCACAGATTTGGTTTCACTGACCAATCAGGCTTGATTTTATTGTGGAGTATGAGACCTTTACTCCTGATGAAAACATAGGACCGGGAAGCATTAGCTTTGCAACACAGGAAAAAAAAATCCAAAGAAAACATTAGCTTCACAAGGGAAAATTCCATGCAAACATCTCTAGCATATTTAGATGAGAAAAAATGACATGGACGGACATGCTCGACTTACCAATAACCGTGGTGGCAACAGGTAAAAATATGATGTATGAGCATGTAAGGGCTTGCCGGAGGTCTCTTCCAGCATGAAATGTCTCATCAAGTGCCACTACCTATATGGTATTGTTCAGCATACAAGGGCCGTTGCCCAAGGAACAGAGCATGCTCTCCAATATAATGTTGGTTATGGGAACGACCCTCCGAGCGATGAGGTCGGCGATTCTGTAACCAGGTCTGTATGTTTGTTGGGAAAACAGGAGAAGTAAATTAAAAAAAAATAAGAAGTCGGAGTGGTAAAACAGGGGCATTCCGAGAATTGAACTCGGGACCTCTCGCACCCTAAGCGAGAATCATACCACTAGACCAAATGCCCGTTGCTGGTATACGTTTGGTATTTTGCATCTGTCTTAGTCTTTGCTATGTCGAATGAACGGCACTGACATGAGAGAGGTAGAGTAACGAGCGTCTTGTGTTTTGCTTCTCATCTCTCTCTACCGCTGCTCATTCCCCATTTGCCAGACAAACACTCTTACAATAAGAAAGTAACATGTTGTCCAATTTTTTTTGTTCCTTTAGCCCTTATGTCCCTTCTCTCTTTTAACTTTTTTTGTCACAGCTCGATTAGCGCCTCAGTTAAATCTGTGCTGCGCTTGTATCCAAACTTCTTTCACTTTTGGGTATGAATTCAGGTGGAATGAAAAAAATAACATGTTATCTTTCCTTTAAAAATAGCCCTATACATACCGTTGAATGAACAATGAGCTCCTTATATCCTTCTGCCAAAGCTTCTACTATGGCGAAGGCTATGTCAAGGGTTCGAGTGGTGCGCCATGGATGTCAAACTAACGCGTCTCGTGGTGCATCGCTCGAACACGTTCTAATAACAGTCCCTAGGTTATGTCAAACTAACATGTCACGCTAGGACATCATCAACATAGCATTGCTAATGTATAATGTCAAATGCTATGTCATTATATATATGTGTATGTTGACTTTTTTTTTCATTTGTGTTATGTCAAACTTTTTCTTTGAGATGCAGTTATCTTGGCTTTAAGAGGCCAAAATAAAATTGTTCTTGGTAGAACTAGAGTTGTGGGTTTGCTATTTGTAAGAGGTGAATCTCTCATACTCTATTTAGGAATACACAAGTTAGTAAAACATCACCGATCATTTGGGTTGAAACTTATATGATTCATGAAAAACTGCTTTGACGCATTGCATAGGACATTCCATGACATCTTAGTAGCTCATTATCTTGAGGCTCATAATTTTGTATTTGAGGTTTTTTGGTCATATTTTGGTGGGTCAGTTGCAAATTATCCATTGTGATTTCATCTAGACATGTTGATATTTATGGGTTATTCTGATTTAGACTGTATACCAAATAATGTAAATTCTAAAATAGATTAAATTAGAAATTTGACCTTTTATCTTGGCGATAGCAATTTGAAAAGATCTAAATGGCTAGAGGGGTTAAATTGCCTAATTAAATTTCTACAAATTAACTAGAGTGAGAAGATGGCGAAATAGCAATTTGCTGTAGCTCTGGTGCTCACGAATCCCACTTTGAGGCCGTTAGCCTGGCCCGACCACCGTCGGTCTAACTGGTGGTGGGCTTATTTGGGCCATTATTAGTGGCTTCGGCCCATCTCAGTCTCAACCGTCCTGCCCACGATCCAACGGCGTAAGCCTAAAACCCTTCTCCTTCCTTTGGTCCGCCTCCTCCCCGCCCCCCCTCCGCAGTCGCCGTGCCGCAGCATCGTAGCCATGGCTCTCCTCAAGAACTCCCTCATGCTCCAGGGTCTCTCTCTCCCGCTTCTTCCCCTTCCCAATTCATTCTCGGATCTCTCCGCTAGGCTGACCTCCGGGTGTTCGCGGCGCAGGGCGGTTGCGCCATGCGGCGGCGGCGGCGCTCACGGCGCGGCGCGGCGCGGCGACGTCGACGGAAGAGTACGCGCGCCGGAACTACGCCGATAACACCTCCGAGTACAACACGGTCATCGGGTCGCTCGTCGCCCAGCGCAGGCAAGGGAAATGTTTGTTTTTGGTTTGCCGCGTCCCGCCGCGCGCTAGCTGTTCGACGCATTGCCAAGCGGGAGCCGTTTTCGTTCATAATATGCCTTTGGTTTGGTTTCTGTTGCTCCGTTGATGCTGTGCTGCGTGTGCAAGCATGTGCTTGCTGATTCGGTTGTTCACAGTGGTCTTGTGTTGTGGGATTGTCGGCCATGTGAAAACTGTACTTTGGTGTTATGCAACTCTAGGCCAGTTTGCCCTTTGGTGCACGGGAATTCCCAATGCTGGCTCAGGTGGTCTTTTTGTTTGGCATGTTGGTGAGCCATGCCACCTGACCAATGAGGCTGCCATGATTACCCTTAAACAAAGAAAAAGAAATGATCATCACGTTACTCCCAAATGGTTCAAAGCACTGTCATGCATTGTCAAATTGTGAGAACACAGGGGCCTACCTGTTACCTCTCATTTTTGTTCCTTGGTTATGCACAGATGTACATGCCTGTTTTCACAGCCTCCTTTATTCTCTATATATGCTGTAATGCTGAGGGGAAAATACGTGGTTATGCGGTTGTCTTATTTCCCTGACGCATGATATTGTTTGATTACTCATTTGTGGCCTCTAACATATTAGTTTTCCTGTATATTGTTGTCTTAAAGTTATGTTTTATATAACTTTTAGCAAATTACTTCATGTCCCTATTTCACTTTCATTTTTCCTATTTAACTGTCATTTTTCTTCATGCCTATGCTTATCTTGACTTGTATTTCTGTTTGAGTAGAATGACGGCTCCAGTGTCAGAAAACTCTATTTTCTAACCATGTATACTTTGCAAGTCTAATGGTTGCATTCTCATTGTTTTTAGACCCTACCTTCTGCGTGATGCCTGCCTTACGATTTACATGATACTTGATTGCGTGAAGCCTGAGCGGGATACATTCCACACACTCATAGTTGGTACCATGAAAGGCAGCCGGCTACAAGATGCACTCTACTTCCGTGATCAGATGAAAGAAATGGGTTTGCAACCTGATGTTAGACCACTGACTTCTTTGAATTCACTCCAGTTACTTTTTACCTTCGAGAGACTATCCCTTCTGATGTTCTTAATGTTTTCCAGGTTAACCTTTACAACTTCTTGATCTCCACTTGTGGAAAATGCAAGAACTCAGATGCAGCAATCATGGTTGGTTTTTCTGTGTACCTGAATGCTAGCTGTGTTATATCATTATGGTACCATTTTCATGCTTGAACAGCTTTCTTTTGTTCTTTATGCTCACTGATGCTCGTGTCCTTTACCTGTAACAAAGCTTTTAGAAGAAATGAAGGCACATGGTGTTAAGTTGAAAGGAGAAACCTACATTTGTCTACTGAATGCACTTGCATCAACAGGGCTGACTGATCAAGTGTAAGGAACACTTCTTGACAGTATTTATATGCTCCAAGAGATATAAGAATGCAGAATTGAAATTGAAATTTACATCACTTGTTGTCTGCCACTGCCATTTATGGTGGTTGACCACTCTTAACACAATGACTTGAAGTTTACTAAATACAGACTAGCAAAACAGATTAGCGATGTTTCGTGAGTTGTACTTGTTCACTGTACATTTTGTTTGTTAGAGGTTCATCCACAATACTAACAGTTAGCTATCATTTGAGAGCACGAAGATATGTATGTACTGCTCTCATGGATTTGAAGGCCTAGAGTAATGCAACTTTCTGGTAATTTCTTGTTTATACATCAGAGTTGGAGTCTTTAGTGTGTAGGGTATAATTGCCAGGTAGGATCTCAGATGTGCTATTGTGAACGCATTAGCAGTTTTGCATGTGGAGTTTTGCTCTAGAGACTACATTTCGACTGATTAGATTTTTTTTCAGGAAAAAGTTTACCCTCAGTTGTCAACACCTTCCGGTTACCTATTACTTGCTCACATGAGAAACTTATTGTTTTGATAGGTATGCCATAGTTAGTGATATGAGTGCTGCTGGTCTTGGATTAAACAAGTTTTGCTATGCTGGACTAATAACTGCATTCAAGAACAAGACACCGACCACTGAGGAAACCATGGCAAAGGTATGGTACGCATGTGTAAGACTGTAAGGATGTACTTAACTAAATCTGAATGTTCTATAACTTACTTCTCTTTCTAGCAGATTCTTGACTTTGTCAGGCAGTCAAAAGGTTGGCAATATGTTGAAAGAGTATCAAAGGACAGTGCTGAGAATATAATGATGAATGTGTCAGAGGAAGAGCTATACAACCTCCCAACAGCAGAATATGTAAATAGACGAGGAGGATTTGTCTTTAAACAACATACAGTTTATCATGCTGCTATCCATGCTTGTGCAGAACTGCGGAGCAAAGAGGTGATCTTTTGCTTGTGCATTACCATTTTCCATCGTATATTTTTGGTTACTGCACATTGGCCATGAGCAATCGACATAACCCTAACTTTGTAATTATTTCTACCTCTAGTATATTTTTTTTTTTTTCGAAAACCACCAAACGGTGGTAAGAGTTTAGCTTATTCTGAAATTTCATTTACATCAAAATTTTGCAGACACTTGAAGCACTTCTGGAAATGTTCAATAACGATAATAAAGATGGATCTACTTATGATGCCTACATGGTGATGCAAGCTATGAGGTAGTAATAATATGTAATGTTGATATTTTGCTATTTTCTTGAAGTGCTGGAAATTAAAGTCTGATAGTTTGTGTATGTATCATTATTAACTTTGTTCAGATACACATGAACTTGTTTTATAAGCATGTGACAGCGAGATTCATTATTTTAAATTAACAATAATGACATAATCATTGTATTTATGGAGATGAGTGGACATAGCTTAAGTGACTACTTTTTGGCATTTGTATTGTGATTCTATAATCTCCGTGTCTATCCTTTTTTGTCTTATCATGCTTTCTCCATTTTATTCTAATTATTATTGATTTGATGTCCTCCAATTGAAATAGGTGTTACCTACGGTGTGGAGATATTGATTCTGCTGTTAAGATGTTTGAAGAGTATTCAAGCACGAGATCCCCACCAGCGGACTTGTTTGCGGTGAGTCACACCTAATTGACCACAAATCTGCCCATCAAGGAATTGACAAAGCTTAGCCAGACTTGTCTACTGCCAAATACTGTGAGAAAATATTAAGCTAGCTACTATATTAAAAGAACGAATTAACAAGCAAGAACAAATTCTGCTAGCCAAAAAGAAACAGGATGCATAAAACCTTGGGATTATTGAAGATAATATTCCTCACTGAATGGTAAAAGGACTTTTCTATGGTCATAATAAAATGATAACCACCTTCTATGAAGTCAAAATCAGTCTTTCCTATCAAGTCAAAATCAGTCGATCTTTCTTATTTTTTGCATCATGTACTGCTGCATATGTTCGCCTGAAGTCTTCATATATGAAATGCAGACACTTGCTGAGGGAGCTATGATTGGGTACACTCCAAGAGGAATGCAACTTGCTCAAGAAACTATAGTAATTTTCTGTTCTTTGCAGTTTCAGTTTTGCTGTATAGTTTTTGACTGGATTCAAAATTTTGAATTTTTACATCAACAATATTTTTCAGGAGAAAATGATTTCAAGAAATTTCTTCTTGAATGCCAGGCTGGGAACTGATCTACTACTTGCAGCTGCCGGTGAAACGGTAACAAACACCAACTCCTGCCCTTTGACTACTAAACATGAATGCATGAATTGTTTTTCGATACTTGCTTAGCATTCTGAAATGAACATAAATTGCTTCACTGAGATGGTTGGATGACTGAAGTTAAATTGACCAATTTATCTAGACTGGTGGATATACAACTGCAAATTATGTCTGGGATCTCCTGCAAAGCCGCAATATCACTCCAAATCTTCCTGCTGTTGAGGCATACCACAAGGGTTTGACGGTAAGCTTCAGTGTTTCAAACTTGTGACTTAGTACACTTTCTTCACCTTAAAGGCATCTACGAATAATTGAATGCTTCCTAGCGAGAGTGAGTTACTGGGTCTCGGAACTGTTTGTACTTGGAAAATCATTTGTCTGCTGTCAATTTAAGCTCTGGATGTTTGTGATTCGTATTCTGCTCATGCTCTCTTGTTTTTCAAATTCAGGCGCGAGAGATTCCTTCTGATGATCCACGGCTTCTCAACGTTGCCCGTGTTTTGGACAACTTGAAGCTCCGATTTGGACCAAGAAGAAACACTCAGTAACGTAGAAACAATGCTGTTGTCTCTGATACGATGCAATCAATAATTTGTCTTTGTTAGGCTTCTGGATGCAGACATGTTTACAGTCCAGAAAACTAAGGAAGTTCATTAGGATGACGTAAAGCAGGACCACCAGGCATCTGAAGGGCATGGTTGGTGTGGAAGTCGAGGGCTGGATACGGAAGCCAGTTGTGTTTACAGGGTTTTCTCGAGAAATTTTTCTTCTGCCAAAGCCTGAAGACCTGAATTCAGATGCTCTGAGTTTTGATTTCGAATTGAATGTGCCCATGCTGTCTACGGTTGTCGGACAATCATTTATCTGAGCTTTTCGTCTAGACGGTGGGAGGCTAGTTGTGCCCGAGTCAAACGACAGGCCGACAGGCCGTTCGTTTTGACGCTTCCACTCTATGAACTTCTATCGATTTAGTAATAAGGAGTAACTTTTGTTTTCTCGAGCATGGATGCTATTTTTTTTTTCCAGAATGTTCTTAGTGTTCAGGTCAGCTGTTGACCGAGTGAATCATTCGGCAAACCACTCGACCGACAAGGGCTGGATGAAGCCATGTGCTGACTATCTGAGTCCGAGCTGGATGCTTTAGAGGCTTAGAGCTGGCCTTGTTTAGTTCTTGAATGTGAGGTGGCCTGGTTTTGTTTTTGAATGTAACGTAGGAACTCCACGTGGAATCGTTCTTCGCGGCATGAAATAGAAATTAGGCGATGGTTTTGAGTGGGTTACGCCTGCATCACCAGCCGTAGGTCCTGTTTGGACTTCAACAACATATGGAATCAACTAATCCAACAACATATAAGATCAACTAAAATATTGGGTCAGTTTGGTTCGGGCAGTTTTGTCTTGCCTTGCCAGCAAGAGCCAATCAGTTCAGATGGGCTGGAATTGCTGCTGGGCTGGCTGGGATGGCTGGACCGGCTGGATTAGCCCTCCTAACTAGCCTTGCCACCTTGGGTGAGCTAGATTAGCCCTCCTAAGACAATAAGAAAGTGTCTTGCCATCTTGGGTGAGCTAGATTAACCCTCCTATTATGATAATGAGAAAATTTCTTCGAGAATGTGAGTTGCACGTATTTCATTAAGTAGTAACTCTAAAATAACCTTGGCCACCAACGAAACTGCTAGCAAGATCAGGTGGGGTTCTAACTAGGCAAGGCTAGATGAGAAGTAGCAATTGAACTAAACGTTCCTTATCAGCACAAGCCGTAAGATAAACTTTATCCACCAACCAGCCTACTATCCCTTCACTTATTCTAATCAGACAAAGTTACATGAGGAGCAATTGTTTTTTGAACCAAAGCCCCGTAGGCCTTGTTTGACCCAACTACATCCAACACAGGATGAAATTCTAAGAGGGATTTTGAAAATCTTGTACAGCATTGATTATGAAAATCCTGCAATCCAAAAGAATCTTGATAATAAATAAAAAAAAATCTCTCAAACAAATCCAAAGCTGGAACCATAGACATTAATGGCGTTAAAAGAAAACCCTAATAAATCTCGACGACGATGTGTGATGTGTAGGCACGTTAGGTGTGTTAAAATTAAACAAAAAAGAGAAAAGCCTAAAAAAAAATTTCTAGACGACGGGATGCAGTGCAACGCCCTTCCAAAAATAACACAAAAAAGCAGCCATCCGTGCCTCCGTGGAAACGGAAACTAGCCGACGACCATGACTGATGGGATAGCCGAAGGCCGCACGCCACCGCGTCCCCACCGTCGGATCGGCCGCCGACGCTCCAGATCTCTCTCTCCGGGGCCCGTGCGCGCGCCAATGGTGTGGTGGGCCGGCTGGCTGGGCCCAGCCCAGAAGCCCACGCCCCGTTTCCGTTACGCCTCCGACACCGAGGCGACGACGCGCATTGCCCTCCCTGCCTCCCCTCCCCTCACCAGTCGCCCCCCGTTACTACTACCTGGCCAAGGGAGCCTCCCTCTCCCCTCCTCTCGTCTCCTCGACTCGTCGTACGCCCGCCGCCCGCGCTTGACTTGACCCGCGCGCCTCCTCGTCGTCGGGGGAGACCGGGGCTCGGGCCGCGTCTTCCCGGCGGACGGACGGAGGAGGACCGGACCGCCGCGCTGCCGCACGACCCGCCACAACAGCCATCGTCGCCGCCCCGCTGCTCCCGCTGCCTCGAGCATTGGGGATCTCGCGGCCCGGTCGGTCGTCTGTGCCCACCGACTCCTCGCCCACCCGGGTACCGAACCCTATCCTCTTCCCACGCCGACGCCGACGCCGACGCGAGGAGCTGGGGCTGGGGGAAGCGGAACGTGCTGCTGGTGGTAAGCACCTCGGCGCCCTGCTGCGCGCGCGCGTTTGTAAATTTTTTTCTCGCGGGTTTTGATTTCCCTCGTGTGTTGGCGCGGCGCTGTGGTGGGTTCGGGAGACGCAATCGCCTGGGTATTGCTTCACGTGTAAAGGAGCTTTTTTTTTAGCAGGAAATGGGAGGAGCACTGCCTTTCCATTATATAGGATATAGGATTGTAAAGGGAGAGCTTTTGGTATGATGCGGTTGGTTGATTTGTTGTTCGATCCTATGGATTTCTGGAAATGAAGGATAGAGGTTGCTCCTTGTGGTTGTGATGTTGATGTAGATAGATGTGGTTACAGGAACTAGTAGAGCCATAAGGGGAGCTTTTGCGTACCACTGGGGAGCTACTAGTCGTTGGCTGATTGGTTGTATGAGATATTAGGGTCCCTGGTTTAAGGAATTGAAGGAGATACCTCGATTGCTTGGTACTCAACCAGCATATTGTTAGGGTGGATAAGAGTTTATTTGTGTGATCAGGGTCAGCCCTAGATTTTTGTAGTTTGTGTCCTGCCTGCTCTCTGCTGTTTCTATGGGCATTGCATGAAACTGCTCCCAGTGGTTGCAATGTTGCTGCAGATAGATGTGGTTACAGGAACTAGTTCTGCTTTAACGAAGGGAAGCTTTTGCATATCACTGGGGGCTTCTAGTCATTGGCTGATTGATTGTATGAGATATTAGGGTCCCTAATCTATTAGAGGTGATACCTCGACTACTTGGTACTCAACCAGCACATTGTTAGGGTGAGCAAGAGTTCATTTGTGTGATCAGGGTTAGCCCTAGGCTTTTGTGTCCTGCCTGCTACCCTGTTTTTAGAGGCATTACATAAAACTGCATGCTTTTTGTTGTTCTACGTACTATTGCATGCTACCCTTTTTGTTTGTTACGTATTAGATATAGTATTAGACACTTTGTCATTAATATAGTTAGAGCTGAGCTACCGACATCACGTGCTCTTGTTTCTATTTATACCGAAATAACAGCTTCCAGATTAATCGAGGGTACATGTCCGTTACTACTTACCTTTCCAAATTGTGATGCTGGAAAGTTGTAAATTAATTGCCACGTGTGCTTGTGCCCTGACTAATCATGATTTCAGATTTGTTTCTATTCGGTTTGTTTTATTCCTCCTTCATTGATTTTGTTCCATTTATGGTTGCATTAAAATTCCAGGTTGTTATTTCGCTGATTGGAAGTACTCCGTGTCTCAATGATGAACTTGTAATAAAGAGGTCAATCATTGACAACCAGCTGTCCGAGGAGGGTTTTGGAGTTCTTACTAAGAAGAGAATTACTCATGCTAGACAGCAAAGGACGGACAGAGATCTTGCTTGCTTTACTGAACTGAAGACATGCCCAAAACACCACCTGTCAAAGCAAGCAAGAACACTGAACTGCAGAAACAATCTGCACCCAACTTAACAACAACAAATGGGCACGCAAGTACGAAGGAAGTGAGTAATACAGAGCGCCCTATCAATGATGTGAAACGCATTACCACTTGGATCTGCAAAAATTTGGCCTGTAAAGCTGTTAGACCATCAGAAGATTCCTTCTGCAAGAGGTGCTCCTGTTGTATTTGCCACAAGTTCGATGACAATAAGGACCCTAGTCAATGGTTAGTTTGTTCATCTGACAATGATAGCAAGAATTGTTGTGGTTCTTCTTGCCATATTGAATGTGCTTTCCGAGACAAGAGGGTAGGATGCTTTGATCTGGAGCAAATTATACATCTTGATGGGAGTTATTCTTGTGCCTCGTGCGGAAAGATTTCTGGAATTCTAGGGTAAAGTACAATTTCTACTTGACTCAAGTCTCATTATTTCTGCTGTATTTTGCTTTACTTCTTTTCCTGTTCGATCATAATATTCTTGTTTGGAATCTAGATACATAATGTACTTGCATTAGATAAATATAGATGTGTTCTTAATATATTATTAAATTGTATGAAGCATCACACAAGTACAGTTATGCAATTCTTTGTATGACAATGTGCAAAAATCAGTTGTTCTGCATGGAAAGTGACCAGCTCCACCTCTAAAAACAAAATTAATTTGAACAAAGTCAGAAACCATTTTACTACTGTGTGGTATTTTATTTACCTTTGACAGAAATTTCATTCCTATTGATGGTAGATAAATAATTTTATCAAACCATTTTAGAACATGCAACATTCAAGTTAATTAGGTTACTAGGACCCAGTTTATCTTTTCATTGCATATTCTAGTTGTGCATTGCTTGTGTAGTCCTCCAATGTATATAACATTGTGTAGATGCAAGGGTCCTTTATTGGTAAATGTTGTAAAATGTATCTCCTCCCTTTTTTTATATATATGACATTTAGGACAAGCTAATTGGTTTCATTTTTTTTTACCTAATTGGCTTATCCTAAATGTCATATATGAAGGGAGTACATCTTAGATGAATAAACCTAAAAGGTTGAAATTATCTTTTCAGAGTTCTTAGTGGCATGAAGTTGTTTGAGTAGCCTGACACAGGTACTGTGTGCAACATACCAGTACCTCAAAATTTTGGTCTAGTAGTTATTTTATTTTAATTAAGTACCTGGTCTTAAGTTGTGGTAATATTTTGCATATAGATACATTATTTACTTGCGACATTATTGGAACATCTGTGGCTTGGTCATTCTTGGTAGACTTGTTTTCTGACTTGTTCTTGGTAGACTTGTTTAAGTGACATGTGTAATCTTTGTAGCAGATATTGGAAAAGGCAATTAGTAATTGGAAAAGATGCTCGCCGAGTTGATAATCTCTGCCAACGCATTTATTTGAGCTACAGGCTGTTAGAGGGAACTACCCATTTTAAAGAATTGCATGAGATTATTAAAGATGCAAAAGCAAAATTGGAAAGTGAGGTTGGCCCACTTGATGGAATGTCAGCAAAGAATGCACATGGTATCGTAAGCAGGTTCTCAGCTGGTATTGCTGTGCAGAAACTATGCTCTACAGCAATTCAAAGAGCTGATGAGTGGTTGAGTTCTCCTGATCTGCATCTTCGAGGTGATCATCCTTACATAAAATATTAGTATAATAGTTTTGGTGTTGCTTCAAAAGACTTATGCACTTCTTTCTTTGCAGATTCATTACCTGTTGCCTGTAGATTTAAATTTGTAGACATAACATCATCTTCGCTCATTGTCATCTTGAAAGAAACCTCGTCTTCTGACATTATCAAAGGTTATAAGCTATGGTACTGGAAGAGCAGAGAGCAACCAAGTATGGAAAAGCCTGTTATTGTGTCCAAAGATGAAAGAAAAATACTAATTTTTGACCTTACCCCATGCACAGAATATTCTTTTAGAGTTATATCATTCACAGATGATGGGGTACTTGGCCATTCAGAATGTAGATGTCGTACTGAGAGCCAGGAGATATTTACCATGCGTGCACCACAGAATGCAGTGGGAGGGGTTACACAGGCACAAAAAAGTACACAGGCACAAAAAAGAGACATGAATCAGTCTTATAAGTCAACGGGGTTCAAGATCCGAGATATTTGGAAGAACTTTCAGGAAGCTTTGGATGCAGAAGGCTGTTTTGAAGGGTTTTCTGAAGATGTACATGAAGGTTCCTGCAGCAGAAATATTACAGAAACTGAGTTATCTGGAGCTTGTCGCAAACTTCATTTCAACTCATCTTCTGTACCCGACCTAAACGCTGAGATACCTGTGCCCATGGACTACACCACTGAGAAGCATTATTATTCTAAGAAGGGACTTGTGAGATCAAATGACAGTGGTGACTCTGAGACCTGTGCAGTTGGCCAGACTGCAGAGCCGCCTGCTGTTGAATCTCGGCCAGTAAGCAAGGTGAATACCGTGCAAGTTAATAAATGCGAGCAGAATGGTGGTTCTGCTATTTGCCATGAAAAAATGCTTTCGGGTTCAACTAGGCAACTGGATGGGGATTATGAGCATTGTGTAAAGGTAATACGGCAGTTGGAATGCGATGGGCACATTGAAAATGGTTTCAGGATGAAGTTCTTGACCTGGTATAGTCTAAGATCGACAGACCAGGAGCGCAAGGCTGTGACCACATTTGTCAAAACATTAAGCGACGAACCCAGTAGCCTGGCTGAGCAGCTCACTGATTCTTTTGGAGAAATCTTAAACCTCAAGAAGACAAAAACCGGTTTCTGCAACAAACTATGGCATTAGGACAAAAGGATTATAATTCAAGATATTGCTAACTCACTGATTATCCACATTTTTCTCTGATCGGTGCAGTAAAATTCTAGTTTATTCCATCAATTTGACAGCAATGAAAAGGGGCATCGGTGCAAATAGGAAATTATTTTAGGCAGCAAATAGCCTGCTCTGAAATAATTCTTTTCCATCAGGAAGTAGTGGAAACTTAATTTCCATTGGATTACTAGGGTGAATCCTGATATTATTGTAGAATGTTCTCTTATTTTTGTTGTGGCTCATTGAGAAATTCTTTTGGAGATAGTCCGTTGGCTATTCTGGGTTATATCATGGTAAATGGAATTTGATGGTACAAAATCTGGTTTACTTGTGCTTGTATCGTTTTTGTTATCTTTACCCTACTGGATTTCTTTTTTCTAAAGTTTTCCCTCCGTTTCAGAAATATCTGTCGTTAAAAGCAAATACCGGCAATTTTTATAAATATTAAATATCATCCTCACTTAGTATTTCTTTTGGATCTAGTTTTTTAAAAAATTATTTGAAGATATAAATATTACACGTATTTTCTACAAATCAAGTCAAACCTGTGGCACGCATCCCACGGCGACACTTATTTTGAAACGGAGGGAGTACACTACATTATGTTGTGCTCGTTCCCAAGAGCACATAACAATAGTTTGTCGGTAAATGCCAGGATTTGGAACCCATGTGCCGTACCCTGAAAATAGTTCCACCTTTTCTGTGCCGTCTTTAGAACATGGTTGAGAAATTGAATATTCTCTCCATTTCTACTGTAAAAATATAGTACCACTACCATTGTTTTTTAAAATAACTTCTGTTTGATTTCTCGGAGAGTAAATTGAAGAGTTCCCTGTCAAAGACGCTTCAAACATGTCTTATATTTGTCTATTTGCACAAATACCTATATCTGTATCTATCTAATAATATATCAGAGTGAAATATTAGTCTATTTGCCTAAATACCTTTATCTATATCTATCTAATAATATTAAAGAGTGAAACAGTGCTTTTGTCTTTTTTTTTTTTTTACTTAGACCTAGATCTATGAATGATACAAGTCACATTTTAAGATATTAGATTTCATTCGACGAATGGACCCTGTTACTAATTTACATTATTTAAAGAATATGAACAGTAAAAACAATAGCGTTGTACTTAAAATAGCAATGCATTTTTAAGTTCAAAAACAAAGTATTTAATATAGCAATATGGTTCTAGAGCTAGGACTCGCGTAATACCGTAATCGTCACCTGAGCAATGTTCGGTAGCTATATCTAAATCGCAAAAAAAAAAAAAAAAAAAGTCTAGCTATATCTAGGATTAGGAACGCAGAAAGAGAGCGCAGAGGACGGGCATTATATATTGTGTGGGATTAGACTAGGGCAGTATGCTAACGGGAGGGGGGGAGCCAGCACGATTTGGTTAACGCGGACCGTCTTGTCACTCGTGGAACTCCGATCCCTTGTTGGCTCATGAGCATGCACTAAGGATGCTCGCAGTTGAATCTAGACATGCAGCGGCCTACAAGAGTGCACAACCTATCAAGTAAAGACTTGATCGAGAGTGACCCCCTGCTGTGTGGACTCCATGTCCTCATCTATGCAATGCATGAGCAAAAGACTCGCACACACAATAATCTGGCACCAGCACTAGCTTGCCCTGTTCGCCTACACGGCCGTGTAGGCCGATTACACGGCGTGTACACGCTACTCAGTAGTCAGCCGTATTGGCCGTGTAGGCCGTTTAATCCGTTTAATTCCGTGTAATCCGTTTTTTGACCCGTTTAATCAGACGTATAATCCGACTACTCGCTAAACGAAGGGTGACCGACCGTGTACCGTGTAGCGTGTAGGCTAACATTGCTAGCTTGTGCTTGTTCGGCTACACTAAAGCAGCAGCTGCTGGTGCTGGTGCTGGTGCTGGTGCTGCTACAGTGTCCTGCTGAGGAGACTTGCAGCCACAGCCACAGTGCTGCTTTTCTCCATGCTTCTCTCTTTCTCATCCCTATACTTCCTTGCTCTGCCACGGCCGCACCTCAATGACTGCTTTCTTTTCTCCATGCTTCTCTATGTCATTCCTACTTGTGATTTGCCATGCCACAATAATCACTACTATTCTTCTTGGCCACCACCATGCCATCGTACGTCCTCAGGGAGGCCTCTTTCCTATTTTACTTAGGTTCGTTCATGTATAATGTGCCGGATTTTAGCTCTTTTGTATCCTAGTTATAGTTAAATGATTTTGACCAACCATATACACCTCTAATTTCACTTTATGCCATTCCTTAATTTTAGATGTATGCTCATTATTGATTACCTATATTTTTATGAACGCACACGCACACACTTTAATAGTCCACAACAACAGGACAATCAATCAATAGTCCACAACAACAGGACAATCAATCAATAGAACAAAAAACAACTATATTACTTCATTGTATACATACACGATAAATTACACATGCATAGTAATTAAGAAGCATTTTGCAATAGTCTCTGGATGGCTTGATTGAGCTACTTGAGCTAGCTTACCACAGTCATACTTAGTCACCGATAGTTCATGATAGATCAGACATATCCTTGTGAGATATATTAGGATCTAACTCTTTCAGACGGCCCATCTTTCGCCTTTTGTCCCTACGCGCATCATATCATGTTCTCCATCTTCAAAACTATAACAAAGTGTCCAGTTAATAACATGATGAAAAACTCTAGGACTTTGTACATATCCATAATAAGTTAACCTACGTAATTAAGTGTATGAAGGTGAGTTGTTGTGGCAGGCGTCGCTCGGACTGCCACGCTGGCAAACGTACGCGTCACATGAACTGGCTTGGTAGTACGTACAGTTTTGCCACGCCAGACACGATGGCGAAGCCAAAGTAGCTAGATTCGAAAATAGAAGTATACGGAGAGCATTAACATTAAAAAGTTTTTAAAAAGGCTAAAAAATCTAGTAGATATAAAACTGTGTAGGCACATAGAGCCATGGTGGATTTGAAATTTTGAAGGTAGATATATCTATGAAGTGGTAGATCTAAAACTGTTCACAGCATAAGCGATATCAAAAATAAATTTAGCCTGCTAACTGGTATCGATACCTAGACTCTTCTAGACTCATAATATGGACACCAATGCTTTTACTGTTTGTGGACCCCAACCATCAAAACCATCCTTTTCTTTTTTAATTCTCTCTCTGGCTAGAATATACTCCCCCATATTGGTAAAAAGAAGTCTTGGATAACATTACGGTCTTCAAAGTATAACTTTGGCTTCATATTTTTATAAAAATACTCATTATAAAGTGGTATATTTATACTTTTATAAAAGTATATTTCAAGATACCATAGCTAAACATAAATCATATGATTTTTATATTTCTAAACTCAACAACGTAAAAGTTATTTATGATTTATGTTTCCAGTGTTTGACCCAAACTTTGTCCAAAACGACTTCTTTTACCAATGTGGAGGGAATAATTGTTTATTCTTTCTATAGCACCGGAAAACCTACGTGCCTCAGCTAAGAAAATCGCTGACCACAACGTTTCTATCCGATGCCCTAGTACTCTTTCTTTTTCTCAGCATCGACCAAACACACACCGTGGGCGGTCTAACACCGGGTTGAACCAGGCTCGCTCGAGCCCCTCTTAGCACCTCTGAAAATGCAGAACCTGTCCCAAATTTCTCGATAATAAAATGTGTAGTCATTTGACGTCTGAATTTAACAGGATGATCAAATATAGATAGTAGAAAAGATAGTAAAAACGGCAGGCCCAGTACCCTCAGAAGCGACACCGACAAATGCAACGGCCGGCGACTGCCAACTGGCGGCGAATGATCGCATCTAAAAATGAGAAATGTAGCAGTGAAATACTGAAATGAATCATACCAACTAGATAACTTTTTTTTATAAAAAAAAATGCAGCACTCATCATTTAGGGGGTTAGAGTGCACGGATTTTTAATAACCGAGGGATATCAAGTCTGTGGACAGCAAGCAGAGGGATATCATATCAAATCCCGGTAAGCCTGCCGACTTTCACAACGCCTGTATTATGTTAGAGGACGCTGAAATACACAATATTAAAGTAGAGAAGTTTCACAGTAGAGAACACTCTAAAGAACGTATCGGAACAATTTACCGAATATGAGACACAACTCTCTCACGCAAGTTACACGTAACCATCAGATAAATCTATGTGCATGTTTTGTTCACATCAAAACTTCAACAATATGAGAATAAATGTGATCGCAGATTGAGGATTTCACATCTCTGAGACCTTCAGGAACCTCGATCTGTTAAGTTTCTCGACATTGAACTCTGACCACATCCGCCACTTTTTCCTTGGGTTGTGCAAGTCATTGCAGTATTCTGGCTTTGATGAGGCTAGAAGCCTTGCACACCGTTGACAACTTGCCTCTCATTCAGTTCAAGCAACTTTCAGGTTATACCATGACAACTGGAACAAAAGACGTCTGAAAACTTCCAGCAAACGTTCAAACAATTCTCATGAAAATCGTGCTTATTCTTCTAGCTCCTTCAAATTTCCATTGGACAAATACATGAGCAACACCGCCAATGAGAGAATCTGGATCAGTGGAATGACAGTCATTGGTGCCGACCTTCATGCATCACATATCAACATTACTCTTTCTTGAGTTCTCTGTCACTGTCCCAACTTTCATCAGTACTTTTCTTCATTTTACCAATCTTGCCATCGTTTTTCCTGTTGTCATCACTGTCCTCACCACTGCTGTAGAAGTTTGGGAAATTCACCTTTGGGGCTCTTGAGTTCGTTTCTTCCCCCTTATAATCCGAACCCCACAGGTCATCATCTTCGGTGTCTAACTCATCACCATTGCTGCCTCTGAACATAGTGCCATCGGAATTCCCTGGAATCTGATTCGAACCTCTGAATCTCCCAGGAATGGAATTCTGCCTGCCAGCGGATCTGCTCTTCTCATTCCTCGTACCTCTGAATTGTCGAGGATGAACATCAGTTGTGTCTACATCATTTTCGAGTCCAAGAACACTATCACTGTCGTCACCAGAGTCCCATTCTTCACCCGATGCTTCGATCTCACTATCGTCATCCCACCTCCTTGCACCTGATCTTTTGCTGTCATTATCTCTCCGATGTCTTCCCTGGCCTGTACCGTAAACATCTGAGTTGCCATAGCTTCTATTGAAACCCTTCCCCTTGCCCATGTCTCCCCTAGGAACAAAATCCTGTGTCCGACTGGATCTGCTCTTTTCATTTCTCATGCTTCCAAATCGTCGAGGATGCTCATCAGTAGAATCTCTATCATTGTCGAAGCCCACAGCATTACCCCTGTCATCACCAGAATCCCATTCTTCACCTGATGCCTCGAACTCGCTATCATTATCCCACCTCCTCACATCTGATGTCCTTCTGTTGTCATGATCTCTCCTATATCTTCCCGGTCCTCTATCCTCATAATCTGAGTCTTCATAACTTCTGTTGAAACCCCTCCGATCACCTGCATCTTCCCTCTCCCAATATTGCATTCTTGAAGATTCTTCTTTCTCTGCAGCCTCTTCTTCCTCCCATTGCTTCTCTGCTGCACTTTCTATCTCCGAAATGAATCTGTCAAGCTCCTCCTGGTCACTATCTTCAGATGGTTCATCACGTGTTTCTTTTATTTCAGAAGTCCCAGCAGAAGGTTGTGCGTCCCCACGGAAAATATAGGGAGTACCTTGCTGCTCGTCTATAGCTCGGAAGAATGTAGAGGCAACACGCTGGATGCTGGCCATAGCAACTGGGTCCTCTGGATTGATACCCTTACGACGGAGTTGTGTTTCTATTTTCTTGATGTTTAATTTCTGCGATTCAAGAGCTTGTTCAAATCTAGCCTTGAATAATGCCTGCAATGAGAATACTTGTATCAAGTCCCATGAGCCATAACAAAGAATAAACAATGTAACTAAATTATTCAGTAGCTAAAAGTCTTCTTAATACACATATTGAGAGAAAAAGTCTTGCAAGATGGGAAAGAAGGATATTCCATTGGAGTTAACCATATGAAACCTAAACAAACCAGTACTCTAGGAATTGATTATTCACAAATGCCACAGAGAACATGTGTTATCCAGAGCAAGTGGTAAGTAGAATGGAAATAGCGAGGAAATGCTAACTGAGACAGGCACATCAGTTGCAAGGGACTGACCTTCCTTTTTTGGTAAGTGTGTTGAAAGGTATAACGTTCTTTGGTTGACGGTAGTTTCTCCCTCGAAACATGATGATTGTTTTGGTATTATGAATGTTGATCACTATTCCACCACTCAATCTTGTCAGCATTGCAGCCATTTCCTTAATCTTTTCCTTTGGGAAGTTGTCACAACAAACTTGCACCGTCTCATGGAATTTCCAGTGCATATGCATGTTTTGAACAACACCCCCAAAGACTCCACACGAACTCCAACAGGCACATAGTTTCTATTTCTGAATCCAATCTTCTTGTAGGCTTGTAGTTGCTCAGCCGTTAAGAGCTCAGGATCATGACGAGGAGCTGGTAAATCTGGTAGCTCATACTTCTTGAGCTTCTGTAGGAGCAAAGCCACTTTTTTCTTGGCCTATATAAAGGAAATGGAGAATATGGTAAGTCAAGGACTTTGCTACTAAAAGAATAGGCCAAAGACAATAGACGATGTAGAGTCCCACCGAAAAAAAAATAGACGATGTAGTTTACCTAGATTTTCATGATACATCTGGGCATTACCTTTTTTTTAAAAAAAAAAAATAACAGGTGTGCCAGATCAGCTAGTATTAAGCATCCAATCACTACACAAATAAGTCATATATTTTTTGTTATTTATTGAAACTGATTTTTCTTCAAGCCAAGGAATGCAAGCATTGTGTTCATTACCAGTCACATTTATTCATTCAGTACATAAGAAATGCTCCATAGGGCTTCAAATATGCCATGATATATGCACGGCATACACATTACCACATAATTTTGGTATTTGAAAACCTTATAAATCATGGGAACTGCATGACACTTAAGTATGTGTTACAAAAAGTATGGTTGACTTTTGCGTATTTGATTCCTTCAGATAGACAGAACAAAACCCAACAATATAGCCGTATTCACTATTTTCTGGGACGAACAATTACTTGTGCCAGTACCTCAATACCAATACCTTTTCTTAAACATTACACCCTACATTCCCGATTGCTCTCCATAAATCATGTAGGGAGCAAAACTTTTCAACATAAACACCCCCCCCCAAAAAACCCACCCACCCCCCAAAAAAAAAAAAAAAAAAAAAGAATCAATGAATCGCGTCCCACATGGAACAAGTGGACCACTACTGGTTCTCGAGGGAAGGGAAATGGGGAAAATTCAAAACCTCCTTACCCTGCGCAGGTTGTAGATGAGCTTCTCGTCCTCGGTCATGAGCTTCTTCCTGAGCTTAACAGCGCGGCGGAGCTCCCGCTGTGTGCGGCCGGTCTCCCTCGCCATCCGCTTCTCCACCTTACTCCGCATGCTCCTCCCCTTGGTCGACATCGCTCGCCGCCACGCGCCGTCCGCTCCCGCTCCCGCTCCAACTCCCGCTCCCGCAGCCAGCAGCCCCGCGGGCGCCGGAGCGGAGCCCGAGGCCGCGGCCACCGCCACCGCCTCGCCGCTCGCGGCGAAGCGCCCGGAGCTGTCCCGCAGCAGAAACAAACACACGCGCGCGTCATCAGAGATCGAGAGGGATGGGGGGGGGAGAGCCAGGGCTGCTGCTCCGGAGGCGAGAGGGAAGGGGCGGCGGAACGCACCTGCGGCGGAGCGACGGCGAGGCTGCCCGGAGCAGGCTCCGGAGAACCCACATGGCTGGTTGGGCGGCGCCACCAGCCGACACACGACGGTTGTGGGAGCTCTTCTGGAATGCGCCGCCGCGGCGGGGCGGGGCGGAGGCGAGGTGGGTTTAGGAGGCGGCGGCGCGATAAACCCTGGCCTGGTGGTGGGGACAGGGGACGGCGGCGGGGGGTGGTTGGGCTGTCCGCCTGTTCTCCCTGTGCGGGCGGGGAAAGCAGGAGCTTGATTGGCCGTCGGATGCGAGGAAGTGGTGGCTGTCAGCCGTTCGATCTGACTGGTGGGGTCAGGCTGCTGCCGTCACCGTGGCAGGGAAACCCAAATTAAGCCTTGTTTAGATGGAGGGAGAGAGTGAAATTCGCAACTGTAGCACTTTCGTTTGTATTTGGTAAATATTGTCCAATCGTGGCCCAACTAGATTTAAAAGATTCGTCTCGTGATTTACAACCAAACTGTGTAATTAGTTATTTTTTTACTTACATTTAGTACTCCATACATGCGGGTAAAAACTTGATGTGATGGAGAGAGAAAAAAAAAGTTCTTTGCTACTATAAGAATTGCTTTTTTTTGTGGGGGGGGGGGGGGGGCATCTACTCAAATCTCTTGGTACAAATTCTACGTTTTCCCTCTGAATGTTGTTTTTTTAGAGAACTAGGAAGTTTAGCATCCACTCAAAACCTCTTTGTAAAAATTCACCGGTTTTTCTCTGATCCATCCAAATGATCAATCCTTTCAGCAAGTTCTTGTGCCTTCTCAGTCGTGTGTTCTGCAATTGCATTCCTGTGTTATTACTTTTTTTCATATGCTTCAAAGAGGGTGTCAATATTTCCTTTTCGTTTGGTGACTATAGTTAAGTTGGATTCAAATACTAACTTCAATTCAAAGTAATATTGTAATACCAGATATTTGCGCAGCGAGGATGAGAATGCAAATGCATTTCTTTTTCCAGAAGGGAGAACATTCTGCGCTTAAAGAAAGACGAATATTCTGTAGCATGAGAATTGAGAACGCATTTCATTGAGAAAAACAAATTAATTCGCTAAAAAAAGGGGAAAAAAAAATCTAATGCTATCAGGCCCTGCCTAGTGCATACACCAATGAAACCGGCATTGCTATCACTGGAACTTCAGCAGCAACTTCAAGGAAATAGCTTCGAGACGACCACGACGAAGACTAACGAATTTTCTCGTCGTCTTGTTGCTGCAAACCATATCCAGAGATCCCTGTGTGGAAGAGCTCACTCCACGATGTGTGGCTAGAATCCTAGAACTGTCTCCACACGTAGTCCAGAACTAGAATTTCCACCGAGCTGAGCTGAGCTGAGCTGAGCAAGAACACGGACGCGCATTCACTCTGGGTCTCCTTCCTGCTTGCTCTGCTTGCTTGCGTCGTCCATGGCGGAGGTTGCAGCGGTCGGGTGGGCCATCTCCACGCTGGGGTGGATTGCGTCGCCCATCATCACCAGGCTTCTCAACCATGGCTTTGCCCTTCTCGGCTTCGACGAGTTGGAGAAGCTGCGTGATCTGGAGGAGCGTCTTCTCCCGCGGCTGGAGCTGATGCGGCAACAGGCCGACAAGATCCCTCCCGGACAGCGGGGTCGTGTGGAGCAGTGGGCGAGGAGGCTCAAGTCCGCCTTCTACGATGCCGAGGACATCCTTGACGTTGCTGACTATCACCGCCTCGAGAAGCAGGTTACATGTCCACCTAGCTATAGTAGAATTGCAATTTCAGATCTGATAATCAAAACTGTCTGAAACTGAAAATCAAACGGTTAGAATAATCACTGTTCAGAAAAAAAATAATCGAACTAAAGCAAGAATAATCAGACTATGCACCTAGCAACTGTTCCATAACTTTTTTTAGCACTCTAGTTTATCAATACCACAGCATCCAAATGTCTCCTAAAACATGTGTCAGTGTGTAAAATTTCAATCGTTTCATGCAGGTCATGTCTCAATCGGGAACCAATTCAGCTATAAACCGTGTGAAACAAATCACCTCCGGGAAAAACAAGAAACTGAAAAATGTTCTAAACAAGTTGGAAAAGTTGATTGAAGAAGGGTCTCAGCTTTTGTCACCGCTGCCTAGCACCATTACTAGTGGTAGCAGTGGCAATGACATATCAGATCCTGCAAACAGCGCAACCAGGATTATTACTACTTCATCTCCTCTAGGTTTCATAATTGGCAGAGACAAGGAACGTGATGAGATAATAGGGAAGCTTCACGAACCAACCTCCAGTTACATCAAGTGTTATTCAGTGATTGGTATCTACGGTATCGCTGGTTCTGGGAAGACAACACTAGCACAACATGTCTGTACATATGAACGAACACAGAAATATTTCAGCCCTATCATGTGGATTCAGGTTAATCAGAATTTCCATGTGCATGCAGTCTATCGTCAGATGCTTGAGGCAGCTTTAGGGGAGGCATGCCTTGAGTTCAGTAATCTTGACACCCTACAGATGAAGTTAGAGGAAGCACTAAGAGGCAAACGGTTCCTGCTGGTCTTGGATGATGTATGGACTGGGAAGGATATGAATGATGAATACAAATTGGATCAGCTACTTTCACCACTTGAGGTTGGGAATACAGGGAGTAAGGTCCTGCTCACGACTCGATTTGCCGATGCAGCTAAGTATCTAGGTGTTCATAGCCCTATCTTAATAACTAACTTGAAAGAGATGGATTTCTTCAACCTTTTTATGCATTATGCACTACATGACACAAATCTTGGTGACGAAGACTCACAAACTTTTAAGATGATTGGAGGACGGATTGCGAAAAAATTGAAGAGGTCGCCATTAGCAGCAAGAGTAGTAGGAGCACGATTACGGAAACAATTAAAAGCTATGATTTGGAGAAGAGTCGAAGATCAGGACTTGTTGACAGATACCATGGGAGCTCTATGGTGGAGCTATCAATACCTGGATGAGCATGTTAGGAGGTGCTTTGCATATTGCAGCATATTTCCCCAAGGATACATGTTTGGACGTGCTGAGTTAGTTGACTTGTGGATGAATGAAGGCTTTATAAAAATTACAGGTACTGTTGAGCAAATGGAGTATATAGCACAGGGCTACTTTGATGAACTGGTGTCATGCTCATTTCTGCAAACAGGAAAATACTTAAAAGGCACCAGTGAGAGGGGGTGGGTTATTACACATGATCTTCTGCATGAATTGGCTACCATGGTTGCTGGAAATGATTGTACTCGAGTTGATGGTAGTGAGATGAACCAATTCCCCCCTGATGCCCGCCATGTTTTTGTCAGCTTAAATAATCCAATGAAGTTTACCGAGCAGATTTGTAAATTAGAAAATTTACGCACACTAATCATTAGTGGCATTAGAGGACTGACGATAACTATAGAAGAACTTGAGGGAATCTTGAAGAAGTTAAAGAAGCTGCGTGTAGTGCAAGTGCCTCTACAAGGCAAAATGGTGATACTCCCTGCCTGTATTTGTGACTTAAAACATCTACGTTGTTTGACCATCAAGTATAACACCTCCACTCTGGATAATAAGGTACATTTGCCAAGAAATTTTGATAAACTATATCATTTGCAGACCTTAGAGCTCCGGGATGAAGGTATGTTTAAATTCTCCAACGTGAAGAACATGAGCAACCTGATTAGCTTGAGACGGTTAATAAACCCCCGATATCATATATTTCATCCTAAAGAGGTTTCATGTTTTCCTGGGGTCGGAAAGATGACATCACTTCAAGAATTAAGTGACTTCAGAGTGAAGAAGGAGAAGGGGTACGAATTGCAGCAGCTGGAGAAACTAAATAAACTTTGTGGCACCCTGAGAATCAGTGGCCTTGAAAACGTGGAAAGCAAGGAGAAAGCACTAGAAGCCAAGCTATCTGACAAGGAGTACCTAACAACATTGTCACTTGATTGGTCAGGCCTGTTTAGTCAACCTCAACCAGACCTTGATACGGAGATAATTGAGGGCCTTTGCCCACCGTCACAACTCAGAGGACTAACAATACTTCACTACAGTGGGTGGAAGTGCCCAAGCTGGTGGGAACAGAAGTTTAGGAGCCTACGATATCTAGAACTCCAGCATTGTTACAACCTTGAAGCTCTCCCTGACATCGCTGAGCATTTCACTCAACTTGAGAAGCTTAGACTTGTTAATGTTACGAAGCTAAAAAGGTTGCCAAGACTTCCAGATAGCCTGAAGAACCTAGACATTCAGAACTGTCAGGCTATAGTTGAGACATGTTTGGAAGATGTGAAGCAGATGAGGTCACATTTCAACGAACGAGTGTTTCAAATCGAACCGTCCTTGCAGATTACAGTACATCCCGAGGAGATACATAGGTTCGCTCAAGAACAGCCTGACAGGTTTGACACAATCTTGCGCAACATTTTCGGCAACACATGGTCTAGCTTTCCTCATAGGCTTATCCTAGGCCAGATAACCGAGGAATATTACTCCCAATTTCTCTGTCCTGTGTCATTAGATTGCCTCTTCCTCTCATATTTTGACATCACTGACACCGTCCTCCATAGCTGGTGGAGACGCTCTACATCCCTAACTTGGTTGACCTTAAGTTGCCTTCCCCTTTTTAGAGCAATCCCTTGTGAGGTGATGATGTCCCTATCTATGCTTAGGACTCTCAAAATTGATGGGTGTTTCCGGTTAACTTGTTTGCAAGGCCTAAATCATCTCATCAGCCTGCGACACATTACCATTGTGAAGTGTCCCAACCTTATTATGACCCTTGAAGAGGCTGAAAAGTTGCAATGTCTTCATTCGATCACTGTTGACAACATACCCATTGTGGCGCAGCTGCTGTCAAGAAAAGGCTTCTCATCCCTACGGGGGCTTTGTATTAGGAAATCACATGAGCTGAGGGAAGAAGAAATCCTGCAACAGTTTGCTTCTGTAACATGCATTTACTTTGACTGTTGCGAGTGGAGCAGATTGCCAAAGAATTTGGGGACCCTACCACAACTTCGGCATTTGTTTTTGTGGTTCTGCCCAAAGGTTCAGTCACTTCCAACTCTGCCCGAATCTCTCCAGTCTTTTACAGTTCGTAACGGTGACGAGTCATTCGTGAAGAGCTGCCAAACAGCTGGTGATCCAAACTGGCGAAAGATTGCTCATGTCCGTACGAGAGAATTTTTCGAAGATAATATTTATGTGCCAGTCTCTCTCTGGCATGGATCCACCTTTACTCTTTAGCCTTTGGAGACTTTAGCTGAGGACCAGAGCTTAACATTATTTGAGAAAGTTGTGGAAGCTTGTCTTTGCTTGTAGTGCAATCTGTGTTACTACTATCTCGCAGGATGTACTGTAATAATATTCACTATATATATGTGACTTGTTTCCATCAAGAGTTGTGTTGTGCATTGAAAATTGTTCAGGACCGACAAGAAACTGCACTCTAATGGTTGTGCAAATATTTCTTTCCCGTTGTTCATTACACTACGGGGTTGCCGTTTGTAACTCACACATGGGAGTTGAAAATGTTTGTATGAAATAGTTTAGCTTGTGTGAAAGATTTGCATGTTCCAAACTCAGCAATGCTGAAAAGCTCCCCTAAACAAGCATAATGGATGATAAAAGGATCACGATCGAATTGCTTTTAAATTGTAGTGACCATCAAAAAACTTTGGTTGCAGATTCAATACGTGAACTGATGCTCATATCCCCCAGACCCTACTAGCTGTAAGAAGAAGAAGGAAAAAAAAATCATTCTATGTGTGTTGTAGGCGAACCCGTAGAAACACACGTGTCAGATATCTCTATAAGACTGTGACCGTGTCGAAGGAGGGGAGGGATGGGGTCACCTTGCTAATGGGTTAGAATCCACCCTTTACCTAATCTAATCCATAATAAATTATCTTTCTTTTTCAATCCACCCCACTCTATATTTTTATAGTTTCAACTCCACCCACTCTAATTCACAAACCAACTAAACCCGTGGGTTTGTTAAAAAATCCATAGATTCTACATCAAAGCCGGACCTTAGAAATAAAAGCTCGCGTTCACACTTTTAAAATTTTATTGAAATTAGCTGAAATTTTTAAATATGTTTCAAAATGTCATGAAGATAATATGTGCCGCTTAGCACATCAAGATTTGTACGTGAACCCACATCAAAGTCGAACCCTAAAAATAAAAGCTCGCGTTCACACCTTAAAATTTTATCAAAATTAGCTGAAATTTTAAATACGTTTCAAAATATCATGAAGATAATCTGTGCCAGTTAGCACATCAAGATTTGCACGTGGGTCCCACATCAAAGCCGGACCCGAGAAATAAAAGCTCGTGTTCACACCTTAAAAATTTATCAAAATTGATTGAAATTTTTAAATACGCTTCAAAATGTCATGAAGATAATCTGTGTCAGTTAGCACATCAAGATTTGCACATGGCCCCCACGTCAAAGTCGGAACCTAGAAATAAAACCTCGCGTTTACACCTTAAAAAAAGAATCAAAATCTCAATCCATCCAATCCAATTTTTCGTTAAACCCAATCTAACTCAACCCACTAAGTAAATCAGTACATTCAAACCCATTAAAAATGTACTCATATGAAAACTCAACCCATAAAATCTATTTCAACCTAAACCATTAGCAGGGTGAGATGGGGGCAAGGCGCACCTGCAGCAGAACGATGGCGAGGCTGCCCAGAGAAGGCCCCGGAGAGCCCACACGGCTGACTGGCCCGCTGCCGCGGGTGGCTCTGTGAGCGTCTGGAAGGCGCCGCCCCGGCGAAGGCGAGGCGGGTTTCTGAGGCGGCGTGGCAACGGCTGAGGAAGCAGAAGCTTGACTGGCCGTCTGATGCGATGTGGTGAGTGTTGAGGTGTCAGATCTGACGGCTGAATGGGGTGGTGGAAATACAAAAATGGTTGAAAACATAGGTAAAATCCTGGAAAACAATGGGCCATCGTAAGTTTTTTTCCCTGATTTCTTGATGAGTCAAACAAAATTTATAGAAAAGATTACAAACTTCTATGATACCGAATAAGTTTTATTAGTTTAACTATGGAATATGTTTTCATACTAAATCTAATTTGAGACATAATAAATACTGATATTTTAAAAGAACTTTGATTGAACATAAAAAGGTTTGACTTATTTAAAACCAACCCCTTCATTTCTAAAAGAATGTCAACGTCGATGAATCTTTTTTAAGTTTAGCTATGTGTATAGAAAATATTAACAATTTTTGTTATATCTAAATAAGCATGTTCGATTCCTATCTAAGACAAATAAGGATGTCGAAGGGTTTTAACATATACTCCCTCTGTCCTAATTTATTTGTCGTTTCCAGTTTTCATGCCACAAGTTTGACACTTGACTCGATTTATAAAAAATACGTGCAAAATTTATATCTTCAAATAAATTTGTTAAAAAAACTAAATTCAAAGATCTTTTCGATAATACTAATCATAATACTAATTGATGATAATTATTATTTATAAAAATTGCTAGCAGAGAAAGCGAAAGTAATAGACATTTGGGACGGAGGGAGTATAGAGCACTCCCTTCGTTTCTTTTTAACTGCCATTATTCTCAGTTTTCAAAGAGTTAAACGTGTTCAGTTTATGTATGTGCGTGGTATGTGTGAACCTGCTTGGTAGGCGTGTTTGGACTTTGGACTTTGGAATCAGCTTTATCCTTGTTTATTTAAGCTTATGGTCGGCACAAGTGTCTACTGTCCACTTTGAGTTCTTACGTGATGGTGTTAAAAAGAATGTGTCCACTTGAATTCTTAAGTGATGGTTAAAAAGAATGCTCCTGACAGTGTCAAAAAAATATTGATGAAACCGGCATTGCTATCACTGAACTACAGCAGCAACTTCAAGGAAAGAGGTTAGAGACGACCACGACGACTAAGGACTAACCAATTCTCTCGGTCTCCTTCCTTTGCTCGCTTCGCTTCCATGCGCCCATCTCCATTCTCTAGCTAGCGCCTATAGGATCCATCATTTCTTGGCCTCAAGCTTATTCATGGCGGAGGTTGCAGCGGTCGGGTGGGCCATCTCGACGTTGGGGTGGATTGCGTCGCCCATCACCACCAGGCTCCTCAACCACGGCTTTGCCCTTCTCGGCTTCGACGAGTCGGAGAAGCTGCAGGATCTGAAAGAGCGTCTTCTCCCACGGCTGGAGCTGATGTGGCAACAGGCCGAGAGAATCCCACCCGGACAGCGGGGTCGTGTGGAGCAGTGGTCGAGGAGGCTCAAGTCCGCCTTCTACGATGCCGAGGACATCCTTGACGTCGCCGACTATCACCGCCTCGAGAAGCAGGTACAGGTCCACCTAATTATAGTAGAATTGCAATTCCAGACTTGACGATCAAGATTTTTCTGAAAATCAAACTAAGGTTAGATTTTTAGAATAATCGAGGATGCACACAGCCACTGTTCGAAAAAAAAAAACTGCACTCTTGTTCGGGAAAAAAAAAAAACTGCACTCTAGTTTATCAATACCACTATGATTACCACTGCATCCAAATGTCAAACTTAAGTGTCAGTGTGTAACATTTCAATCGTTTCATGCAGGTCATGTCTCAATCGGGAACCAAGTCAGCTATAAACCGTGTGAAACAAATCACCTCTGGGAAAAACAGGAAACTGAAGAATGCTTTAAAGAAATTGGAAAACGTAATTGAAGAAGGGTCTCAGCTTTTGTCACCGCTGACCAGCACCATTACTAGTGGTAGCAGTAGCAATGACATATCAGATCCTGCAAACAGCGCAACCAAGATTACCACTACTTCATCTCCTACAGGTTTCATAATTGGTAGAAACACGGAAAGTGCTGAGATAATAAGGATGCTCCATGAAACAACAAGTGTTTGTGAACCAACCTCTAGTAACAGAAAGTGTTATTCAGTGATTGGTATCTACGGTGTTGCTGGTTCTGGGAAGACAACACTAGCACAACATGTCTGTACCTTTGAACGAACAGAGAACTATTTTAGCCCTATCATGTGGGTTCATGTTAATCAGATTTTCAACGTGCATGGAATTTATCGTCAGATGCTGGAGGCAGCTTTAGGGGAGCCATGCCATGACTTCAGTAATCTTGACACCCTACAGATGAAGTTAGAGGCAGCACTGAGAGGCAAAAGGTTCCTGCTGGTCTTGGATGATGTATGGACTGGGAAGGATGTAAATGATGAATACAAACTGGATCAGCTATGTTCTCCATTGAAGGCTGGCGATACAGAGAGTAAGGTCCTGGTCACGACTCGATTCGCTGATGCAGCTAAGTCTCTAGGTTGTCATAGCCCTATGAAAATACCTGACATGAACGAGGTAGATTTCTTTGACCTTTTTATGCATTACGCGCTACACGATGCAAACATTGGTGACCAAGAATCAGAAACTTTTAAGATGATTGGAGGACGAATTGCGAAGAAATTGAGGAGCTCACCATTAGCAGCAAGAGTAGTAGGTGCACGACTACGCAAACAATTGAAAGCTATCATTTGGAGAAGAGTTGAAGATCATGACTTGTTGACAGATACCATGGGAGCTCTATGGTGGAGCTACCAATACCTTGATGAGCATGTTAGGAGGTGCTTTGCATATTGCAGCATGTTTCCCCAAGGATACAAGTTTAGACGTGCTGTGTTAGTTGACTTGTGGATAGCAGAAGGCTTTATAAAAAGTACAGGTACTGTTGAGCAAATGGAATATATAGCACATGGCTACTTTGATGAACTAGTTTCATGCTCATTTCTGCAAACGCGAAAATACTCAGATGGCACCAGTGAGAATGAGTGGGTTACTGCTCATGATCTTCTGCATGAATTGGCTACCATGGTTGCTGGAGATGATTGTATCCGAGTTGAAGGCAGTGAGATGAAACAGTTCCCTCCTGATGCCCGCCATCTTTTTCTGAGGTTGGACGATCCAATGAAGTTTACCGAGCAGATTTGCAAACTAAAACATTTACGCACATTAATCATTACTGGCATGGGAAGACTGACTATAACCGTAGAAGAACTTGAGGAGATGTTGAATAAGTTAAAGAAGCTGCGTGTGGTGCAAGTGCCTCTACAAGGCAAAATGCTCACGGTCCCTGCCAGTATTTGTGACTTAAAACATCTACGTTCTCTCACCATCAATGCTGACACCAGCACTTTCTATAATATGATACATTTGCCAAGACATTTTGATAAACTATATCATTTGCAGACCTTAGAGCTCCGGGGTGAAGGTGTTTTAGAATTCTCCAACGTGAAGAATATGAGCAGCCTGATTAATTTAAGACATGTCAAGAATTCCCAAAATCTTCATTTTTTCTATGATTTGTCTAAGGTTCCATGTTTTCCTGGGGTTGGGGAGATGGAATCACTTCGCGAATTAAGTGACTTCAGAGTGAAGAAGGAGAAGGGGTATGAATTGCAGCAGCTAAAGAGACTAAATCACCTTTGTGGCAGCCTGAGGATCAGTGGCCTTGAAAATGTGGAAAGCAAGGAGAGAGCACTAGAAGCCAAGTTACCTGACAAGAAACACCTGACAACATTGATACTTGCATGGTCAGAGCAGCCTTCAAGTCAACGGCCAGACCACGACGTGGAGATAATTGAGGGCCTTTGCCCATCGTCACAGGTAACAAAACTAGGAATATATGGCTACAGCGGATGGAAGTGTCCAAGCTGGTTAGCACAAAAGTTTAGTAGCCTACGATCCCTACAACTCGAGGGTTGTGGTAACCTGGAAAGTCTCCCTGATATCAGTGAGCTTTTCATTCACATTGATAGGCTTATACTTATTAGACTTCCGAAGCTAAAAAAGTTGCCAAGACTTCCAGATAGCCTGAAGAGCCTAGACATTCAGATCTGTGAGGCTATAGTTGAGACATGTGTGGAAGATGTGAAGCTGATGAGGTCGTTTTTCAATGAACAAGTGTCTCAAATCGAGCCATCCTTGCAGATTATAGTGCACCCTGAGGAGATACATCGGTTCGCTCAAGAGCAGCCTGAAAGGTTTGACGCAATCTTGCGCAGCATTTTCGGATGCACATGTGCTAGTTTTACTCCTAGGCTTATCCGAGGCCAGATAACGGAGGAAGATTACTCTCAATTTCTGTGTCCTGCATCATTAGATTTCCTCTTCCTCTCATATTGTGCCATCACTGACACCGTCCTCCATAACTGGTGGAAACGCTCTACATCCCTAACTTGGTTGACCTTAAGGTGTCTTCCCTTTTTCAGAGCAATCCCTCCTGAGGTGATGATGTCTCTGTCTATGCTTCAGACTCTCAAAATCGTTGATTGTGTCCAATTTACTTGTTTGCGGGGCCTAAATTATCTCACCAGCCTGCAGCACCTCACCATCGTGAAGTGTCCCAACCTTATTATGACCCTTGAAGAGGCCGAAAAGATACAATGTGTTGAATGGATCACTGTTGACAACGTACCCATTGTGCCCCGGCTGCTGTCAAGAGAAGGTTTCTCATCCCTAAGGAGGCTTTGCATTATGGAATCGGATGAGCCGAGGGAAGAAGAAATCCTGCAAGAGTCTCCTTCTCTAACATCCCTTTTGTTTGATTCGTGCGAGCGGAGCAGCTTGCCGGAGAATTTGGGGGCCCTGCCACAATTACAGCAGCTGACTTTGGGGTGGTGCCCAAATGTTCGGTCACTTCCAACTCTGCCCGTATCTCTAAGGCATTTTAAACTTCATGACTGTGACGAATCATTCATGAAGAGCTGTCAGACAGCTGATGATCCAAACTGGCATAAGATTGCTCATGTCCGTACAAAGGAGTTTCCCCAATAGAGATTGTTCAATTGACAACCGGTATAACCTGTGTCTCTGGTGCAGGGATCCACATTTTGTATTGGCCTTTCAAAACTTTAACCGAGGACCAAGTTTGCCTTTGCCTGGTGTGCAATCTGTGTGCTACTATATATCTCGCAGGATGTACTGTAATAATATTTACTAAATATATGTTGATTTGTTTCCATCAAAAATTGTATTATTGTGCAGTGGAGAATTGTTCAGAAACAGCAAGAAACTGCACAAAAAATGGTTCTGCAAATATTTCTTGCCCATTGTTCATTTACACTACGGGTTGCCATTTGTAACTCACACGTGGGAGCTCAAAAAAATTGTACGAAATGTTTTAGCTTGTGTAAAAATCAGGACACGTTTGCATGCTCCAAACTTAGCAATGGTGAAATGCTCCCCTAAACAAGCTTGAATGCATGATAAAAGGATCGCGGATAGGTTTTAAAATTCAAATTGTAGTGACCATCAATAAACTTTGCTTGCAGGTTAAATATTGTGAACTGATACTCTCATATCCCCATGACTATAGCGGTATGATAAGAAAAAATAAAAACATTCTATCTATGTATATTGTATAGGCGAACCTGCAGAAACACGCAAGCTAGTGTCGAAGATCTCTGCGACCGTGACGAGATGAGGGCCACGAGGCAGGGCACACCTGCAGCGGAACGACGGCGATGCTGCCCGGAGGAGGCACCGGAGAGCCCACACGGCTGGCTGGCCACCGCTGCCACCGCCGGCTCTGGGAGTGTCTGGAAAGGCGACTAGGCGAGCGGGTTTCAGAAGCGGCGAGGCAACGGCTGAGGAAGCAGGAGCTTGACCGGCCGTCTGATGCGAGGTGGTGGATGTTGAGCTAGGACTTCCCTAAAGGAAGAACATTATTATCTGCTTATGAGAATTGAGAACGCATTTTTTTTATCAAGAGAGAGAAATCTTATCTAGTCTGCTAAGGAAAGAAAAAAAGGAAAGGAAAAACCTAATAAGTATGCCGTCCTGCTTGTAGTATTGATTAATTGATGAAATGAGAACGGGGCTTATTGCTTACATTCTTTTTTTTTATGCCCCTACATTGATTATTGATGAAATGGGAACGGGCTTGTACTTCAAGTGTGCTGCTTGTCGTTGTACTACGTTGAGCCGCCCATGTTCGATTCCTGTCTGGGAGACCGGGACGAAAAAATTGTGTCATACTTCCTTCGTACCCATAAAACTTAATGTTTAAGACAAGGATACGGTCTCTAAAACCTAATTTTATCCGTTATTTGTTATTAAAATATAATAGAAAAATTTAAAATAAAATTACTTTTTATAAAGATAGGTTTCAAGGTGAATCTATATATATAAGTTTTACTTTTTCAAACTAATATTTTAAAAGTTATAATTTATGTTCTCAATGTTTGATCCAAACCTTGTCCAAAACGTCACGTTTTATGGGTATGAAGAGAGTACATCATCATATAGGATTTTTTTTTTTTTTTGAAAGAGAGATAGAGTTATATTAGGACTAGGACAGAGACAAGCCGTTGTTTTGTTCGACAACGGGCTCGTCGTCCACGGAATTTTTGGTGTATGAGACGACATCGTCACCATTGTACGCGGCTTTCAGTTGCTACGGGAGGCCATTTTTTCTCCTCACCAGATCTTCTACGCGGACTCCCCCGCGAGCAAGCGTGCATGGAAGCCGTGGCCACAGGACGGCACGAACAGCGGCGAGCGCCAGGAGTCTGGGATGGCCCGTGCACTGCCTTCTCGATCTTGTCCATCACCACACGTCCTGAGACATACGGCTGGTACACAACTCAGTGAATAAGCTACAAAGTTAAGGTTTGTAGATGATCACAACGTTATTCCTTCAATACTTAATTTTAGAAATCATAGATTATTATGAGACAATTCAAAAGATAATGTATCGTAGGAGTTGTATTTGTATGTTTGATTGTCTCAAAATTACGTGGCAATATATGAGACAGTTTATTAGACAACACCAGTACAGTTGCCTAAGGTTGTCGATGAAAAAGCAGTTGTAGAGTACTCCCTTCCCAAACTGCTAGTAGCTACCACTACTTCATCTGTTACTGGTTTCATGATTGGTAGAGACAAGGAACGTGATGAGATAATAAGGATGCTCCACGAACCAGCATGTGTTTTTGAATCAACCTCCAACAACAGCAAGTGTTATTTTTTTTTTTTTTTTTGAGAAGTCGAGGGGGGGGGGTGGAGTGTCCCCCACCTGAAAGTTTGTATTGGAAATTGGCTCAAAAGCCTGATGGGTTACAATAGCTTTTCAGTTTGCCTGAATATGCTTAGGAATGAATTACATTGCTATGGAGAGAGCCTCACACCAGGCTGTGGCAATGGCCTTGTCCTGTCTGGGTAGTCTTGCACCCCAGAGATGGGCTTCCGTCTTGCACGCCTGAAGAGTAGCAGTGAGCGATGTACGATCAGACCTGAAGATGAAGTTGTTTCGCCGTTTCCAGATATGCCAGCAGCATAGGAGGGTGAAGGTGCTGAAGAATTTGGAGGGGATGCTTGGGGGCGGCAGGAGTGTTCTCAGTTCGTGGACAAACCAGCGCTCATCCACTGTTCTTTGGATGGTGTTCTAGAATTGCTGAGCATGCGGACAGCCGAAGATGATGTGGGCCGCCGTTTCTTCTGCCGCCTGACAGACCTCGCAGGTGGCATTTTCCACAATCCCTTTTGTTCGCAGGGTTGTCCTGCACTTGATCCTTCCTTGGAACAGCAACCAGGCGAAGAATTTGACTCGGGGGGCTTTGTTGTGCCAAATGAAATTCGCCCTATCATCATTTGTGGAGTGGGCGCTTTTCATAGCTCTGTAGAGCAGGCCGGCATCAAGATCGCCACACTTTTTGAGCATCATACTGCGCCTCTGATCTTTTTCTTCATTGACTGAGCGTCGGCTCATGATCATTTTAACCTGCAGCACTTGTTCATCGGCCAGCGCGGAGGTGCGGTTAACCAGCGATTGCTAAAACTCTCCGTCGAATGCCTGCCGGACTGTGATCTCCTTCTGTCTGCAGTGACTGTACAGTTCAGGGAACCTTTCAGCCAAGCTATCTTGACCATCCCAGACATCATGCCAGAAGGAGGTTGTTCTACCATTGCCCAGAGAGACTGTCGTGAACGCCCGGTATAGCGGTAGTAGGGATCTCAGCGTCTTCCAGTGTGGTCCATGGATGTTCCCTGTCAGAGAGGCGATACATGCATTTTGTTGCACCCATTTCGCCCAAGAGGAATCAGTGCTTGCATGTAGTCTGTGTATCATCTTTAGCAGTAGGCAGATGTTCTGAAGCCCCAGGTCTTTGATGCCTAAACCACCCATGTACTTGAGCTCGCACACTCGTTCCCAGGCCACCATGGACTTCCCCCCAGTATTTGCGTTGGATCCCGCCCAGAGGAAGGATCTTCGTCGGCGGTCCACCTGATCAATGATGCCCGGTGGGATTTCTAGAGAAGCCATGGCATATATCAGTTGGCTGTCAAGCACTGAGTTAACCAGAGTTGCACGACCAATTTGGTTAAGCACTGAGGACTGCCAGCCTGCTAGGTAATGGTCACATTTGGCTATGTTCGGAGCAAAGGCGGATAGGCGAAGCTTGCAGTTAGAGGGTGGCAGGCCGAGAAATGTCTGTGGGAACCCTTCCTTCCTGCACCCAAGTGCTGTGATGCATGCTGCAATGATGTCTTCGTTCATGTGTAATGGAACCGCAGTGCTTTTGGAGTAGTTGATCTGGAGTCCTGTGGCACTAGCAAACTGATCAAGAAATGTTCTCAAATTCTGAATATCGGGGAGCTCACCCCGGACCTGCAGAAGTGTGTCATCGGCGTACTGGAGCACTGGGCAACTTGAGGAGGCGATGATTGGGTGTCTAGATAAGCCGGAATGTTTGATCAATGCCTGCAGGATGTCAGCGACTAAGATGAATAAGTATGGCGAGATGGGGTCTCCTTGCCTCAGTCCTCTTTTGCAGGCAATCCAAGGTCCAGTGCAACCGTTCACCATGACTGCTGAGTGTGAGGACTGTAAAATCTGTTGCATCCAGCCTACCCAGACCGAGTTGAAGCCTCTTGCCAGCATAATTGTGCTCAGTGCCTCCCAATTGAACGTATCGAAGGCTTTTGCAAAGTCTAGCTTGATAACCATTGTTCGCACCCTTCTCTTGTGACAGCATTGCACCAGCTCCATCGCATATATGAAGTTTTCTGTGATGGACCGACCCCGAATGAATCCAGTTTGGTCCAGATTGACAAGCTTTCCAATCTGGGTCTGCAGCCTTGTTGTTAGGATCTTGGTTAGTATTTTCACCGAGCAGTTCTGCAGGCAGATTGGTCGAAAAGCATCGATGTTGTTTGCATCCGGTTTCTTGGGGAGCAGCACCACGTAAGACCTGTTAATCCTCTCCAGTTGAGCTTCACCGTTATGGAAGGCAGTAAGGAATTGCATGATGCCATCCTTAACTGTTGGCCAAGTTGCAGTATAAAAGGCTGGGCCAAAACCATCCGGCCCCGGTGCACTGCATCTGTTCATTCTTCGAATTGCATCAGCAGCCTCTTTCTCAGTGAACGGTAGGGTGAGCTCATCGTTTGCCATAGGTTGGTCTTGGTAGAGCTCTCACAACTGAAGGCCCAAGAGGACTGGCCTGGGGTTCCCAGAATTGAGGAGAAGTAGTCCGATAGTGCCTGAGTCTTGGCCGTATGATTGGTGACCTGCACACCATTGACAGCAATGCTTTTGATGTTGTTCCTGCGCATTCTAGCTGTCGCGTGTGCGTGGAAGAAGGCCGTGTTGTTGTCCCCTTCTCTGATTGCGCGGAACTTGGCCCGTTGCTTCCAGTAAGCAGCCCGCTGCCTGAGTTCAAGAGAGAGCCTGTCGTAGCTCTGTTGGCGAACCTGTAATTCATAGACAGACAGATTCCGATCCTCTTCGAAAGAGTCAAACAATAAAATGATGAATTTGTAGTTTTGAATGATAGTGGAAGGCACCCTAGTGCACCTGACCCAAACCTTTGTTGCAGCCCTTACCGCTTTTAACCTTGTAGCGAAGGACAGACAGAAGGAATGAAGAGTTGTGCAGCCAAGCATTCTCAAAGCGGAAGATGACAGTTTTTGGTATTTGGGTGGAGAAGGTTGCTAGGATGAGAACATGGTCGGAGGTTGGCCTGGTCATCCCCTGAAGATTTGCAGTAGAGAATATTTAGCTAAAAAGAGTGTTGTGGAACATTCTGTCAAGGTGAGCAAGCGTTGGTTCCCGCCTTTTGCTAGACCAAGTGAAACGGCAGCCGGTAAGGGAAAGCTTAAGGAGGCCAAGGCTGTTGATCGTGTCATTGAAGGCCTCAACCAGGGGTGAAGACAGGGTATCAATGTTCTTATCTTGGCTAGTTCTTATCAGATTGAAGTCCCCAGCGAGAAGCCAGGGGCCGATTATATGAGGAGCAAGATCAAGAAGGCGGGCGAGAAAATCAGGTGAGTCTCTATGGTCTGACAGTGCATAGACGTTGGTGACTGAGAAGGTATATTCCGAGGTAGTGGAGGAGAAGGTTGTGTTGAGGCAGTAGGTGTCTGTTGTGGAGTGGGAGTCCAAGGACAAAATATTGGAGTCCCAGGCTGTTAGGATACCACCTCTGGAGCCAGAAGTGCAGTTGGTAATGAAAGAGGATAGGTTCTGGGAGAGAAAGAAGGTAGCCTTGAATCGATCGCAGGATGCAAGTTTAGTTTCTTGGAGGCAAACAACGGTTGGGTTGGATTGTCTAATTGCGTCATGTACAATCGTGCATTTGTCCGGGTCGCCAAGCCCGCGTACGTTCCATGACAACACTAAAAAGTTTTTTTGACCCAGAATTCATTTAAAACAGAGATACAATGGGGTTCCGTGTGAATGAGTCAGCACAGGAAGGCCCAGACCGAGACCAAAGGACTCAACAGAAAAAGAAAAAACACATGGGAGACAAAGAGAAGGAGAGGACCAATACTGAAACTGAAACCTAAACACCAAGACAGCCACTAGCGCCCACAATAGGACGACACTAGTGCAAGCAACTAAGACACGACCCAACATCAAATGGGGGTGAGAGACACCGCATCCACAGCAGCAGAGGTAGAACATCCCAAGCCGGCAGAACGGACCATCTTGCGGAGGTCTGGGAGGCCAATGGTCAGCTTGTTCTTGTTGAGGATCCCCTTGCGCTTGACATGCTGCTGGAGCGCAGGGAGCAGGTGGATAGCGCATTTTGAAGGGCCTTCATCTTCACAGCCTTGTCAGTCATGTCCACAAACTTGCCCTTGTCCTTTGCAGTGAGGCGAGAGCTCTGCCTCCCGATGGTAACAGCAGTTGGCGGGCGGTGGGAGCCCACGGCGTTCCTGCGACGACGGCGGGCAGTGGGAGAGGCAAGTGGCGGTGGTGCTGGAGGGGTGGCGTTCTAGGGGCTCTGGGCTGGGGGAGTGAGCTGTGGGGTGGAGTCCTGGGAAGCAGTCGCAAACGAGTCGGGGGACGGTGGAGCCGTGGGAGCGGCATTGTCAGTTGCTGACCGGACAAGCAGCTGAGCAAGGATGGTGGCGAGCCCCAAGATGCTGGCATTGCTGTTGGACTGCGGGGCAGGGTTTGTAGTGTTGTTGGGGCTTGAGGCAGCAAGAGCAAAGGGTGAGGCAGGGGGCGGGTGCTCAAGGTGCAGGTAGTGGGGCTGTGACTCCAGCTGTTGTTGCAGGCGGAAAGGCCCATCCGGCCCCCAGTTCGGCCCAGCCGGGGGAGGGGGTGGGGGCCCAAAGAAGCGAGCTAGGGTGCCGTCGTCGCGGAGCTGGTTGGCGCGCGGCCAGACGTTGACCGGCAAGATCCTCGCCACCGAGCCGGCATGGATGCGGGACCGCGGCTCATGAATCCAAACCTCCGAGGGGATGTCCCGGTGGTCAAAGATCTCAAGTAGCAGGCGGAGGGGACCAAAGTTCTTGTTGTCGAGGCATGCCGGGTCCACTTTGAGAACCTTGCAAAAGCCTGCCAGGTTGTCCACTGGGAGGAGGGTAGTCGTCAATCATGACGAAGGCCAGGAGGTCCGGCTTCCTAAAGAAACGGTTGTTCCATTCATCTGGGCGTTGCAGGCTGACGGAGTGACCTTCGACACTGATGGGGCTGTGAGCACGAATACAATCACGGTCGGCCAAGGATTCGCACCTGACAAGCATTGCACCCCAAGAAGAAGGAAGGAGCTCCACAGGCATGGACGGTGCAACGATGGCCAAGGCAGCGCGAAGCACGTGGGGGACCTCAATGGCACGGGCCGGCGGGGAGATGTAGGCGAAGGCGAGGCGGTCATCCACCTCCGGGCGACCAGGGCCGGCCCAGACCTCGATGAAGCGAGCGCGACCATCCCAATCAAGGGAGGAGGAGTCGCTCTCAACCTCCTCGTAGTCGCTGGAGGCCGGACTGGGCTAGGCAGCCGGGGGCAGGCGACCGACGGTAGCAGCAGCGGCCATGGCAGAGGGCGAGAAAGGGGCAGATGTAGGGGATCTGCCGGCGTGAGCAAGCAAGGCTCCAGGACTGGATGGAGCAATGGTCGCGGCCTTCCCGCGCGCAGCAATGGACGGGATGTCCATGAAGCGCGGCGGGCTGGCCCCGGGAGGCCCCGTGAGCCGGGAGCAAAGTAGCAAAGGATGGCGCATCAAGCGCAGCAGAGCTGGAGGAGGCCACCATGTTTAGTGGGTCGAACGCAGCCGCACGGGGGTGATCTCCCACCGGGCGAAGCTAGGGCGGGGGGCAGGCGCGGGCGGGCCGGGGTTTGTGCGTGGCGCGAAAGGGGTGGCGGCAATCGCGGCGGCGTGAGGCCGGCACAGGGATGGTAGGCTCACGGCGGTGCAGCTTGCCAAGCACGCGAGCGAGCGACATCTTGCACTGAGGGCTCTGGTGGCCAGAGGCACCGCAGTTGCGGCAGCGGACAGGGTCCCGGCAAGCGCTGACCAGGTGATCGGAGGCCAGACAGCGGAAGCAGGTGTTGGTTCGGGTGATTGGTTTGAATGGAAGGTGTGGTTTTGGCTATGGAGCGGAAGGGGAGAGGAGGGCTTGGAGGTAGGGTTTTGGGTTGGGCGTTGCGGCATTGAAGTCGGCAGGTTGCGAGCATGAATGCGTTCCTGCTGGGCCGTTGGCGACACGACATCCATTTGCTCCCGGTTCAGGTGGCAGCGGGATATCAGCAGAAGCAGTACTGGGGGATTTTAGAATAGTCTCTTGGCAGCAGTTGGACACAGCTGTGGCCGAAATATCTCGAGCCGTGCGTGGTAGTGTTGTCAAGTCAGCAGGCATTGTGGGCCCCAAAACTGTTGAAGCAATAACTGCCGAGTCCCTAGCCGGAGGGATGTTCGCCGCACAGCGCTCCACCGTCGCCATGGACGGGTGCAAGCGCAGGACAGAAGAACCCAAAGAGAGGCAACCTTGAAGGACCAACAGATTTGCAATGTTTTGACACGAGACGCGGACCGAAAACACCAACTCCGAAACACGGCGGACACAGAGGCGACCCGGAGGAGCAACGAGCAGGTAGTGAACGGCGTTTGAGATGAAGAAGAGATTGAACATTGGGGATCGAGAGGGAGGGGTGAGCCAAACCAGGGCGGGTTGGGGGAGGCAGCGACGGCGCCAGGAGTAACCGTGTTGTAGAAGTTGCTTAGGAGATACTCTTGCAGGTGCGCTCCTGGCTTGACAACGCCGAGGTTCACGCGGCGACGAGCTTGCAGACGCAGAGGTTGAGCGGTCGGGGTCGCAAGCAGAGGGGCAGGGTTTGGTGGCGTGAGGCCGGAGGTGGTGGTGGTGACGGTTGGGGGGTTGTTTGTGGGCAGCAGAGCTAGGAGCGGCGGCGCGGCGAGGTTGCCGCCAGTCGCCCCGGGGCCGACGGGGCCAGAGCTCTTGCTAGCCATCTTCTTCCTCTCACAGCAAGTGTTATTCAGTAATTGGTATCTACGGGATCACCGGTTCTAGGAAGACAACACTAGCACAACATGTCTGTACCTTTGAACGAACACAGAACTATTTTAGCCATATCATGTGGGTTTGTGTTACAAAGAATTTCAATGTGCATGGAATTTATCGTCAGATGCTTGAGGCAGCGTTAGGGGAGCCATGCCATGACTTCAGTAATCTTGACGCTAAGTTAGAGAGCACTGGAAGGCAAAAGGTTCCTGCTGGTTTTGGATGATGTATGGACTAGGAAGGGTATGAATGATGAATACAATTACAAACTGGATCAGCTATGTTCTCCACTGAAGGTCGGCGATACAGGGAGTAAGGTCCTGGTCACAACTCGATTCGCCGATGCAGCTAAGTATCTAGGTTGCCATAGCCCTATGCAAATATCTGACATGAACGAGATAGATTTCTTGAACCTTTTTATGCATTACGCACTACATGATGCAAACCTTGGCGACGAAGAATCAGAAACTTTTAAAATGATTGGAGGACAGATTGCAAAAAAATTGAAGAGGTCACCATTGGCAGCAAGAGTAGTAGGTACACGACTACGCAAACATTTACAAGCTATCATTTGGAGAGGAGTTGAAGATCATGGCTTGTTGACAGATACCATGGGAGCTCTATGGTGGATATATCAATACCTTGATGAGCATGTTAGGAGGTGCTTTGCATATTGTAGCATATTTCCCCAAGGATACACATGTTTAAACGTGCTGAATTAGTTGACTTATGGATGACAGAAGGCTTTATAAAAAGTACAGGTATTGTTGAGCAAATGGAATACATAGCACATGGCTACTTTGATGAACTGGTGTCATGCTCATTTCTTCAAACAGGAAAATACTCAAATGGCACCAGCGAGAATTGAGTGGGTCACTACTCATGATCTTCTGCATGAATTGGCTACCAAGGTTGCTGGAGATGATTGTACCGAGAGTTCATGGCGGTGAGATGAAACAGTTCCCTCCTAATGCCCGCCATCTTTTTGTGAGGTTGGGCGATCCAATAAAGTTTCCCGAGCAGATTTGCAAACTAGAAAATTTACGCACACTTATCATTACTAGCAATGAAGCTATAACCATAGAAGAACTTGAGGGAATGTTGAAGAAGTTAAAGAAGCTGCGTGTGGTGCAAGTACCTCTGCAAGGCGAAATATTCACGGTCCCTGCCTGAATTTGTGATTTAAAACATCTACGTTCTCTCACCATCATTGCCTACACCTACACTTCGTATAGTAAGATACATTTGCCAAGAAATTTTGATAAACTATATCATTTGTAGACCTTAGAGCTCCAGGGTGAAGGATTTTTAGAATTCTCCAATGTGAAGAACATGAGTAGCCTGATTAGCCTGAGACATGTCAAGAATTCCCAACATCATTTATATGATATTTCTAAGGTTTCATGTTTTCCTGGGGGTGGGGAGATGGAATCACTTCAAGAATTAAGTGACTTCCGAGTGAAGAAGGAGAAGGGGTATGAATTGCAGCAGCTAGAGAGACTAAATCACCTTTGTGGCAGCCTGAGAATCAGTGGCCTTGAATGAAAATGTGGAAAGCAAGGAGAGAGCACCAGAAGCCAAGCTATCTGACAAGAAGTACCTGACAAAATTGACACTTGCATGGTCATGGTCACCTGGTCAACAGCCAGACCATGAAGCGGAGATAATTGAAGGCCTATGCCCACCGCCACAGCTGACAAAATTTGGAATATATGGCTACAGCGGATGGAAGTGCCCAAGCTGGTTGGCACAAAAGTTTAGTAGCCTACGATGCCTACAACTCGAGCATTGTGGTAACCTTGAAAGTCTCCCTGATATCAGTGAGCTTTTCGTTCACCTTTGCAAGCTTAGACTTGTTGCTCTTCCAAAGCTAAAGAAATTGCCAAGACTTCCACAGAGCCTGACGAGCCTAGACATTCAGATCTGTGAGGCTATAGTTGAGACATCTGTGGAAGATGTGAAGCTGATGAGGTCACTATTCCAAGAACGAGTGTCTCAAATCGAGCCATCCTTGCAGATTACTGTGCATCCCGAGGAGATACATCGGTTCGCTCAAGAGCAGCCTGAAAGGTTTGACGCAATCTTGCGCAGCATTTTCGGAAGCAGATGTGCTAGTTTTACTCCTAGGCTTATCCAAGGCCAGATAACGGAGGAAGATTACTCCCAATTTCTGTGTCCTGTGTCATTAGATTTCCTCCTCCTCTCATATTGTGCCATCACTGACACCGTCCTTCATAACTGGTGGAGACGCTCTACATCCCTAACTTGCTTGGCCTTAAGGTGTCTTCCCTTTTTCAGAGCAATACCTCGTGAGGTGATGATGTCTTTGTCTAAGCTTCAGACTCTCAACATCGTTGATTGTGTCCAATTTACTTATTTACGGGGCCTAAATTATCTCACCAGCCTACAGCACCTCACCATCGTGGAATGTTCCAACCTTATTATGACCACTGAAGAGGCAGAAAAGGTGCAATGTCTTGACTGGATCACTGTTGATGACATATCCTTTGTGCCCGGCTGCTGTCAAGAGAAGGCTTTTCGTCACTACGGATGCTTACTATTGAGAGATCGAATGAGCCGAGGGAAGAAGAAATCCTGCAACAGTTTCCATCTCTAGCAACCATTTTCTTTTATTGGTGCAAGCGGAGCAGCTTGCCGGAGAATTTGGGGATGCTGCCACGGCTACAGCAATTGGTTTTGCGGTGGTGCCCAAATGTTCGGTCACTTCCGACTCTGCCCATATCTCTAGGGTATTTTGAACTTCATGACTGTGACAAGTCATTCATGAAGAGCTGCCAAACGGTTGGTGATCCAAACTGGCAAAAGATTGCTCATGTCTGTGACGCAAGAATTTATCCAGATGATTGACATTGCTCATGAGATATCTGTACAAAAGGTTACTCATGAAGATTGCCAATCTCTCTCTCTCGTATGGATGCACCTTTTCTCTTTAGGCTTTTATAAAACTTTAGGCCGAGGACCGAGCTTGACATTAGTTCAGATAGTCGCGGAATCTTGCCTTTGCCTGTTGTGCAATCTGTGTGCTACTATGTCGCACGATGTGCTGTAATAATATTTACTATAAGTTGACTCGTCTCCAGACTGACAAGAAACCGGGCGCTAATGGTTGGGCAAATACTTCTTGCCCGCCGTCATTCACACTACGAAATGCCGTCAGAAACTCGCATTATGAGAGTTGAAAAATTATGAAATAGTTTAGCTTATTTACAAACAAGGAAAGATTTGCATGTTCCAAACTCAAAGAATGCTGAAAGGCTCCCTAAACAAGCATGAATGCATGATGAAAGGATCACGGATTGATTTCAAATTGTAGTGACCGTCAATAAACTTTGCTTGCAGATTCAAAATGCGAGCTGATACTCGCTCACACTACTATAGATTCGGTTATCAGTGCCGGCACCTTTGTTGTCGGTTTTGTAAAACCGGCACTGATAACCCATCTGTGCCGGTTGTTTGCTTTGAAAACGGAAACACGGCTGGCAGCCATGAGAACCGACAATCAAGATACATATCACTGCCGGTTAGCATTTGGAACCGCACCGATGGTTCTCGGTGTACATCACTGCCGGTTCTAGACTAGAACCGACATTGAACATGCATTTTCAATGGCGGTTCTAGCTCAAAACCGCTAGTGATGAACTGACACCACAAAAAGGTGGCAGGCGTCCTCTTCTTCCTCTCCACTCTGCCATTCTGAGCAGAGGAAGCCGCGCGCGTGGGCCTCTGTCTCCATTGTTGCGGCTGCTGTTCTCCATAAATGAAGCTTGGTTTTCTTGAAATTAGGGCAACTGATTGATTTCTTTGCACTTAAGGTTAGTACCCAACGGCCAATCCTTGGATTTTGACCATTAATTATGGCTAATTTGTAACATATGATCTTTATTTTGTGCTTTCTCTTGTAGGGAGCTTGAAATTAGATTTTGAGGGAGGCCTGAAATCGAATTGTGGATAATCTACTGTACAAAAGGTTAGTGTCTACCAACCCATATATTTCCTAGGTATATGTGCATGATCAATGCTCAAGATTGATATTAATTATTATGTGATATATTAATTGGTTAGTGTTAGTTAGCACTAGAGAGTATAGATTAAATTTAAATTATGATTAATATTAGTATTGATTAATATTAGTATGTGATACATTAATTGGTTAGTGTTAGTTAGCAAATGAACCAATATGCTTAGTATTGATTAATATTAGTATGTAATGCTATAAGTAGTTGTAGGTAGTTAGAAGTTGAGAGTATTATTTCTTTTAGATTTATGAGGAGCAAATTAATTATTTTGTCACCTACCAAAACATTATTTAATTTAGACTTAAATTAAAGTCAATGGTGGAGTCTCCACTATTTACACGTCACCTAGCTAGACATTGTGTGCAGATAAATTATTTTGATGGTAATTTTAATGGTTATGTCACGTACCATAATAATTTTTTATGATTATTCTACTGTAACTTATGTCAACAAATTATTTGTATGTTAACTTTAATATTGTTTAATATTTGGTGCAAAATAAATGTTCATGGAATAATCTTTAATTCTAATATTGTTGTCTCTAATTTTTTATTTTCTTATATTTCATGTTTCATCGCACGACTGTATTGTTTAGCTATAAAATTTAATCTATTTGTGTGTCTGTATCATTTTTGCGTGTCTTGATGTGTCCTAATATTATCAATGTAGAGATGGATCGAGAGTGGATGTACGGTGTGTCCCGAACGGACCCACGGTACTTGATTGGTGTCTCCAACTTCCTCCAAGTAGCCAAAGCTAATGTTCGTGAGGGGCAACCTGTATTCTGTCCATGCAAAGATTGTGGAAATGTTAGAAAATGGAGTATGTTGGAGTCCATACGTACACATTTGATTACAAGGGGGTTCATGAGAGACTACACGATATGGAGTATGCATGGAGAAGTTGTTGACAATGTTCCACAAGAACATTACAATGATGATGTGCCTATGCCTGACATAGCCGTCCACGAGAATGCGACAAACGAGGATCCTGGTGTCAACACGTGTACCGAGGCTACCGCTGTTAATGATATGTTGAGGGATACATTAGCTGACGACACTGAGCATAATGATGGCATTTCACAGTTGCTACATGATGTTGAGAGTGGATTTCTTAGCGATAGACAGTTGAAAAAACTAGAGAAAATGAGAAAAGATGGCAAGACACCATTGTATCTAGGGTGTGGACTGAGCAAACTTGAAGCTAACATCATGCTATTAGAGTTCAAATCTTCAAATGGATTGAGCGATAAAGGCTTCGATCAGCTGCTAGGAATAGTAAGGAAACTGCTACCACCACAAAATGAGCTTCCAGAAAAGACATACCTATGTAAGCAAATGATCTGTCCAATCGGTCTTGAGGTTGAAAAAATCCATGCGTGTCCCAATGATTGCATACTATACCGTGGAGATAAATACAAAGACTTGGATGCATGCCCTAGGTGTAAAGCTCCTAGGTACAAGCAAGGGCCGTCCCAACGATGGTAGCAAGACAAAAGGAGGGCCTGTAAAAGGTAGTCCGGTATTTTCCTATAGCTCCACGGGTGCATAGGCTATTTGCAAATGCAAAGTCAGCCAAGTTGTTACGCTGGCACGGTGAAGAGCGTAAGAAAGATACAATGCTGCGGCACCCAGCCGATGGGGCAGACTGGAGGACGATTAACACTATGTGCTATAAGAACATTGGTGGTGAGGTGCGGCACCTTTGGGTGGGTTTGAGCACAGATGGGATGAATCCTTTCGACCAGGTTAGAAGCAATCATAGTACTTGGCCAGTGACGCTTTGTATATACAACCTTCCACCTTGGCGCCGTGATGAAGAGGTCATACATCCGGATGCCACTACTGATCCAAGGGCCGAAACAACCTAGGAACGACATCGATGTTTTTCTAGAACCAAAGTGATTGATGAACTGTTGGAGTTGTGGCATACGAGGGTACCGGATGTTTGGGATGAGTATAAAAAGGAACATGTGACAATCAAGGTAGTACTAATCGCTACAATCACGTACCCCCGCCAGGCGAGGTAGCTTATCCGGAGAGAAGACAAAAAAGGATATACTAGGATGCGTAGAGTGCTTGGACTCAACCCATGCGGTACATCTACCGGAAAACAAGAAAATGGCTTATATGGGTCACCGTATGTTCCTACCGATGACCACCCTTACCGCAAAAAACAGAAAAAGACTTCGATGGGACAATTGAAAGACGTGGACCTCCAGATTATCGAAATGGAAAACAGATACTACGAGAGGTTAGCAAACTCAATGTTGTCCATGGAAAGGGTGAGGGGGGCAGTTCGTGCACCCGCCGAGTCTATTTGGAAGAAAAAGTCAATTTTCTCGAAACTACCTTTTATCGGGCCGCTATTGAGTGTACGTCATTGCCTTGATCCAATGCACATTACTAAAAATGTGTGCGGTAACACGCTCAACACCTTAATGAACATAGGAGGCACAACAAAAGATTCACTCGCAACACGCCTAGATATGAAACACTTGGGGCTAAGGAAGGAGCTGCATCCAAATACTCTTGAGGATGGTCAAATAAAACTTCCGGTGTGGCATCATGGACACTAAAAACAACAGAAAAAAGAGGTGCTCCTTTCATTCTTCAATGAACTAAAAGTCCCGACAGTGGTACTTGTACCAACCCGAAGAGGCTAGTGAACATGAGAGAGTTGAAATTTAACTATGGTTGTATGAAGGCCCATGACTGTCATGTCATTATGACTCGCCATTACTCCCAAGAGCCCTTCGTGGTATCCTACCCGACAAGGTTCGCGCCCCAATCATAAAGTTGTGCTCATTTTTCAATGCAATCTCGAAAAAGGTTATTGATATGTCAAAGCCGGACCAATTTACTGACATTGTGGAGACACTATGTCGTTTAGAGATGCATTTCCCGCCTACCTTCTTTGATATGTCCGTGCATTTACTTGTTCATCTTGTTGACCAAATTCGAACCCTTGGCCCAATGTACCTGCATCGATGTTCCCTTTTGAAAGGTTGATGAAAGTTTTTAGAAAGTATTTTGGAAACAGATTTAGACCGTAAGGCGATGGTCGAAGGATGGACAACGGAGGAGGCAATTGAGTTTTGCACATATTATTTGGACATCAATCGTGTCGGAGTTCCAATATCTCGTCACGAGGGAAGACTAGGGGGCAAAGGAACTATCGGTGAGAAATCGTTCACAGTACGTGACACAGTTTCTTTTAGACAGGCGCAGTTCGCTGTTCTCCAACAAGCCACGGGTATAATGTCATACATTGAAGAGCACCGACAGTTGCTTCAAACTTTATACATGAATAGATCACAAGCTTGGCGTGAAAAGAAACATAAGGAGGAGTTTGTCGACTGGTTACGGTGTCGTTTGATTGGAATAAAATTGAATTCTCAGCTGGATCTACTAGCCAAGGGAGCTTCATCTACATATCTTAAGTATGAAGGGTATGAAATCAATGGATATACATTTTACACTACAAAACAAGATGGAAAGAGCACCTTCCAAAATAGTGGTGTTCGCCTCGATGCCCACGACGAAAAAACGCAATGTGGAAGCGACATACTATGGTTCCATAGAGGAAATATGGGAGTTAGACTACGGACAACAATTAAAGGTTGCTCTGTTTCGATGTAAGTGGGTCCGCCTTGAGGACGTAAACATTGACAAAGCTGGATTCACAACCGTTGATCTAAACAAGACCGCATATAAAGACGATCCATTCGTCCTTGCAAAAGATGTTACGCAAATCTTTTATTCAAGGGACAATGAGACAAAAGGAAGACTCAAAGTAGTTCTCGCAAGGGAAAAGGAAGATTGTGGGTGTTGAAGGAGTCACGCATTTAAGAAGACTACAAGGGTTACCGTGAAATGGCTCCCTTTGGATCGAGCGTTAACTTAGCTATCCTTGAAGAGAGTGATGAACCGGCTTATGTCCGTTGTGATCATGATGAGTCCATCATTGTTCCTGCACCTTAACAAGACTTTTTTTTTGAATTATGTAATTAATCTTAATGATCATGTAATCATACTCCCCGTCCCAAAATAACTATCGCTTTAAACTTCCCGAGAAACAAATACCGGCAATTTTTATGAATAATAAATATTATCGATTAGTATCATAATTAGTATCATCGGAAAGAGATTTGTAACCAGTTTTTAACAAAATTATTTAGAGATATAAATATTGCACGTATTTTCTATTAATCAAGTCAAACTAGCGGCACGAAAATCAAAAACGACAATTATTCCGGGACAGAGTAGTATATTTAGGTTGCCTCAAGAATTTTATTGTACGACAATAACTGCATCGAAAATATTTTCAACTCATATTGTAGTGTAAATTAATATATTTTAATTATTTCTAATTTTACGAATTGTGGCTCATTCAATTGGGGTATCTTTTGTTCTGAACAAAGCTGTGTCATCAATTCAATGAACAATGCCAATCCCGCAGCCTTTTTGAAAAGGGGCAGGCTCTTTAGTGGCGGTTTTGCAGCCAGAACCGCCACCGAAGGGAGCTTTAGTGTCGGTTCTTTTTTCGAACCGCCATCGAAGGGATCTTCGGTGCCGGTTCTAATTTAGAGCCGCCACCGAAGCCCACATCCATCCTAAAACTTAAAAATGCGCGCCTCACGCCTATCGAAGGTCCCAGCTCTCATGTATGGCCGATGGCACTTGGCTACCGGCTATATAATGGCAACCGGGAGGCGTCTCAAGCAAGTGCTTCCTTTCCTTCGCTCCTCGCTCCTCATATGTGTGTGTTTTCATATACACCAGAGGTTTAGGGCTGGTTCTACTATATGTTCTCTCTTTTGGGAGAACACTAGAGGTTTATGCCGGCTCTATGTTTTCCCTCTAGGAGAAAGCTTTCGATATACGAGATATCACTATCGTAGTCCAGATGACACACTAGTGGGTACTAGAAGAATGTTTCATGGAGCTACGCGACATTTTGGAGGTACTTGGGAGCGAAGTTTATGTAACATTATATAGCTGTTACATTTACTTCGTAATAGGTCGATGCATCCATCCATGTGCTCTGGACTGCTGCAGCCCGGGCATAGGTTCATCGCAGCTACCTCCAAAGGTGTAGCTCTACTACCATCTCCGACATTCTTTGCATCCTCTTCGACCCGACCTGGGTGCTAGAAGAATGTTTCTGAGATGGTTATCTTTTTATGTGTTTGTATACTTCGATCGTAACTTTGACCTTGTAGAGAAACAAGGTTTTTGTATTTATGAAATAAATGTAATTTGTATCCTTGGAATGAATGTAATTTGTATGTGTGTGTGTTTCCATTTATATTTTTAAATACATAATTTGTATTCTCTCTCATAAATGTAACGTAGAACAGTATAAAACAACTGAGACAAGCTTACATAGTCTAACACATAAATATACATAAAAGCGATACAAAACAAAGTAAAAATTAACCTCTCTAACTTAATTTGGGGGTGGCACAGTCGTTATCCATTCATGGTAGTGTATATCACGAATGGTGTAACCACATTCCCTGTCAACGAAGGCCAATGCTCGTATTAGTGCACTCTCTCGTGCCTCACAAACACGAACACACGGTCGACCATAGATATAGCCTACTATATGACTATTGGCAGCCACCCCCTCAGTAATTATTATGCCATACTGGCATCCTTGTGTAGTGAGCTGGCCAAAGTGTGCATCATAGTTCCAGGAATAACCAAGCTGCTCAATAGCTTGATCTAGAGTGGTGACAAGGCACATGCAAAGATATGTATAATCATGGAGAAGAATCTGCAGAGAAAATTAGAGATAGTTTAATAAGTGATCTAATATTTAAAATACAGAGATATATATAAAAATTATTATGGTTATACCACATCCATCTGGTTGTAGGTCGCCATGATTTCGGCAAATTCCGCCACGTCCTGATTACCCGCACGCCAAGCCTGTATCTTGAAGGACGAGTAATCAGGAATGCGATAGCCAATGTGCTCCAATGCATGCAAACAAAGGCAACACGGCATTGAACTCGGCACTTAAGTGTGAAGGCATGTCTCGTCCCCTCTGCACAATTTGTTGTTGATACCCCTCGAAGGAGGCCTTGTAGGGATGGAGAAGCTTAGTTCACATGTCCACAAACGACCACGGGCATCAATGGTCGTGTCCTCAACTATCTCCGACGCCATAAAAAGGTAAGTGTTGATTGCAGCCACTTTATGGGGAGATATAGTCTGCAATATAGGCGATATATATATATACTGAGTACTATATATGTATATAACCAACAATTTGTTATGAGACAAATATTTCTTACAATAGCCGGATAAGGGTGTTGTGGAACGGCCATATCCGGGGCGAACCACTCATCGCCAGTGTGGAATCCAGGTTGCTTTGGCGGGGGAGGTCCATTGTTCATCCCTAAGTAAAATAAATCAAAATATTTCAAAATGCATATTAAAAGACATTTGAAAAAAAATAATATAGAAGAAGCCATACCAGCATACCCAGGAGCCATAGTTGAAACAAAGTGAGTGTGAGAGTGAGAGTGAGAGTGAGAGAGTGAAAGTAATATTCACTAGTGCGGGGGCTGGTTATACATATATAGTTGTGCATTGATCACTGCCGGTTTTGACATAAAACCGGCAAAGGAAAGATATTTTCACTGCCGGTGCTACAACCCAACCGCCAGTGATAAGGGTTCAACTGAAAAAATAATAAATGCAACACATATTGTTTGAAAAAATTATCAAATGGTGAAAAGGCATTAATAAACGTTGTAGGGAATAATGAGTCCACCAAGTTTGATGTTCAAAAATTTTTTATTTGAGAAACTATATCATGTATAAAATATAGTGGAACCTCTCCAAATTACAAATTTGAAAATTTCGAAACTAAAAAACTTATCACATTGATATATGGTCACAGCTGGTGGATAGATCTTGATTTTAGACAAATTTAAAAAATAGATCATCTCAATTGGAGTTAGGATGAGGGAGAAAAACTGCTTACAAATCTCATCAATCACATCAAAATCAGAAATCAGACCTAGCCACCTATGAACTAGTGATGAACATGTATGATTTCTGATTTTAATATGATTGATGAGATTTGTACCAAGTTTTTCTCCCTCATCCTAACTCCAAATGAGATGATCTTTTTTCCTAAATTTGTCCAAAATCAAGCTCTATCCACCTACTGTGACCATATATCAATGTGACTAGGTTTTTAGTTTTGAAATTTTCAAATTTGAAATTTGGAGAGGTTCCACTACATTTTATGCATCATATAGTGTCTCAAATCAAAAATTTTTGAACATCAAAGTTGGTGGACCCATCATTCCCTACAACTTTTATTAATGCCTTTTCACCATTTGACAATTTTTTCACACACTATGTGTGAAAAATATTGAAACACTTCAAAATTCAAATCTCTGGCCAGATTTGAGCCATGTAAATTTCCTCAAATCAAAAAATTTTGAACTGCAAAGTTGGTGCACTCATGATTATGTACAACTTTTATTTAGGTCATTTCTCCATTTGAGAAAGTTAGAGTATACCTGGTTCACAAATCTACAACACTATTATCAATGTTTCAGAAACATTGACGGGGGTTATATAGATTTGTGAATAAAGTGTACTCTAACTTTCTCAAATGGAGAAATGACCTAAATAAAAGTTGTACATAATCATGAGTGCACCAACTTTGCAGTTCAAAATTTTTTGATTTGAGGAAATTTACATGGCTCAAATCTGGCCGTAGATTTGAATTTTGAAGTAGCTTCAATATTTTTCACACATAGTGTGTGAAAAATTGTCAAATGGTGAAAAGGCATTAATAAAAATTGTAGGGAATGATGGGTCCACCAACTTTGATGTTCAAAAATTTTTGATTTGACACACTATATGATGCATAAAATGTAGTGAAACCTCTCCAAATTTCAAATTTGAAAATTTCAAAACTAAAAACCTAGTCACATTGATATATGGTCACAGTAGGTGGATAGAGCTTGATTTTGGACAAATTTAGAAAAAAAGATCATCTCATTTGGAGTTAGAATGAGGGAGAAAAACTTGGTACAAATCTCATCAATCATATTAAAATCAGAAATCATACATGTTCATCACTAGTTCATAGGTGGCTAGGTCTGATTTCTGATTTTAATTTGATTCATGAGATTTGTAACTAATTTTTCTCCCCCATCCTAACTCCAAATGAGATGATATTTTTTCCTAAATTTGTGTAAATTCAAGATCTATCCATCCGGTGTGACCATATATCAATGTGACTAGTTTTGTACTTTTTAAATTTTTAATTTGGACCATATAGGTTGTATCAAATAAAAAGTAATTTTGATTTTTTTTTAAAAAAATGGTAGTAACTAATGCATATTTAATAGCCAGGGATATTAAATAGAAAAATATATCTTAAATTAAACTAGAACGACACTAATTAATAAAATAAAATAAAAAAAAATTGTACTAATCGGGTTTTGAACTGGCCCAACAAACTCAAAGTAATATGCTCTAACCAATACACTATTTAGTAATGTTTAGATAAAGTATAGAATTAACATTAATTGAACTATTATTCAATAGTTTAATTTTTTTTTAAAAAAAAAAAAAAATCGAGGGGCGTGGGATTCGAACCAGGAACCTCCAAGTCCCTAGCCTCGCGCTCTAACCATTGGACTAGTACGTAACTTTCGTTTTAGAACACCAAGTTAACTTTCTTATTCTATAGAAACATCAGTGGCGGTTGAAGTTGGGCACCGGCACTGAAGGGTAGCATCACTGCCGGTGGTTGTTAGAACCGGCACTGAAGGGGGTCATCAGTGCCGGTGGTAGTTTACACCCGGCAGTGAAGGTGGCCGCGTAAAAATGCCAACCGTTCACGCCCCGCCCATTCAAAGCACTGCGCCTGTCCTTCTTGCTCGACGCCGAGGGAGCCTCGCCGCTGGACACCGCCACGCTCGCCCGTCGATCCACTGCTCACCACCGCCCGCGCCTTTGCTCAACACCGTTCGGGCTCCGCACCGCCGTCCTCGCCGCCTTTCCCTCCCGGGGCGACGGGGCGCTCCAAAGACGCCGTTCTCGTCGCCGCTCAACGCCCTCGGTGCGGCGCCCACCGGAGCGCGTCGCCAAGCTAGCTGCGCCACCCGAGCACTCCTCCCCCGCCTCGAAGCAGCACCACCGGACCACCCTCACCGTCGCCATCTGCACCGACGCCCACCAGAACAGCGAGGAGCGCGGGCCACCTTCTTCCACCTTCTCCACGGTGAGTGCGGCCAGAACGCCCTCCATGTGCTCGATGAAATGTCACTATGCAATTTTGTCCTATTTGTAGTAGATGTTAACCATGATTTGGCATCCAGTGATCAATGTTGTGGACTAGCTATGTTTCCTTTGTCGATTATGAAGAATTAGTGACCACTATTTATATTGTTTGCATGAAATATGATTACGCTTCTTGTTTTCTATATGTGCATGAAATATAAATAAACTTCTATGCTTAAAATATGATTGTGGTATTTCTCTTGTTTGCTCTATGAGCATAAAATATGATTAAGTCTATTTTTCAGCTTGTATGTTTATATTTGCATCATTTAATAAGTCTACATTTGAAAAGAATATGTTTATGTGTTTGCATGAAATTAAGTGTAGATTTGTTGCTATATGTATATATTTATATTAAATGGAGGCTATGATTACTTTGCTTCGACATAAGTATGATGATGCATTAATTATATCAAACCCAATTATATTGTCTCAATCTTTAGGCAACAATGGGAAAACGGTATGTAGTGTTTGTTGGCCGTACCCCAGGCATCTACCGTACTTGGGAAGAGTGCCATCCCCAAGTGAATTGCTACCCGGGTGCTTTGCACAAGAGATACAACAAAAAATCTGAAGCAATCGAGGCCTACCATGCATATATGGCACGGTGTGCAAACCGTGTTCCCCCCAAGCGAGCACCGTGTAGTTCCTCTACACGCAGGAAATTGGAGACTAGAGACAAGGCAGTCGCCGTAGATAGGATTCACACTAAGGATATCATCATTTTCTTTCTAGTTATGTTCATTGCCTTTTTTATTTGGAGGTTAATGTAGAGTGTACGGACTTGTAGTAAGTTGAAGGTCATTGTAATTTATTTGGCTTATGAAGTTCTAAATTGGTGTATTAAATATATATATGTTGTGTTTCCTAGCTAATATATGGTTCCTGTTATTCCATGCAGCCAAATTAAACAACCCATCATATATCTAGTCTCGACAACAATCTAGGCATAGGTAGAACGATGACTATTCGTCGTCGCCAATTCACCGGTCGCCGAAGTACTAGGCAACAAGAAGAAGCGGCTAACAACACCGCGAGAGACCCACCGAAGGACCACAAAATAGGACGAGTAACGAAGGTGCCAATGATGACGGTGAAGCGGATGACGAAGCATGGACCCCTAGCGCTTGTCTCCAAATTTGACCAAGACGAGGAGGTATATTTGTTAGGTCATAATTTAATGATTACAAGCACTCTAATCAATAAATGCAAGGGAGAATCTAAGGCGAAGTAATTGGTTTTGTGCAGGCCGGATCAACGGAGGAACCAAGTGGATCCGTGCAAAGAAAGCCAAGGTCCAAGCACGGTGTGTCAAGGCTTCCTACGGGAAAGGATGCGCACCGGCACATCTTTGAGTTCGACCAAGTTGGGGAGCCACTACTCCCACGCAAGGCGTTGGGGCCATACAAGACTATCCTCGGGATTCTTGCGAGGGACTTCATCCCAATAAAGTTTAGGCGCCGGATAGGGAAAGAAGATGACGTATGGAAGGTTCCCCGAAACTTTGAAGGAGGAGTTATGGACAATGTTCAAAGGATATTTCACTTTCCCTCGTGATTATGATGAGCGGGTAGTCGAAAAAAAAGGTTATAGAAAAAATGGGGATCGCCTTCAAGAGTTATAAGACGAAATTGCAAAAGGAATATATCAATGAGCGGGAGGATCCCGACTTTGATAAAGGTGACCACCACAAGTAGAGGCCCTACCGGGAAGAATTTCAATCGATACAGAACTCGATGAGTACAAGGATTTGAGTGCGAAGAACAAGGAAAACTCAAAGAAAGTCGACAAATCCTCACCGCCTCGGCTCTCGTGGCTATTCCAAGAAGGTGCTTCAATGGGAGAAGAAGTTTGATGAGATGGAACGCCGTGGTGTTACGCTCGAGACCGCCGACCGGCGGATTAGGTCTCTTCACTTTGTTATGGCCAGGGGTGCACGGCACAATATTGAAGACGGCACCCTGCCGGTCCCAAATGAACATGTGGGCAGCCTGGTTCGACTATCTCCACTCTAACGGAAGAGGTGAATCAAGGAAGACGCAGGTCGATAGGGAGAACGACGTGCTCTCCCGCACACTTGGTAACAAGGAGCACCCCGGCCGCACAAGGGGAGCTGGTCTTGTGAACTGGAGGGTAGCTTTCGAGGAGGACATTGCTTCTTATCGTAGCCACACAAGGGCTAGACAAGAACGAGAGGCGGCTAAAGAAGCTATGTATGAGAACCGGCTAAAGATAATGGAAGACAGAGTTAACCAACTTGCTGCTATGGCCTCCGAAGCACGAGGTCCTCGCACCATTGGATCTGCGCAGCCCCGTCCCCCACATGCTTGAGCCCAGTGGTTAAGGGTCGTAGTAGCTGTGGATCGACCCCATGGATGATGCTGAGGCGAGTTTACCTCATCCGGTGGACAACATAACAGAAGCGGTTAATGTGAGGCTGTACATCCGCCAACAATGGACGACAGACAAGGTGGCGGTCGGCCAGGCTTGGCCTCAAGGAGATGGGTTAACTAATGGTCAACCAATTCCTTTGGGTTATTGGAATGTCACCATTGATAGAATTCTGGACAAAAAGTTTAACAAGATACCCATTGATTACCCTGCACAGAAGATAGGCCGCGGGCCGGTTCGTAACCTTCGTCTTCGTGTCCCGTGGCGGAAGCGGTACATGAAGCTCGACCACCAAGAGTCCTCGGATGATGAGGACGAAGCTGAATCTTCACCGGACAGATGTCATGACCAAGCTCTCCCAATTCATGATGTGCCTGCTCATTCCCCAGCCTCAACCCCTCCTAGATGAGATGAGGTATCTCCGCCTCCACCCCCTCCATCACCCCCCAAGGAATGTGGGGGATCCGGCTACGGCTCCTACCCCCACTTTGTCAACCCCGAGCAATGTGGGGGCTGCACCTCCTCCACCTCCTCCACCTCCTCCCCCGCCTCCCCACAATCCTTCATCTTCGGCCGAAAGACATGATAATCATAGACCCCCTCCCCGCCAAAATCAAAAGAAGCCGCAAGGCCGACTCCCGCAACTAGATCTAGATCGGGCAAAAGGTCCTCTCGATTCTATAAAAAGAGGATGCCAACAAAGGAAACAAAAAGCAAATGAGCGGGAGTATTACATCTAAGATGAAGCGTAATGACATAGAATTGCCTAACCCGCAGGCATGCAACAAATTTTTGAAAAATATATGGCGGGCTTCTAAGTGGACGACTATGTCTGAATTTGACAGACAAGCTCGTAGCAAGCTCAATGAAGAATGGGAGGATGAGCTGCACCTCAGTTCCGAGCTACAAGTATATAAATTGATGGAGCAGAACAACAGCCTATCCCTAGAGGATGCTAGGGCCATAGTTTATGGTGGTACTAATAAGGAGTATGAAATGGCAAAACCAAAGATACCAAATCAAAGAGGTCAAGATTTGCTGGAAACAAAAGAGCGTATGAAGGCTCTTAGAACACGTATGCGTGATTTACATACTTTTACTTGGCCGAGGCAACCGAAACAGATCTAGGTGGGTTTGAAGCAATTATTCCGGCCGGAGAAGTCTTTGATCATCCCGAGGAAACTTTGCAAAGACATAGCTTTTGAGGACTTATTCCAATTATATCAAAGACGCGGCCTCGATACACGATAATGCTCCTGTGGACTTTGTAAGTACCCTACTACCCGCATGAATTCATAATTAACTACATCTTTTTTTCATTATTAGTCATATCTCATACTCTATGCAGGTGGCTACATGAATACACGATACGAAAATAACATTAAATATGTAGCCTTCTTGGACCCAACCATAGTGAATGAGCCAACTTGTAGAGGAGACGAAGGCTATGACCGAATGGAATGATACAAATTCTCTCCAAAGTTGTTCAAGGGTTTTGCCAAAAAAAAATAAATCGGACGTGCTCTTGACCTATAACTACGCGCGTATGTGGTCTCTACCATTATTTCTATGTATTTTATATAGCTAATTAAACTATCTTAATATAAATTGGACTTTGTGGTTGCAGGCACTATTTTATCTTAATCGATATCGATATTAAAAAGAAACATTATTGAGGTGTGGGACTCCGAAAAGAATCCCCTAACTCTAATAGGTCCTCTACTGTATGCTACAAGAGTAAGTTAACATTTTTATAAGCAAATAAAGTTATATAGTTATATATATATATATATATATATATATATATATATATATATATATATATGTGTGTGTGTATGTGTATACCACACTTAATGTTACTCTTCTTTCCCAATTAATATTTGTGGCGCAGGGCATGCAAAGTAAACTTCAAGGTGCAGGAAATGCGTACCAGGTACCTAGACCAACCGCAAGCGAATAATGAATGTGGGTTCTACGTAATGTGGGCCATGAGGCAATGGTTTGGCATGAAAAACGTCAAAACAGATCGAAGGTATTAATTCCATTTTTATATGCCATAAAATTCTCTTATAGCTTATATTAATGATCCCTATTGATTGCTCGACAAATGGGAGAAATATGGACACAATATGATCCCGACACGGAGATTCAAGGATTTCAAGAGGAGATAGCGGAATTCATCTTGAAGCATATTGTGAGCAAAGAAGGAAAATACTCCATTGCCCGCTCGAAGAAGTTTAAGAATAATTTCGAGCCAAAGCGGCTGGCTAGACTTTTATAATTGTTCCATTGGATTACGGTGGTATTAGAAAGCACTATTAATGTATGTGTAATACTAATGTATTTGGTATGTTGTTATCAAGGTTTCAGTTTTATGATTTTGTTTTTCCTACCAGCAAATATGATTTTTAATATAATATAAAAAACCAATTTGAAAATGGGAATATAAAACAATTACTGAAAAATAAATTCAGTGTCGGTTGTCATTGAGACCGCCAAGGATATTGTGACCATCATCAAGCGGTTCAAAGACCAACCCGACAATCGATCCACTACTCGATCATCGCCGGCTTTGATTCCCAACCGCACTGATGTTTGCACATAACACCGCCGGCTTCGATATACAACCGGGCAAGTGTTAGTTGAGCTTTCGAAGGCCGGTTCATGGGAACCGACATCGATGACCAACCCTCATCGGTGCCGAGTAGGCTATGCCGGTTCAAAATCCGGCACTGATGGGGGGTTTAGGGCCGCCTGTGATATGCTGATCTGAGGTAGTGTCATATCCCCCAGACCCTGCGGTAAGAAGAAGAAAAAACATTTGTTGAGTATTGTAGGTGAACCCACAGAAACACACGAGTGTCAGATCTCTGTGACCGTGTTGAAGAAGGGGAGGGATGGGGGCAAGGCGCACCTGCAGCAGAACGACGGCGAGGCTGCCCGGAGGAGGCCCCGGAAAGCCCACATGGCTGACTGGCCGCTGGTGGTTCTGTGAGCGTCTGGAATGCCCGCCCGGCGAAGGAGAAGCCGGGGCGAGGCGGGTTTGGGAGGCAGCGAGGCAACGGCTGAGGAAGCAGAAGCTTGACTGGCCGCCTGATGCGAGGTGGTGGGTGTTGAGCTGTCAGATCTAACGACTGAATGGGTGGTGGAAATACGAAATGCTTGAAAACAAACATAGGTAAAATCCTGGAAAACAATGGGGGCATCATAAGGTTCTAATTTCTTGATGAGTCAAACAATTTTAAATTTAACAAAATTTGTACAAAATATTATAAAAGTCTATGATACCGAATAAGTTTTATTAGTTTAATTATGGAATATGTTTTCATACTATATCTAATTGGAGACATAAATATTGATATTTTAAAAGAACTTGATTGAACTTAAAAAAGGTTTGACTTATTTAAAATCTACTCCATCGTCTCTAAAAAGAGTGTCACTACGGAATTCGTATTGGTCAATCTTTTTTTAAAATTTGGCTATGTGCATAGAAAAAATACAATATATTGTATATCTAAATAAGCACGTTCGATTCCTATCTAGGACAAATAAGGATGCCGAAGGGTTTTAACATGTATAGAGCACTCCCTTCGTTTCTTTTTAAACTGCCATTATTCTCATTTTTCAAAGAGTTTTTTTCGCGAACGTGTCATAGCGCCACGTGTTTCATTAAGAAGAAGTAGAGTTACAGTTAGTTACAAGTAACCACGGTAAACACGCTTAACATGGTTACGAGGAACTAACAAACACAGAACAAGGAATGCCCGGGGGCGAGCGCTAAGAGACTACATGGCAGTTTGAACAGGCGACGGGTGCTGGCCCCCGATCAAAGAGCTAAACGTATTCAGTTTAGGTATGTGCGTGGTATGTGTGAGCCTGCTTGGTAGGCGCGTTTGGACTTTGGAATGAATCAGCTTTATCCTTGTTTATTAAGCTTATGATCGGGACAAGTGTCCACTGTCCGCTTGAGTTCTTACGTGATGGTGTTAATAAGAATGCGTCCACTTGAGTTCTTACGTGATGATGTTGAAAATAATGCTCCTGACGGTGTCAAAAAAAAAAAAATTGATGAAACCGGCATTGATATCACTGAAACTACAGCAGCAATTTTTTTTTAAGGTAAGAGATTAGAGACGACCACGACGACTAACCAATTTTCTCGTCTTGTTATTAATTACAGAATCTCCACCGAGCCGAGCAAGAACACAGACGCGCACATACTCTGGGTCTCCTTGCTGCTTCCTTTGTAGCAAAGCCATAACAAAGGCTTTGCTTTACTTGCGTCCATGGCGGAGGTTGCAGCCGTCGGGTGGGCCATCTCCACGCTGGGGTGGATCGCGTCGCCCATCACCACCAGGCTCCTCAACCATGGCTTTGACCTCCTCGGCTTCGACGAGTCGGAGAAGCTGCGCGATCTGGAGGAGCATCTTCTCCCGCAGCTGGCGCTGCTGCTGCAACAGGCAGAGAGGATCCCTCCGGACCAGAGGGGTCGTCTGGAGAAGTGGGTGAGGAGGCTCAAGTCCGCCTTCTACGACGCCGAGGACATCCTTGACGTCGCCGACTACCATCGCCTTGAGAAGCAGGTTGCTTTCCAATTATTGACTTATTCTACACCAAAGCTTGTAGGATACTGATGTCCAAGAAAAGGAAACTGAATTATAATTACACCTAGCTTTAGTAGAATTAAAATTCCAGCTTTGATAATCAAGATATTCTGAAATCGATTGTTAGAATAATCGAGGACGCACATAGCCACTGTTCCAAAAAAACACGCTCCTACCACAGCATCCAAATGTCGCCTAATAATTATAAGTGTCAGTGTGTAACATTTCAATCTTGCCATGCAGGTCATGCTTCAATCGGGAGCCATAAACTGTAGGAACGTAAAAATCATCTCTGGGAAAAACAGAAAACTGAAGAATGCTCTAATAAAGAGGTTGGAAGATATAGTTGAAGAAGGGTCTCAGCTTTTGCAACCTATTAGTGGTAGCAGTAGCAATGACATATCAGATCCTTCAAACAGCGCAACCAAGATTACCACTACTTCATATCCTCCAAGTTTCATAATTGGCAGAGACAAGGAACGTGATGAGATAATAAGGATGCTCCACGAACCAGCATGTGTTTGTGAATCAACCTCTAGTAACACCAAGTGTTATTCAGTGGTTGGTATCTACGGCATCGCTGGTTCTGGGAGAAGACAACACTGGCACAACATGTATGTGCCTTTGAACGAACACAGAACTATTTTAGCCCTATCATGTGGGTTCATGTTAATCAGAATTGCAATGTGCATGGAATTTATCGTGAGATAATTGAGGCAGCTTTAGGGGAGCCATGTCATGACCTCAGTAATCTTGACGCTTTGCAGAGGAAGTTAGTGGAAGCACTGAAAGGCAAAAGGTTCCTGCTGGTTTTGGATGACGTATGGACTGGGAAGGACGAAGAGAATGATTTAAAAAACTGGATCAGCTATGTTCTCCACTGAAGGTCGGGGCTACAGGGAGTACAGTCCTGGTCACAACTCGATTCGCCAATGCAGCTAAATCTCTAGGTTGCCATAGCCCTATGCAAATACCCGACTTGAACGAGAAGGATTTTTTCAACCTTTTTATGCATTATGCACTATATGACACAAACCTTGGTGAAGAAGAATCAGAAACTTTTAAAATGATTGGAGGACAGATTGCAAAAAAATTGAAGAGGTCACCATTGGCAGCAAGAGTAGTAGGTGCACGACTACGCAGACAATTACAAGCTATCATGTGGAGACGAGTTGAAGATCATGGCTTGTTGACAGATACCATGGGAGCTTTATGGTGGAGCTATCAATACCTTGATGAGCATGTTAGGCGGTGCTTTGCATACTGCAGCATATTTCCCCAAGGATACAAGTTTGAACGTGCAGAGTTAATTGACCTGTGGATGGCAGAAGGTTTCATAAAAAATACAGATAGTGTTGATCAAATGGAATATATGGCACAAGGCTACTTTGATGAACTGGTGTCATGCTCATTTCTGCAAACAGGAAAATACTCAGATGGCATCAACAGTGAGGATGAGAGGTTTACTACACATGATCTTCTGCATGAATTGGCTACCATGGTTGCTGGAAATGATTGTACCCGAGTTGATGCCAGTGAGATGAAACAGTTCCCTCCTGATACCCGCCATCTTTTGTCAGGTTAAACGAGCCAATGAAGTTTACCGCGCAGATTTGTAAATTAGAAAATTTACGCACGCTGATCATTACTAAGAACCATCCTGGTGAACCGACACTAACCATAGAAGAACTTGAGGAAATGTTGAAGAAGTTAAAGAAGCTGCGTGTGGTGCAAGTGCCTCTAGAAGGCAAAATGTTGATGATCCCTTCCTGTATTTGTGACTTAAAACATCTGCGTCGTCTCACCATCAATGCCTCTCACTACATCAGCATTTCAGATAGTAAGATACATTTGCCAAGAAATTTTGATAAACTGAATCATTTGCAGACCTTGGACTTACGGAGTTGTATTTTAGAATTCTCCAAAGTGAAGAACATGAGCAACCTGATTAGCTTGAGATGCCTAAAGAACTCCAAATATTTATGGGATTCTTCAGAGGTTTCATGCTTTCCTGGGATCGGGCAGATGAAATCACTTCGAGAATTAAGTGACTTCAGAGTGAAGAAGGAGAAGGGGTTTGAGTTGCAGCAGCTAGGGAGACTAGAACACGTTTGTGGCAGTCTGAGAATCAGTGGTCTTGAAAATGTGGAAAGCAAGGAGAGAGCACTAGAAGCCAGGCTATCTGAAAAGAATCTGACAACATTGTCACTTGCATGGTCAGGGACGGCTAGTCGACAGCCAGACCTTGAAATAGAGATAATTGAGAACCTCAGCCCGCCATCACACCTGACAAAACTTAGAATATATGGCTACAGTGGATGGAACTGCCCAAGCTGGTTGGCACAAAAGTTTAGCAGCCTAAGATGCCTAGAACTCAAGCAGTGTGTTAACCTTGAAACTCTCCCTAATATCGGTGAACATTTTGTTCACCTTGATAAGCTTAGACTTATTGCTCTTCGCAAGCTAACGAAGTTGCCAAGACTTCCAGAGAGCCTGAAGAGCCTAGAGATTGAGGACTGTGAGGCCCTAGTTGTCACATGTGCGGAAGATGTGAAGCTGATGAGGTCACTTGTCAAGGAACAAGTGTCTCAAATCGAGCCATCCTTGCAGATTACGGTGCATCCCGAGCGGATACATCAGTTCGCTCAAGAGCAGCCTGAAAGGCTTGGCGCGATCTTGCGCAGCATTTTCGGAGGCACATGTGCCGGTTTCCCTCCTAGGCTTATCCAAGGCCGACAACGGAGGAAGACTACTCCCAATTTCTGTGTCCCGCATCATTAAATTGCCTCGATATCTCATGTTGCGTCATCATCGACACCATCCTCCATAACTGGTGGAGACGCTCTACATCCCTAACTCGGTTGACCTTAAAGTGTCTTCCCTTCTTCCGAGCAATCCCTCGTGGGTGATGATGTCTTTATCTATGCTTCGATTCTCGAAATCAATGATTGTGTCCAATTAACTTGTTTGCAAGGCCTAAATTACCTCACCGGACTGAAAGAACTCACCATCGTGAAGTGTCCCAACCTTATTATAACCCTTGAAGAGGCTGAAAAGGTACAACAATGTCTTGGCAAGATCACTGTTGACGACATACCCATGGTGCCACGGGTGCTGTCGAGAGAAGGCCTCTCATCCCTACAGAAGCTTTGTATTGAGAAATCGGATGAGCTGAACGAAGAAGAAATCCTGCAACAGTTTCCTTCTCTAATATCCCTTCACTTTTATTTGTGCAACTGGAGCAGCTTGCCGGAGAATTTGGGGACCCTATCGCAACTACAGCAATTGACTTTGTGGTGTTGCCCAAATGTCCGGTCACTTCCAACTCTTCCGGTATCTCTACGGTCTTTTACACTTTTTAAATGTGACGAGTCATTCATGAAGAGGTGCCAAACATCTGGTGATCCAAACTGGCAAAAGATTCCCCATGCCTGTACAAGGGAGTTTTCTAAAATAGAGTTTTTTTAATTCATAACCTCTCTCTGGTGGAGGCATCCACGTTTTCTCTTAGCCTTTCAAAACTTTAGCCGAGGACCAGGGCTTGACATTGGTTCGGACTTCAGAAAGTTGTGGAAGCGTGCCTTTGCCTGTTGTGCAATCTGTGTGCTACATCTAGCAGGATATAATAATATTAAGTATATATGTTGATTTGTTTCCATCAAGAATTGTGTTGTGCATGTGTTGTGCATTGGAGAAATGTTCAGAGACGACAAGAATCGTTTAAACTGCTCGCTAATGGCTATGCAAATATTTCTTGCCTGTTTTTCATTCACACTACGGGTTGCCGTTTGTAACTCACACAGGGGAGTTGAAAAAAAAATGTATGAAATAGTTTAGCTTGAGTAAAAACCAGGAATGATTTGCATGTTACAAACTCAGCAATGGTAAAAGGCTCCCTTAAACAAGCATGAATGCAATGCTAAGAGGATCGCGAATTGCTTTTAAAATTCAAATTGTAGTGACCTTCAATAAACTTTGCTCGCAGATTCAATATGTGAACTAATACTCACTCATATCCCCCAGACTCTACTATAGTGGTAAGAAGAAGGAAAAAAAACGTTCTCTTGATTTTTGTGAACCCGCAGAAACACACAAGTGTCAGAGATCTCTGTGACCGTGTCGAAGGAGGGGAGGGATGGGGGCAGGGCGCACCTGCAGCGGAACGATGGCGAGCGTGTCATGCACGACACCTGAAGATGGAGACGGCATTCGCAAAGGCGTTTCCAATTGGCGATTACGTTATGTCATATTCATGTAATAGCAAGTAGTGAACTTGTAAGCCCAATGGGCCGTTTCGTTTCAGGCATATAAACCATGCTTTGCTGTAAGAGACGTGCTCGAATATTGCTAAATACAAATCGAGAAACAGAGGTGTCCTCTGCGCCGTGGCCAAGTCCGGCGATCCATCCTGGTACTCACGTCGCCGGTGTCTCGCCGGGCGGCCAAGGGTCTTACAGTGGTATCAAAGGCGGTCGCTCGCTACCCACCCACCCTACCCCGGGTTCCCACTCCGATCCGTATCTAGAGTTTCGGGTTATAATCCCCGGCGGCGGGTTGAGCACATCGCGGCGCTCCGGCGACGCCCTGTGTTCCCGTAGGTCCGTGCTGTGGTTTTCCCAACTCGATACGGGTTTGGAACCGTCGTGCTTCTCTGGCGCGGCGACGTGGTTCCAGATCCAGCCCACTTATCCTCGACGACTACCACGACTTCACTGCTCCGCCGCTGCGACAGCAGCAACTCCGGCGTCTTCACCTCGTCAATCGACTGGGGTTCGGCACCAACACGGATTCGGTTCGGCGGCGTGAACCACTGTGAGCTCCCTCTTTCTGCTCACCAAATTCTCTATAGCACGCTTTGAATTGGCGACGAGGGTTGTGGGGCAGTTGTTCTCACGTAAAATTCCGTAGTCTCCGTTCAATTGTTGTTGCGGTGGCGATCGGCGAGGAAGTGTTCGTGGATTTGGGTTGCGGAGCTTAGTTTTTGCGTAAAATCCCTCGATCCCGCCTCACTTCCAGGTGTTGGGTGATTTGGTGGAACACGCGGTAGGGGAGGATTCGGTCCAAACCTGTTGTTCCCCAACTCGTCAAAACGGCTCCAATCAAACCTTCTAAGCAGACGCAGATCCTGCTCGACGTTATGTCTAGGCGCAGCGAAGATGAGAAGAACTAGTGGGATCAGATGATGGAGAACTTTCAGTTGATGTTCAGTCAGACGACAAACATGGGGATTATTCAGCAGGAACTCAAGACACGGCTTGCGGCTACTAGTCGAAGGTGGATGCCTGCATACCGAGCAAAAAGCTTATTGCTCAACAAGTTCGAGCCAATGGTCAGCAAAGAGCTCAGCTAACTATGAAGCAGTTTGAGGATGATCTCAAGTCATAAAGTGAAAGTTCTGAGTCGGCTATCTTTGAGGAAGATGAAAACCCTTTCAGTCATGATTATAATCAAGGGAAGAACAAGTTCAAGGCAGGCACTTCCATGACTGATAGATTCCATCATGAATCAAGTAAGAGAGATAGCCTTCCCCATCATACACTGCCCAAGATGCATTTTCCCACATTTGATGGTTCCCAGCCAACTATATGGATTGACAACCGTCATCATTATTTCAACATCTACTCCATACCTGAGAGGCTCTGGGTGACAACAGCATGTATGCATCTGCAGGGTAATGCTGCAAAATGGTATCAAGCTTACAAGATGTCTCATAAGGACATAACTTGGAATCAGTTGTGTGCTGCAGTAAAAGCTGAGTTTGGTAGTGATGATTATAGAGCAGCCCTCTCTGAATTGTTGGCTCTGAGACAGACCTCCACTGTGGAAGAGTATACTACACAGTTTCAGTCTCTAGAATTTGCAGTCAACATGCACAGTTGCCAATATGATGATCTATTATTTGCATCTAAGTATGTGGATGGTCTGAAAGATGAGGTTAGAGCTATGGTGGAGCCTCAGGTGCCCACAACTGTCACCAGAGCAGTTGTCATTGCTAAAATCCAGCAGCAGCTGTTGGACAGATCCAAGTTCAAATCCAACAGGTCCTCCACATATAACAAGCATCACCAGCAACAAAGATCTGATACTAGACTAGCTCCAGCTTATGGCAATCTCTGGAGGGACAAGCAGTTGAGAGACTATAGAAAAGAGAACAATCTGTGTTTTGCTTGTGGGGAGAAATTTGAACCTAGCCATGCTGAGAAATGCACCAAAAGAGCAAAACCACAGATTAATGCCATAGTAGCCAATGATTTGGATAAGGAACTGAATGAAGAATTGCTCAATGAACTGGCAATAGAAGAATTACTCAATGAAGATTTCTATCAGTTATCACTAAATGCATTATCTGGGACTCATTCAGGTGATTCAATACAGTTACAGACCACAGTCCACAATAAAACAATGCTGGTATTAGTGGACACTGGAAGCTCTCACAGCTTTGTTAGCTCCCACTTTGTGCTTATGGCTGGTCTGCCAACAACTCCTACTAAAGCTCAAAAGATTAAGGTTGCCAATGGGCAGTGCATGACAACTGACAGAAAGGTTTCTAACCTTCACCGGGCCGATGAGGCCATACCTTTGCAAAGATATGATAGTGTTGGATATATTACCTTATGATGCTGTCTTAGGGTATGATTGGCTCAAGAAGAACAGTCCTATGCAGTGTGACTGGCAAGCCAAAACCCTTCAATTCCAACACAAAGGAAATACAAGAACTCTCCAAGGCATACAGTCTAGTCCACTATAGCTCAACCAGATGATCAAGCCAACAGGTTTACAAGTCTGTCAAAGGGAATGACATCTGGGCTTTTGTCATTTTGGATCCAGTACACTCAACTTCTGCTTCTCCACAGCAAGTTACTGAGATGCATGAAGATCTGAAACATATTATGGACATGTATGCATATGTCTTTCAAGACCCAAAGCAGCTACCCCCTCCAAGAGCTTATGATCATGCAATACCCCTACAACCTGGAGCCATACCTATAAACTCCAGACCCTATCATTATTCACCTCTTCATAAAACTGAGATTGAAAAATAGGTCAAAGAATTGCTACATAGTGGTCTGATCTCTCACAGCCACAGTCCCTTTGCATCACCTGTTTTGTTGGTCAAGAAGAAGGATAGCAGCTGGAGGTTTTGTATGGATTACAGAAAGTTGAATGAATTGACTATTAAGAATAGGTTTCCTATGCCTGTTATTGAGGAGATCTTGGATGAACTGTCTGGAGCAAAATTCTTCACCAAACTGGATATGAGGGCTGATTATCATCAAATCAGGATGTTACCAGAGGATGAACACAAAACTGCTTTCAAGACTCATCAAGGGCACTATCAATTCAAGGTGATGCCCTTTGGCCTTACTAATGCCCCAGCAACATTCTAGTGTTTGATGAATCAGATTTTGCAACCTTTCCTTAGACAGTTTGTGCTGGTCTTTCTAGATGACATCTTGATTTACAGTAGAACTTGGGAAGATCACATGTCACACATTCAGGATGTTTTGGCCACTCTGAGGCAACATAAACTTTATCTGAAACCCTCCAAATGTACTTTTGCGTAATCCAGTCTGGAATATTTAGGCCATATCATCTCTGATAGAGGAGTGCAACTGATCCATCCAAAACACAAGCTATGCTAGATTGGCCTAGACCTAGTTCCATGACAGAGCTCAGAGCATTCTTAGGTCTCACTGGCTACTATAGAAAATTTGTCAAACATTATGGTATTATGACCACACTAACTAGTCTGCTGAGACTTAAACAATTCCAATGGACTCCCACAGCTCAGCAAGCTTTTGAGCGGGTCAAACAGGCCATGACCACTACTCCAGTATTGGGATTGCCAAACTTCAATATACCATTTCAGGTGGAAATAGATGCATGTGCAGAAGGGATAGGTGCAGTCCTGATGCAGCAAGGACAGCCACTAGCCTACCTGAGCAAGGCTTTGGGGGAGAAACATAAGGGGTTATCTATCTATGAGAAGGAATTTTTGGCATTAATTATGGCAGTGGAAAAGTGACGCCCTTAACTCCAACGCCAGGAGTTCACCATCCTTACTGATCATAAGTCGCTTTCTTATCTGAATGAGCAGAACTTGCATAGTGAACTTCAGAGGAAGGCCATGACAAGGCTTATGGGTCTTCACTTCAAGATTGTTTACAAGCAAGGCAAAGACAATATAGCTGCAGATGCCTTATCAAGAGTGGCACACATGTATGCTGTCCAGGCAGTATCTACAGTACAACCTCAGTGGGTTCAAGAGGTACTCAATGCCTATGCTTCTGACCCTAAAGTACAAGAACTGCTTTACTCGAATTGGCCATTATTAGTCCTAATCCTCAACGGTTCATTCTAGAAAAAGGCTTAATCAAAAGA